>OZ007573.1:49394919-49814919 GCA_963931925.1 Onchidella celtica | reverse complement strand
ATAATGACATCCAAGGACGTAAAGTGTCTAAAGGAAGCGCACTCCCTTTGCGCACTGTCCAAAATTGGTATTTTAAAGACTGCAAGAAGTTAAAAGTGTACCCTCGCTGCACTCGCTACCCTGAACCACGTCTCCCCTAAGTACACACTTCGTACGTTAGAGGGACACCCCCCCCCCACCCCTTCTTCAGAAAGTCCATACTTTATGAGCTTTCCCTTGATCGTTTTTTCATTATGTAACACACTGTAATTATAGCCAGACACACTAATAATATCAAAAGTCCAATACCAAGGCCAACACTAACCGGGGCGCTTAGCTTATATTCCGAATGATGCTCTTTTTGACCTACGGCTTTGTTGTCAGGCCCTCTCCTAGATGTGTGCAGTGCACGATAAGAAATCGTGCATGAAAAATTCCATTTATGGTGAACGCAAATCGTTTGAAAGAACCGAAAAGATGCCCTGAATCTGCGAACGTCGGGCATGGTAAACACTGCACAGGACGTATTTTGAGAGACTGACATTCCTCCATGGTCCATCGTGTATTCTATGGTTGAAATACAGGGCTTGACTGTTTCGTCGCAGCAATACTTTACCCGTTTTTTGGTCAGTGTCAACATGCACGGGCTTGAATAGTCGGAAATCGGCTTCCCTTGAAGACTGCCAGCCCCCACGGAGCTCAAATCTGAATGTATAAACAGAGAAATAGCCAGACTTTAATTGCGCAGCTGAAATGAATATATCGTCATTGCTCTACCCTTAGGTATAAGTCATTTTTGACACTTTTGAGATATTAAACGAAAAAACAACTTTTTTTTTATTTCCTGTTATTTTGTGACTTACGTCATTATGATTCTATTGGAATAAATTTTTTCCTATCGGCGCATTTTTTATTTTTTTTTGCTATATTTTGTTATAGTCATTTTGTTCAGAAATGCAATGACCCGTCAGTAATGCCTTAGTCGGCGCCGATAATGGGCACTCTCGATACTGAGTCTAGCCAGCGATCCTTTGACATCGCACCTTATCATGCCACAACATCAGTTTTGAATATCGATACTCCTTAGTACATAAGCGCCCGATACGATTCCAACTTAGGATAATATTGAGGGAGACACACTTTTAGCTGCCGATGAGCTAACTAACTGACCAGCTTGCATGACCTGGAAACTGCAATTAGTTGTTGAGGATTTCTTGAGACCAGTACTTGCCACTTCGACCGGAATGCACACGATGGCAGACCTCAGCCATGTTCGAAGTGATAAAAAGAAGAATGTCAACGAACGACACAACCGTGACTGAACTGTCTGACTGAGACTGCATTTATCATGGTGCCGTTTGTACGGAGAGAGAGAGAGAGAGAGAGATAGAGAAGATGACTGGCCACTTCATATTTGCTTGCCGTCACAGGCTGTGTTACCGGCGTTTCATGCAGCGTTTTCGTCCAGACCTTGTGAAGAAGCATCTCTCTGGCAGACATGCCATGCACCAAAATGACAGTCTGTGGCATGGCATTTCGTTAAGGTTGAAACGACCTACACAAAAAGAAACCTGGCTCTAGCAGGAAAACAGATCATTGTATTAACGGCCCTGTTTTCAAACCGCACAAAGTGGGAATGTTACAGGGGGAGGGGGGGGGACAACTGTTTTAGTTGAAATGCTTTTTGTATCATAAATACATTTCAGTTATAAAGTTATAGATAATTGAAATATTATTCTGTTACCTCCCTTCTCCAATAGTGAAAAATGAAAATTTCTGCATCCCCCCCCCCCCCCCCATTTTCCCAACCCATAAACACACAGAACATCTGGTAGAACAGAGTTGTCGTGAGCAGTTGTGAGAATACATTAGTACGATTTCGAGATAGGGTCAGGGATATAGCGTCCACTCGTAGGCCAAGTACTGACCATGAATTCCTCCGTACACGTGTTAATGGCATTTAAAGTGTCACCAAGAAAAATTGATGACCTCTCTAAAGACTTCATTCTCGTAATAACGCGCTCCATATCCCTCACTGATGAAAAGGTGGACATGCGAACAACCAGCAGATCAGTGTTGAAGGTACTTATTTTGCTTATTGCAAACAATACTTATTGCAGACAACTTATTGCAAGTTCTCGGCTGAAAGTGAAAACACGGTCCCATGGTTCCAGAGGTCGTCATCCTTGTTGCTGTGGACCTGTGCAATGGTGAATTCTTCCAGCCAAGGTGTCTGTTTTCATCACTTCAGCAATTAATGCCCGTATCCGTCATGGTGAGAATGCAGATGTTCTGCGCGTGTTTTTGACAAATGTTTCAAGCTGATTTTAAAATCCTACTGTCAAAAGAGACTAAAAGCTGCTGCAGTAGGAGGAATTTAAGGGGTAAAAAATGACACAGCAAATAATTGTTATGTTTGTGTGATTTGGAGGAATATAGGCAGTTGTAAAACAGGCGCGTTCAATTACAGGCGCCAGATGCACGAATATTCTTTAATCGGCATTTTCATATGTGCAAAGGGTAGTCTGCCTGGCTATTTTGTTGCAGAGTGTTTTCATTTCTTTCTATACAATGCCATTTAGTATGTTACGTTTACTGTTAGCCAGTAGAGGAAATAATTCTGATTTGTGTCATTGTTTTGTACATAGATGTCGACAACTCTTCGGCACCCTTCCAGTTGGTGTCACTTACGTCTACTCTAACCCCTTCTCGGTTTCTTGCATAGGCCTTCAGACTGTCAAATTTATATTGATCAAACACTTTATTAACTTGTGCATGTCTCTAAACAGGAACATCAACTTTTTTGTGTGTAAAAAAAAATTGATTTCTGAATGCTCTTGAAACGTGACTTATACTGAATGGAGACAAGGAAGGAAAACAGAGCCACTTATAATTAGTGCACCAGTTTGTGTTGCATTATTTGTTCTGTGTGAACTCTGCACACATGTTGATAATGTCGGCTTTCTGAGGTTCTGTATAGTTTTCAACTGTTGCTGATGGATGTAGGGGACGGCTGTATTTGAAAAATTCGCCCAAGTCGAACTGACGGATTCAGCACATAAGAAAAAGATCAGCAAAGGGTGTACACTCCTGCTTCAGGATTTTCCTGCGTTTTTTTTTTTGTTTTGTTTTGTTTTTGTTTCATCTGCTCTCAAACACCCCTCAAAGACTGCAAAGTTATTTTTCTTCATTAGATCATTAAAAAAGTGAAAATGTCAGATATTTCTGCATAATAAAATAATCTTTTTCTACGCTCAAAAACAATCATAACAGTGGTCATCTTGAATTTGGCAGCCATCTTGAAGTTTTGTTTGTCTCCAAAACATTTTATAGTGAAGATTTATTCTTTCCAACATCACAATTACATGTTTTGAGATGTAAATTGCATTTGAAACATTTAATTTTGCACAGAACGCGTGTTAGGCAGCCTATTTCCAGTATGTATCGGCCATCTTGAATTTTTGGGCCCCATTTTGAAAATTGTTCATGGCCAACAACTTTTCCTAAAAATACCCCTTATGGACAACATTTACGCCAAGTTTCATGCTTCTATAATTTTTTTAACGATTGTACCCAAAATATAGACTTACCAAGCCCGCTAACAGTCATGTAGATAAATCATGCTCACCATGGGTCTGTGGGGGTTTAAATACTAAAGACTTTCTCCACCACGAAACAGCCACCGTCGCTCCCGAATAAACATCGGACACGATCCTCCTTAGTGCAGTCCGAGACACAGGATACCAATACGGATCAATTCGTCATTTTCGGTTGGTCGACTTGTGTGTGTATCATCCATGTCAACAATGCAACAATTCGCACCACACCCCTTCATAATCAAACGAAGAAGGGTAGTACCATAGAGTGTTTATACCCGTGCAAGTTGTGGACAGAGAGAAAGAAGGAATGGTTTGTCTAGGTATTCTGTGTCTTGAGTGAAGCCTTGAAATTATTTGGAGGGGTTTTCACGCAGTAACAGCTGGTCATCCCAGAGGTCAGCGTTTGCCGGTGAGGATTTTGAAAACGCCCAAGAAACCGGTTTAAATAATCCCATGATGAGGTACAAAGTCGTAACAGTTTTTTTCAATGCAAAAAAAACATTTAAATTAACAATTTTGTAATACATGTACTTTGAATTTAAACTAAACAGTGACAGTGATTAGCTCGTGGGTGACGCAAAAAATCCTCATACACAACAAACTCAAATTGCCCCTTATAGCTTAGCCCATTAGGCTTTATTCACCTCTTCAGTCGCAAACGGCACTGTGAGTGGAAGGGCAGTTTATGACCCTTTTAACAAAGAAAATAATACAAAAATACAAAAAAGGGCGAAAAATCCTGAAATTCTTAAAAAATGCCAAGATTCCAAGATAACCCCGAAATCCCAAGATCTTAGGAAAAATCCCAAGGACTGGCAATGCTGCCAGAGGTTATCGCTTCAGTCTCAGTACAGAAACAGCACTCGTGCGAGTCATAAATTAACGATCTTCGTGTTGAGGCTCACGTAGGTAAACCAATGTTGCTGAATTTGTTGGACCTGTTCACCTCCCGCGATACAATTGCTCATCAGATTTTGGTAAAAACGGCCTGAAATGAGTTTTGGAATGAAGGCCGCTGCCCTCAAGTGGTTTGACTCATATCTAACCAATGGCCGCCACACTGTTATAATTAAGATAAAGAATCCACAAATCATGCCTCAGCGTATAGCGTTCGCCAAGGTTCTGCGGTGGGACATGTTTGTTCACCACCTATAGGCAGCCACTTGTAAAGGAAATTGAGCGAGTTAACCTCCAGTATCACTTCTACGCGGAAGACACGCAAATTTATGGCTCGGCAACATGTAGTGACGTGGACGGCCTCGTCCACTGGGCCGAAAATTGTGTAATGCCTGTTAAAGAGTGGATAAACAAGAATAAATTGATGCTGAATGAAGATAAAACTGAGATTATCCAGGTAGGCAGTGCAATGACTCTCAACAACGTGATGAAATCCGACATGAATGTCACAAATAATCCCATCCGATTTTCGAAATGCGCTAGAAATTTTGATGTTCTGTTCGATAGTGATTTATCTATGACCAGTGAAGTCAATCGCCCGATTCGAAGAATGTACATGGAAATAAAGAAAATAAGTAGAGTAAGGCACACTATTTCGACTGACAATGCCACCCCATTGGTATAGTCGCTCGTCTTGTCAAAATTAGACTAGTGTTACATCTCACTACTTGCTAGATTACAGAGGGGAAAGAATTAAGAAACGGCAAATTGTACAGAATAATCAATGCAGCACGATTAATCCTAAAGAAAAGAAAAAGAGACCATGCGTCACCTCTACTGCAGAGCCTGGACTGGCTACCGGTAGAAAAATGAATAATGTATAAGCTGGCTAGCCCGTGTCACACATGTAGGTACAAAAACGCACTAAACTTATTTGCCTGATCTTTTGACTCCCTGTGTGCCATCAGACATCTTAGATCATCTGCCAACACTGAAACGTTTGAAGTTCCTAAGTTCTCTCTTAAAATCATGGTTGAAAAATTTGTTTCTTTTCAAGGGCCTAAGATTTGGAATTCTCTCTTTGAGAGAGACTGAACATTTTATGACTTTTAACATCAGCTGAAGAGTCATCTTTTTATACTCTGAATGCCCACCTAGATATTTTAGTGTATGTGTGTGTGTGTGTGAGAGAGAGAGAGAGAGAGAGAGAGAGAGAGAGGGAGAGAGAGAGAGAGAGAGAGAGAGAGAGAGAGAGAGAGAGAGAGAGAGAGAGATTTACGTGATATAAATGTTGTAAAGCGCAAAGAGCCTGGTTGTTAACGGAATGAAGCGCTATATAAATGCTAGGTATTATTATCTATTAGTACATTGAGTAGCTAGGTAACCGGAACACTCCTTAATGTGCACGGCAGTTCCATTACCGAAAGTACGATGCCAGAAAGCAGCATGAATTGGCAGTGATGCGTATAGGTTAATTTCAGCTCTGAAAGGGTCCACTCCTTTCAGAAACCCTGCCGTCCGCCCAGTCTCTTTCACCAGGCGTAACGATGTACTCTTCTCCTCATAAACCAAGCATGACAACGTGTATCCATGGCGACCGCAAACTGTATGGAAGAACCGAAAAGGTCCTGTAGTAGCTTTGCGAGCGCCAGGTATGGTGAAGGCTGCACAAGACCTGTTCTGAGACAATGGTCTTCCTTTGTATACTACGGATGAAACACAGGGCTGGGCTGTGTTCTTGCAGCAAAATGTTACTAATTTGTTGTGGGTCACAGGGAACCAGCAAGAGTCTGCGTATTCGGAAATCAACCTGCTTTGAAGAAAACCAACCTCTTTAGACCCCAGGTCTGAATGTTTATCAGAGAAACAGACAAACAGAAGTTTTACAGCCGGAATGAATGTATGGTGAATGTCTGTTTGAATGAGAACGAAACAGATTAATTTTCGAACAGTTTACACACCCTTCAGTAGAGTTTGGGTGACAACGGACTGAGTGGTGATCGGGAAAGATGTGTTTCTCTCTTTACTTCTTGGGTCAATTTGAGAGGCAAAAAATTCACTTCAGTCTCCTCCTCCCCGTGCGGTTTAGGGAATAAAATATATAGGCAGTAGAGAAGAAAAAAGAAGCCCTAAAACGACATTATAATTCCATTATAATACTGTCTGTCTGTCTGTCTGTCTGTCTGTCTGTCTGTCTGTCTGTCTGTCTGTCTCTCTCTCTCTCTCTCTCTCTCTCTCTCTCTCTGTCCCTCTCTCTCTCCCTCTCTCTCTCTCCCTCTTCCCTCTCTCTCTTTCCTTCTCCCTTCAACCCTCTGTCTGCCTCTTTGACACACACAACACTTAATTCCATCAAATTCTCCACTTTCACTCAGTTTCTTTCCTCTCTTTGGCAATGTCACCATTAACATACATAAGTAGATAAAATATGCTCACCATATGCCTCTGGGAGTTTAAATGCATGTCTCTCTTCCCCCCAGTGAACATTCACAGTCGCGTTGGAATGAAAAGTTGAAACGACTCTCCTTAGCGTAACCGTGTAGTTATTTGGAGGGGCCATCACGCAGTAACAGTTTGTAAGCCCAGAAGGTATGCTATCAGCAGTAACACACTGAGAAGGTAAATAAATGCCACATTCCCCCCAGACCACTTCCTGTTCTTCAATGAGAGAACGACTCCAGAAATCAACCGATCTCTGCGTTTCATTGATTGGCGGTGTTATGTACAAACTGATTTCAGCTCTGAATGCGTCCTCTCCTTCCAGAAACCCTGCTGAGCACTTTGTCTCTTTCACAAAGCGGAACGACGCACTTTGAGCTAGTACACCTATGACAAATGGAGGAAACACTGTAAGACAATGAACATTTCCTTTGCTGTACTGTCACGGAAGAGAAACATGTACTGTTACCATAATCAGTGGTTGTTTAAAAAATCATTTTACGAACAATCCAGAATTTACGACCTTGTTCTTGTTTGTTCTGTCTCCATTTTCTGGAGAAAAAAAAAAAACAGAAGATCTTTAAATATGCAGAAGAAGTATACCTTTTTGACATTTGTTTAAAATGTGTCGTGGCACTTGTCAAGCTGTTTCACAGTTCCGACGTTCAAACTCCTATCTTACTACTAAAGCTTCGAATGATTAACGTCGATTTTCTCAGTGGTGCAAAAAGTGGAGTTGGAACAAACATGAACTAAGATCGCCACTTTTAATTATGGAACATTTTAGATCGTTGAGGTTCACGCAAATTTCAAGAAACTAGACGTAGACCGACGTTTACAGAACCATTCTGCTTACCTTATCAATAATTATTTTGAAGGCAAAAGTAGATCAAGCAAGCTCAAACTGTATGAAAAAGTGAAATTCTAAACCTGTAGTCGTTCGGCATTCTCTGTTTTGCGCTCCCTAAACTTCCCGAAATCATTTTGTGTTAAACTGGTTGTTTCGCGTTTTTTATTATTAAAAAGATGAATAAAACCTAATGGCAGCTGCTAACCAGATGACAAGAATCTGTGAAATCTAAAAATCTATAGGTGAACTGAAGCATTTCTATCGATGACTCCATGAAGGGACAGATCCCTAAATTTAGAGACAGAAATGTTTGGTCCCTAAATTTAAAGACAGGAATATTTATTTGATCCTTAGATTTGAAATAGGCATTTTTGGTGCCTAGATCTAGATAATAAAAAAAAAAACAGGAATGTTTGGTCCCTAGATTTAAAAACAGTTATGTTTATATCCCAAATTTAACAGCAATCATAATTATTTGGCTGGATCTGGCCCTGGGCTGTAGGTTGGCGACCCCCGGGTCTACAAAATACTTTGGATTACGAAACAGAACGTTGTTGTTTAATTACCCCATGTTCTCAAGTGTTCATGGCCAATAATACAGCTCAGTGGGATATATCATACTGAGCCCAATCAGACACAGTCAGACGCTGCCAGCAAAATGTACACCAAAGAAATAATGGCAGGATCTGACTGTGTCTGACCGGGCTTACTGTGGTGGGGTCTTCCCGCATTTACTAAGAAAATAATAATTACATGTCAGGCCAGAGTTTTCTGCTATTGTATGACAGTACACAATACAGCCTGCTACTGTCACCCCCACTGTCTTGTGGGTCATCTCGGGAGAGAGGAAGACTAGGGGAAGGTAACCCTGAATACAAATACCACACTGCCTTGTGTGTTGCTATGATAGCAAAGGCTATGGGAGTAAACCCAGACAGAAAATCAGGAGTGGAGACCCGAAGGTGGTTGTCAGGGAGAACTGCATCAAACTGGCTTCCAGCATCTCCTGCAGCCGGACTAGTTCCAAATGTATTGACCTGGTCTCTCCCTTGGGTTTAACTAGAATGGCAGAGAGAGGGGTGGTGCCTCTGGGCAAAGCACCATCTCTTAAAAATAGCCCAGGCAAGGCAGCAAAACGAGGAGGCGTTTGCTCGGGCTTGGCAAGCGTCTGTCTCTCCTCTATAAGCCCACCCATCACCTGCAATCACTGCCATCGCACTCTCGGGTCAAACATTGGTAGAATAAGCCACGAGAGAAGCTGTCAGTCAAAGTGAAAGTGAATATTCTAGCTGCTAAGACCGTCTGTAAAGACGCTAAAGGCCATATATATATATATATATATATATATATATACATATAATAATTATTGTCTGCACTTCGTGTCTGTCAGCATCTGAATGGGCCTGGCCAGGCTTAGGCTACAGAAAATTGCTTAATACTCTGGTCTAGCTCTAGATCATTTCTTTATTTCAACGGTACGTCTATAAGACATTTGTGGACTGAACTTACCCAGTATCGAACACAACCACAAGATAACTAGAAATGGTGTGATTGAAGGAAGTGTGAACATATTTACTGCCAGGAAGTCGCATGTTTAAATAGGACGATTTGACACTGTGTCCTATATGCCCTTTTGCACTCTTTTCTTCTTTCCAATTTCAATGCTGAACGGCGCGTGCGTGTTCATTACGACAGATTTTACAATTATGGTGCTCCTTCTTTTTTTTTTTTTCTGAATGAGCGAATGACAGAGTTCTATAGATAGACTAGGTAAGGCACTCCGGTGCGCAGCACGTCTCCCTTCTAATACTTCTATTCAAAGGTGAGGGCAAAATTTGAAAAACATTTGCCTTTGCTATAGCCTTGCTGCGACCCCACAGTTTTTCTGTGGTTTTTATATTCCGTCAATTTCTTTCATTCAAAGATGGCGACACTTCGGTGGCCACGTAGGGCGCTGCCATTGCAAACAAAAGCAAGGCAAGTTACTATCAAACACTATGTGGCGTCCCTGAACATAAATGGCAATATCTTTAAAACGGATGGATTAAATTCGCTGAAACTTACGTACAGCGTTTTATCGATTTGCCTTGGAAGGAATATATTTTTTTATTTTTTTTTATGTGGAGATAAGTTGAAATAGTTTCATTTTTTCAAATTAAGTATGGATTCGCGAAAATTGGCATGGATTCGGTAGTTAAGTCAGAAAACTGACTTTTGTCACGTCAACTTTACGGCAACCGGATAAGTTCGGATAACTACATGACGTCTGCTTTAATGACCAACGTAACCAGAAACTGTCAGCCAAGGCTGATCAACAACATAAGCTAGGCTGTGTCAATAAAGTGCTAAAATTGTATTTCCTGTTACGCGGAGAATGGAAGTCATACCTACGACGTCATCTATATTGTAAAGCCGTTAGAATTTGAAAAGTACACAGCAAATGCGCACCATTTTTCAAACTTTTCTATCGAAATCTTACCCTCTTTTTGTTCACCTCGAGGCACCATAGGGTGCACAGTGACTTGGCGTACTTCCCGCCCTAGTCTATCTATAGAGGTCCGTGGAGCGGATCAACCAAAGATACTAGAATCGTTTAAGTATCTTTGGATCAACATCGATTTTCTCGAAACCTATCATTTGGATTTTATGTCCAATTTTGTATAGGCACATAGTTCACACTAAACTTTATGGAACTGACTTTTTGTATTTTCCTACCACGTGTCTTCTGATATACGTGACCAATAAGTAGGCTATTTAAGGCTAGTCGCGCAATGAGTCCAGTTTGTTTTGCGTCCGTTTGGACTCAGACTGGAACTTTCTTTGAAATCAACTGGTGAGACAAACATGTTTCAGTTTCACGAGTGCGTGAGGTCCCAGTTAACTTTATAGTCCACAAAATCCAGGCAAAACAGATTTGACTCACAGCACCTGTGGGCCTGATAGTAGCAGCGTGAGAATTAAATCGTGTAGCCTACACGAGTTCTGAGGGAGTAAAGGTTATCCATTTTGCCAACGCTGCTACTGATTAAATTATACCATATAAGCAGTGGCAGTATTGGCAAAAATGTATAAGACACTTGCACAAAGAACAGAAACCAGCGGTGCCGGTTCAAACCCAAAGAAGAGCCTGGCGACGAACAAAAAAGCTGGTGGCGAACACCGAGAGTCCAAGAACTCGGTGTGGCCGGGGGTTCTAGAAGATGTCAGGAAGTTAAAGGCCGAAACATCTAATGAAAGAATCCACTCTTCCTCTGAAGATCGTCATCTGCCTCGCTCCACCTGAGGAGTTCCTTACCACAAATGCCATATTGCTGAATTCAGTTGTTGAAATAAGTGCTGAATGGGCTGGACGACGTTTTGTCTTGTACTGAGTGCTGGGTATTCCCAAGGGTAATCACGCGACTTGCTGTTAAAGCAGTGAATAGGGAACGGGATTTAATGACACAGTTACTATATTTGAATTTACCGATGACGTCATGGGACATTCGAACTGTTCAAAGCGGTGGTTAAGCACAGTTGTTATGGACTTTGTAAGGGCAATCCGGGGCACAAAGATCAACTGCACATGAAAAGTGTGTACAAGGTCCATAACTGTGCTAAACACCGCGTTGAGCAATTCGAATGTCCCATGACGTAAATCTAAATATAGTAACTGTGTCAACTGTCATTCAATCCCGTTCCCTATAGAAGTGGCATTATGGAAGTCTTGTTTTGGCAAATGGCAAACCACCATAGAGACCCTACTCAGTACACTGCCAGCCTTAATTTCACTGGCTCGACATCTTTGCCAGAAATGTAGGCCAATTTCTTCAAGTGCAAAAATATCTAATGCGTCAAATGTAATTGGCACTGGCAATTTAATCTGCCTTAACAGGAGTAATTTATTGTGCCGATAGTGTCAATAGTTCGATGTTGACGCGTAATCTGTGATCATTTTGTCGCAGTTGTCGCCGCTACCCGAGAAAGATCATCTTGTTGGGTTTGGAGAAAGCACGGAGACACGACAACGGTCACATTGCGCTAGGTAAAAAGCAAGACGATAGACAGAATATAACAGAACGACAGGACAGGAGCAGACCCCACCCGGAGTTCCCACCGACTACCCGCTTAGCCCTGGTGTTGAGACAAATACCAGTGGCAGAATAAATTTTACCAGGCACTACAAGTTGGGCGAGCAGAACGGTAAGTCAGGTCTTGTTTTGCCCCGGTTTTAGCGTGAGGTGTGGACTATGGAGTTGGACGGGACCTGGGGGTTCGAATGAAACTGTGATAAGTGCGTTGCGCTGGGTGATTCAAATGTTGTTCTGGTTCAAACCAACGCTAGATAGGCTTGACTCAGTGCACTACCAGCCCAAGGACAGAATATATGGATTATGATTATTAATATTGTCCTTCGCCCCCTGACTCTGGGAATACACAGATTTTTTTATTTTTTTTTTCAGTTGAGTTTCTATTGCCAATGCGTACATTGAGGTGCAGAACGAAATTTCCTGTACACTACTTTTTAATTCTACTGGAAGATAACGCATCCCTTTTTTTTTTCCAGTTCAAAATGTCGGAACCCTTTCTTCTAGTCAACTCAAATACATGCTACAATTATACTAGTATATCAGTAGCATGTCCCTGGTTCAACGCAGCTGCGGCTCAAAATCAACGAAAATAATAAAATTATAGCAAACTTCACTTCAAGACCTTTTTAAATGTGCCCACGTACGCCTTTGCCTCTTTCTGTGCGTGATATATTTTGTGGCATTTAAGGTTCAACGGTTAGAACGTCTTTCCTAATTTACAATATGATGATGTTAGTGAATGGGATAATGGTTGTTGTTGTTGTTAATATTTTCTACCTTTTGTGATTGTTTCTCTATTTATGCAAACATTTGTGGCTTTTTGGTTTTGAAGGCAAAGATATCGTTAAAAGGGTAGCGAGAGATGCCATTGCTGATGAGGGCTATGAGGTTGTATTGGTGATGGTGGTGGTGGGGGGGGGGGGTGGTCATTGGGACCATGTTTCTATCAAAACCGTTGTTGAGGACAATTAACTACGCCTAATCAAAGCTCTGGTCTTTACCCATACTCCGCGTGACCTTTGCTCTGCTCCCACCACAGACTAATAAATAACCAGACTGGAAACACAAGCTTCGGGCTGTGTCGTTTTTTACGGAAGTTAATGAGATGCGGCCGCATAACCAACGTGGCCGCCGCTCGGGAAATTCCGATTTTAGTTCTATCTGCATTAGAAATTTCTTTTTATTTGTCAAGATTGGTTGTACATGTATTGATAATGCATTGTCTTGCCTATCCTTTCATTTTATTGTCTACAGCTGCCTTTTTTTTATTGTTATAAATTATGACCGTCTGGACTTTTAACGACCGCTGCATTGTAACTGTGCTGAAGCGTCGGTCGCAACCGTAAATCTAATGTGGCGAATGGTTCATGACCTTTCGCTGTTTTGTGACGTCACACAATGGGATCATCCAGTCTGTTTAATTTATTAGTCTGTGGCTCCCACTGAGAGTTTATTTACATACAGCCTCCAGCCGTTGGGTCTGTAGGATTAACATTCAACAAGGTTCACTTACCGCACAATCTAGACCCGGAAATGAGAGAATGAGTCGACGACTCATTGTAACAACTTTGTTTTGAACACCACCATTTGACCAGTGCCCCTCTGAACTTTGGACGCCCTACTGTGTACATTATGGGATTTGTTCACACGCATTGTTGAGCTTGGATTGGCTAATTGTAAAAACACAGAGCATTATTTTAAGAGTGTTCACCTTATTGCTAGGCCAGACAGCCTAAGGGGTAAGCCAGACCAAGGCTGATATGGGTACCAAACTGGTGGCTCACCCGCCTAGTTATTATGGATCACTCTAAAACACTGCTCATTGCACATACCACCTCTTCTACATACTAAAAGATCTCCAGTTTTTCACATAATGGAGACAAAACAGACAAGAACTAAGATCGAGGCAGATCAAAGACAGGACATAAGTGAATACTAATTATTATTTTTGTTTTTCCATCCATTTATTAATCCATACAGACAGGCAAAACTGAGTTTCGGCCATCATAAGAACAACGGTACGGATTCCAAGATGGTCGGTATATTACCTGTTGCACGCACTGAAATACTCAAGTAACACAATGTCGGATATAGACAACACTATCGGTGTTAAAACATACCTCACAAAATAGAAGGAAAAAATTTAATACTAACGTGGTCCAAAATATGCAAACAATAACATGCCATAGACTTTCAAAATCAGTGCCAATGTGGCTATGATATCTTTTCGGGGCATTCATGGATGTTACTGCAGACAAGAAATGGCTCTTTACATAATAAGGTGACCTGCACCTATTCTAATGTGGTTTTTGACATCGTAATATGGTACACTACACATCTAAGGGATACTAATGTGGTCAACGACATAAAAATCGGGCATACACATGCGAAATGAAATTCTGGTGCGGTCTATGACATCTTAACATGAAATGCTAATATGGTCTTTGACATCGCAACATCCTATACTCTATGAATTCCTATAAGGACTTCGACATGAAGACATGGTACACACCTATGAAATAGTAATGTGGTCTATGACGTAAAAACATGATATACATCAAGGAAATGCCAATGTGACCTATGATATGAAAATAATATTCACCTATGGAATGCTAACGTGGCATATGACATAAAAACATGATACACATCTATAAAATGCCAATGTGGTCGATGACATGAAAACATGACATATACACCTATGAAATGCCAATGTGTCTATGACATGAAACATGATATATACACCTATGAAATGCCAATGTGGTCAATGACATGAAAACATGATATATACACCTATGAAATACCAATGTGTCCATGACATGAAAACATGATATATACACCTATGAAATGCCAATGTGGTCAATGACATGAAAACATGATATATACACCTATGAAATGCCAATGTGTCTATGACATGAAAACATGATATATACACCTATGAAATGCCAATGTGGTCAATGACATGAAAACATGATATATACACCTATGAAATGCCAATGTGTCTATGACATGAAAACATGATATATACACCTATGAAATGCCAATGTGGTCTATGACATGAAAACATGATATACACACATATGAAATGCCAATGTGTATATGACATGAAACATGATATATTCACCTATGAAATGCTAACGCGGACTGTGACCTGAAAACATGATCAAATGTAAAAAGCTGTGAAACTCTACTGTGGTCTAAGACATAAAAACATGATATACACATGAAATGCAAATATGGTTTATGACATAAAAGCATGGCATACACCTTTAACTTTTGCCCTATAAGGGCATCCAAAGAGGTGAAATGTCTAAAGCAAGGGCGCTCTCTTTGCACACTATTCAAATTTGATATTTTAAAGATGGCAAGACCTTGAAAAGCGTACGCATGTCACCCAGAACCCTCTCTCCACCAAGTACACATTTCGTGCTCTGGAGGGACACACTCCCCTCCCCCCCCCCCCTCCAACCAACCTCCCTCCCTCCCTCAGAGAGCACATACCTTATGAGCGGTGCCTTAATCCGATTTTTACTATGTAAAACACAATAGCCGGACCCACTAATATCAAAAGGCCCAAAATAAAGCCAATGCCAACTAGGCGGTATAGATGGTCCGGAGGATTCTCTGCTTCCTTTACTTCCTCGGCGCCACTCTCACTCGCAGATACGTACGGTGCGCTATACGAAATCATGCAGGAGAAACTCCCACCACGGTGACCGCAAATCGTATGAGAGAACCTAAAAGAAGCTGTAAATCTGCGAACGTTGGGCATGATAAATACTGCACAGGACTGGTTCTGATAGACTGAGATTCCTTCGTGGTCCTGCGTGTATTCTATGGTTGAAACACAGGGCCGGGCCGTCTTGTCGCAGCAATACTTGACCAGTTTTTCGGTCAGTGCCAACACGCAAGGGCTTGAATAGTCGGAAATCGCCTTCCCTTGAAGACTGCCAGCTTCCGCGGAGTTCAAATCTGAATGAATAGAGAAATAGCCAGACATAAATTTTATGCAGCTGAAATGAATATGTCGATACTGCTCTACGCTAATAGCAGAAGTCATTTTAGACGCTTCTCAGATGTTAAGAAAGAAATGATTTCATTTCCTGTTATGTTGTGACTAGTGCCATTATGATTCGGTTGGATTATTACAATCACCTATTGGTGCATTTCTACTTCTATGATATTAATTTTTCTGATGGCCATCTTGCTCGGGAATGTGATGAAACGCCAGCTGCTTTTTGGCATGAGTTTGACGTATTATCGAAGAGCAGTGACGTGGACAATATTAATTTGAATGAGAATAAAATTAATTTTCAAGCTGGGGAAAAAAAAATGAAGGAAGAAACCCGGAGCTCATATACAAAGAACAGTTTCCCATGACATCTATTTTGCAAAATCCCCCAAAACCACACAGATTGTTTAACTTTCTTACAGTTGGTGGAACAGACTTAATTTTTTTTTTTTATTCATTTTTTTTTTTAATTCCTGGAGGGAAATCGAATCCCCCCTCTCTCTCTCTCTCTCTCTTTCTCTCTCTCTCTCTCTCTCTCTCTCTCTCTCTCTCTCTCTCTCTCTCTCTCTCTCTCTCTCTCTCTCTCTCTCTCTCTCTCTCTCTCTCTCTCTCTCTCTCTCTCTTTCTTGTCTCTTTTTCTCGCTCTTTCTTAATCTTTCGCTCTCTCTCTCTCTCTCTCTCTTTCCTTCTCCCTTCGACTCTGTCTGTCTGGTTGACACGCACAACACACACTTAATTCCATCAAATTCTCCACTTTCACTCAGTTTCTTTCCTCTCATAGACAATGTCACCATTAACCTACACATAGATAGATAAACCATGCTCACCATATGCCAGTGGGAGCTTAAATGCATGTCTCTCTTTCTCCCACTCAACATGCACTGTCGCGTTGGAATGAAAAGTTGAAACGACTCTCCTTAGCGTAACCGTGTAGTTATTTGGAGGGGTCATCACGCAGTAACAGCCTGTCAGCCCAGAGGGCATCCCAAAAGTAATAGCACATTGCTTAAGCAAAGAAATGGAACACTCCTCGTGGACCATTTCCTTTCCTTGAACGACAGAACGACTCCGGAACAAAACCATTCTCTGCGCATCACTGACTGGCGATGGTATGTACAAACTGATTTCAACACTGAATACGTCCACTCCTTCTAGAAACCCTGTTGAGCACTTTGTCTCTTTCACAAAGCGGAACAACGCACTTTGAGCTCGTTCACCTATGACAAATGGAGAAAATACTGCAAGAAAATGAACACTTCCTTTGCCGCTCAGTCACGGAGGAAAAATATTACTGTCACCATAATCAATGATTATTTTGAAAAACATTTTACGAAAAGTCCATAATTCGCGAGTTGGTTTTCGCTCATTTAATCTCCGTTTTCTGAAAAACCGGAAATCTTTTTTTTACGCGTACGAGGTACAACAAATGCACTCTTTGACATTTGTTTAAAATGTGTTGTAACTCTTTCAGTTTCACAGTTCCGATTTGTTCAAACTCCTCATCACAATACTAAAGCCACGACTGTTGAACGTAGAGTTTCTCAGTTGCGCAAAAAAATGGAGCTGGAACAAGCAAGAACTAAGGTCGCCAATTTTAGTGATGGAACATTTCAATTCTCTGAGTTTCATGCGGCTGTTTGAAGAAACTGGATATAGATCAACGTTTACAGAATCTTTCTGCATGCTTACCTTGTCAATACATTATTCTTAAGGCAAGAACATATGTAATTGAAAATAGGAGTATTTGGTTCCTAAACTCAAAAGCAATAATGTTTAAAAACTGTTACGTTCATACC
Source organism: Onchidella celtica (assembly GCA_963931925.1). Classification (NCBI taxonomy): domain Eukaryota; kingdom Metazoa; phylum Mollusca; class Gastropoda; order Systellommatophora; family Onchidiidae; genus Onchidella; species Onchidella celtica. Next base: position 49,797,283 of record OZ007573.1, on the reverse strand, counting down.
CTGAATTTAACAATAATGATTTTGGCTGGGTCTGGCCCCTGGGATGTAGGTTGGCAACCCCCGACCTACAGAATACTGTGGATTGAAACAGAACATCGTTGTGTAATCCCCAGGCTCTCAAGGTGCTCGCCTCTCATGCCAAAGGTACCGGGTTCGATCCCCAGGTCGGTGCAGGCATGTTGGATTTTTTTGTTTGTGTGGGGGGGGGGGGAGAAATTCCTGTCCCCCGATTCTATGGTAGATAGGATCGGGCACCTAGTCTTCTCGGATAAGGACTTAAAAACTCGGAGGGCCCATATGCACGGTGAGCGCGTAAAAGATACCTTGCCAGTTGAAAGTCGAGAAGAGCAGGCCAAACAAGGCGGCTGTCACGGAGCAAAATTTAAAAAAAAACTCATTCCAACCACAAAAATGCACTGAAACAAGAATAAAAAAAATAATAATAAAAAGAAGGAAAATGCCGAGAGCAGCGAACCTCCTAGAATAAAAACCTCAACAAAAAATCCAGCTTAGGCTACCAAAAAGAACGTCTCAAGAACTGCTCAATGCTCTAGTCTAGGTCTATAATCTATAGACTAGATCTAGATCTACTTCATTTCTTTATTCTTCTTCTTCTTCTTCCTTAAAACTGGTTTTCTCAGATTTGAGTATCTCACCAGTGCGGAATAAAAATCGACTCGGCCCGTGTCCCTGGGAGTTAAAAATTTATACATATAAGGGTGTAAGAAGCGGGAGTCGATTAGATTTATAAAAACTTATAAAAACACTTGATTGTGGCCATGAGCAGATCAACCAATCTTATCACTGGGTTTATAAGTATATCTATGCAGCCTGTTCAGTAGCTAGCTCTCAACGTGTGCTTTTCCAATTTTTTCTTAAAAGAGTCTAGGCTACTGCACAATTTTAGGTCCTCCGGCAAAGAGTTCCACAGCCTCAACGTGCTCGGATAAAAAGAATATAAGTGGCCGTCAACACTGGACGATGGTATGGCATAGGTCTGGCTATTCCGCCTAGTCTTACTAAAATTAATCCCAATGTGTTCCATGGGTATATCCATCAGACCGCATCTACCTTTAAAGAAGCTGATAATTTTATTTCTTGCCCGCCTCTCCTCTAAAGGCATCCAGCCAAGTTTTTGCATATTAATCTTGGTGTTACCCTCCTCAAATTTATAGTTGTTTGTCACGAATCTGGCTGCTCTTTTCTGTATCTTTTCTAGATAATCTATGTGGGTTCTACAATGGGGGTCCCAGATGCTACATCCATATTCGAGTATTGGTCTAACAAGGGTCTTATAACATTTATCTTTAACATCCATGGGACAGTCTGAGATATTTCTCCTTAAAAAAGCTATTACTCCATTTGCCTTACGACTAATTGTGCTATACTGTTGTTTCCATCTAAGTTTCCAACAATAACTATGCCAAGATAAGTAGCTGTTTCTGTTTCCTCTAATTTGAAGTTGTGGATAGTATAATCAAAACTGATGGTGTTAATTTTGTTTGTCACTCGAAGTACTTGACACTTCTTAGGATGGAATTCCATCTTCCACTTTTGTTCCCACTGTTGGAGTCTATTCAGGTCATTTTGTAACATTTCTGCATCTCTTACACTTCTGATGTTTCTATACAGTAGACTGTCATCGGCGAACAGCCTGATCGACGTACCAATGGACAGATCTTTGGATATATCATTTATATAAATTAGGAAAAAAAGAGGTCCTAAGACAGTACCTTGAGGGACTCCTGATACAACAGGTTTAGGTGATGATTCGCTCCCATCAACAATTACTTTTTGCTGCAGGATGAGAAAGGCAATGATGATGATGATGATGAACAGTACGACGTAAATAACAAAGTCATAGACGTCTGTGGTCTGAACTTACCCGGCATCGAACACAAGCACGAAAGAATTAGTAGTAATGGTGTGATAAAAGGAATTGTAAACATATTTATTGCTAGGAAGTCGCAAGTTTAGAAAGGAAGATTTGCAACTGTGTCCTGTTTGCTCTTTCGACCTCTTTTCTTCCATCCAACTTCCACGCTGGACGGTGCGTGTGTGTTCTTTGTGACAGATCTTACAAATTGGTGCGTCCTGTTTGAAAAGTGGAAATATGGCAGAGAGAAAAGGTTATATGTAGCACAGTCTTTCTTAAGAAATAATACAGATACATTACAGTCAAACGCTAAGGCAACGGATAGACAAATCAAGCCCTTAGCATATTAACCTTCTTCGGGAGAAAAAAGTAAAACAAAGAAAAAATAAAACAAATCAATTAAGCCTCCAAACTTTAACAGATGCGGGTACTTTCTGTCTGCGAGTGCCAAACTTGGATTCTCGGAGCGCAGCACTAATGTCAATGTACGGTGGTCTGGTGTGTTTTGTTTGTTTTTTTTTTAATAGTATTATTATGTTTGTCTTATCTGTAACCATTGTCTGGGTTTTTATTTTAGGAGGTTCGCTGCCAATGGCATTTAATAATAATAATAATAAATAATAAATGGCATTTATATAGCGCTTAACCCTGTTCCACAGGCTCTAAGCGCTTTACAGAACTTATTTACTACTTTACAAACGCATTCACTCCCACATTCTAATTGTACATAATATGCACACAATCTCATGTCAACCACAGAGCAGAATGGAGCTGCCTGCGAGGCGCTAAACACACTGCACTGCTTCTTTCTCTCTCGCTGTCTCACTCACTCTCTCTCTCTATCTTGGAGCAAATTGTAACGAAGCCTGTTAGGCGCAGATCACAACTCACAACAGTTCACAACTCACAGCAGTTCACAACTCACAGCAGTTCACAACTCACATCAGTTTACAACTCACATAATATTTGAAAATTTATTAATAACAATATATATTTAATAATGAATAATAATAAATTTTTGTTGTTGCTGGTGGGGGAGGGGGGATGATATGGATAAATCTTAATCTATTAATTTCAATTTCAATTTTGCCCGGGCAGCGGCCTTTCGGCCTGCTCTTTACGATTTCCAACTGCCAAGGTATCTTTAACGTGCGCAACGTGCACACGGGCCCTCCGAATTTTTTCGTCCTTATCCGAGAAGACTAGGTACTCGATCCTACCCCCCAATAGGACCAGGGACTTGAAAATATGAGAAAAATCAAATTTCCAACATGCCTGCACTGCCCGGGTTTAGAACCCGGGACCCTTGGCATGAGAGGCGAGCACCTTGCCTCTAGACCACCTCGCGTTTCTTGTTTTCATTTTTCTTGTTCTTGTTTCTATGTATTTTTGTGGTAGGGATTAGTTTTTGATAATTTTCCCCTGGCAGCGGCCGTGTTCGGCCTGCTCTTCTAGACTTTAAACTGCCAAGGAATCTTTAACGTGCGCAGCGTGCACATGGGCCCTCCGAGTTTTACGTCCTTATCCGAGAAGACTACCTGCTCGATCCTACCTACCATAGGATCAGGGACAGGAACCCCCTCCCCCAACCCCCCCCCCACCCCCCACCCCCCCCCCCCAAAATTCAACATGCCTGCACCGATCTCGGGATCGAACCCGGTACTTTCGGCATGAGAGGTGAGCACCTTGCCTTTAGACCACAATGTCCCTGATCATTTGGAATTAGCTGGATCGACGTCGCTTTTCTAGACAAGTGTCTGCTGGATTTATTTCCAAGTTTGCGTGGGCTCATATTTCACGCTGGACCTTATGGAACTGATTTTTTTTTTTTTTATCCATTTCTACAATACTAAATGGGTTTTTTAATAACTCGGTTTGCTTATAATTATTTTTAACACAGATTTTTCTGTGCGCATGAAAGTTTTCTTTCTATTTAACTACTTGGAGAATTTTTGACGTTTCCGTTGCCGTTTCCGCTTGCACACACATGAAAACCCAGCTTTATAGTGATGACGTAAAGATGGTGTGAAATTATTATCAAAACTGAGAGGGCAAACGTTTTTTCACATAAAACCTATCCATCTCTCACTGATCCATCGAATTCATACTCATGTACGAATATAAGTAATATAATAAAGATGAACACGCCTGCACCACCGTTCATTTCTGAAATTTATCCCCAGCTAAAATAGAGGTGGTTGTTTCAGTACTGAAGAAAGGATAATCTGTAGGCGAAAGGCACAGTGTGTTAAACGCCACTGGTTGTAGAACAGAGAAACAGGCATGTATTATGAGGTGGTTAAATAACGGCCTGCAGTAGAGGTATGGTAAGTTCACTTTCATTTTCCGCAAACAATTATTATTTTATTCATAGAGATGTAAGGCACAGCCTATGTTATGTCCATGGCTGCACGCTAAACTATCGTAGTTCGACAATTTTTTCAAAAAGTGAGATTTTTTGGCATGTTTACAGCCCTTGACTGCCCTCGGGGTTGTTATATTGTTGGGGGTTAAATTCTGAAAAGCAAGGGTTAAATAACGTTTTCTTGTTGCTGTTGTTGTTGTTGTTAATTTCTTTTAAAAACACTTTTTAACCCTTTCAACACTGAAAGAGCATTGCTTTCAACTCTTTATTGCCCCTTCAGTAACAGGTTTTGTTTCTCCGTTACCAGCTTTTAAATACAAATCAATAGTCTGATGTAGATTCATATTTACCATGCAGAATAACAGAAATAAGTGGATCTCAATATAAAGTGGATTTGAGAAAATCTGGCTTTCACAGCGTCAGTAATCAAAGGGTTAAGAAGTTAATCAGTTTTTCTGTTTCACCTGGAAAATTTGTGAAAGCCGAGGTAGAATAGTTTACTTTGCTGCTGTCGATATGACAGTTTAAAAACAACCGCAGGCAATAAATGTACGAAAACTTCTTTTCTGTGTTCTCCTCTCAGCTCAGAATGTTAAGTTTACAGATTAAAAAAAAAAGACTAGACCTGTTGATTATTGAGGGAGCATGTAGCTTACCCAAGCCATCAAAACATGCCTGCATTATCCGAAGTCAGAAAAGGTAAGCAGTGGCTTTGGGGAGAGACACGGCACTAAGGAAGTAATCAAGAGAAAATTTGGGGCAATGAGAAGTGCGTGTACCTAGTTAGTGCTCATAAAAGTGAAACAGATGTGAAAGGAATAAGAAAAAACAAGTGATCAAGATAGGGATAGAACCCGCGACTTCTGCTACGGCAGCAACCACGGTGCCAGGAAGAAAACAAAGCGCCAAACCATTACTGAGCTCAGGGGACGAGATAGTCTAGACGCAAGGTGCTCGCCTCTCATGCCGAAGGTACCAGGTTCGATCCGCGGTCTGTGGTAGCATATTCGATTTGGAGGGGGGAGGGCGGAAGTTCTGTCCCTGATCCCATGGTACATAGGCTCGACCACCTAGACTTCTCGACTAAGGATGAAAAACAACGAAGGACCCCTGTGCACGCTGCGCGCATTAAAGATACCTTGGCAGCTGAAAGTGGAGAAGAGCAGACCGAACAAGGCCGCTGCCCGTGCAAAATTCTAACAAAAAAAAACCCAAAAAACTAATTGGCACCACATAAAACACACAGAAACAAAAAAAGCGAGGTATAAATGCCAAAGGCAGAGAACCTCCTAAAATAAAGACCTGAACACTTACTGAGCACTAACTAGGCATAATATGCACTTCTAATGACCTCAAATTTTCTCTTTACATTACGTGAACCAAGATCGGTTCATTCAGTACAACCAGTGTACAATGAACTTGCAACCGAACATTCCAGGTACAAGAACCCAATTCTGATGTCTGCATTATGCAAGGCCACGTAAGAGACGACTATGAATTGCTTTCAGTTAGTGCTAACTGATACAGTCCACAGTAATAGACAGTGGTACCAAAGCTGTCATTTGTCAGACCATCATGGACCACCAGTGAAAAATCTGGGTTTTCTTTTTTGCATACATGTTTTACACAGAATTCAGTCACAAACGACCCAAGTTGTCATTTCAAATATCGCACGTTTTTGTGAAAATAATTGTTGGAAAATAACAGTAAATGATGCGCGAGACTGAATATTCAATTCGTCCACACAACGAAAAGGACGAATTTTACATGCAGGCGCCAAAAAAAAAGAAATAAAAATTCTTAGAAGTAGGGAAAAAAAAAGATTTTACAAGAAATGTGCACATTTAAGAACGACATTTTATTTTCTGTACAGTGTGATCATAAACCAAACATCTGTAACAATTACTTACATTTTCCCTGTAGGGTGGGTAGAGAAACTTGATTTAAAGGCGAGTTGGGACTTTTTTTTTTTTTTTTTTGTCCCTCGGTCTATATATTATGCTTTTTTTAACATTTCACTAAACTAGAGTAAAGAGGACGGGAGACCTTGTAAGACAAAGAGTGGAGGGGCAAAGAATGACAGAAAGGGACACCTACCACCCCCAAAAAAGCTGATTAATACATCAAAGTAAATATAAGGGAAAGGATTTGGCTACCATTTCCAGTCAGAACTGGGTTCGCGGAAGGAAATACCTGAAAGCGTGTACAGCCCTGCCAGAGTGGGTCTCCTTCTATCCAGATATATTTGTATATGTGTAAATTTTTGAGTTAGCTATTGTTACCTATGGAAACTGAAGACTACATAGCATCGCAGTCATTTTCATTGTAATTTGTCTCACCCACAAATTTACTTGGAATTTTATAACCATAAACATACTTCATATATATAACTTATTTTACCTTTCTATGCATGTATAACTTGTCAGTTCCAATTACATGCAATGTGCGGACTTCGAATTGTAAATCTGGCGATCTGCTGTGTATTTTAATTTCGGTGCCTGAGAAGCGCACCGAGCTGAAGTGCCCCCTATCCCCCTGAGGTCTAAATTTGGCCCTGGTTGTAATTAATGTTAACGACGTGGTACTGTTTTTAGCATTGTTTCTTGCTACTTCTGTCTTGTTTCTTGCTGTTGTAGAAACTGGGCACCCTCAAACGAACTCATCAATCATTATTTTGTTCCATCAATGTACTTACGCTTTATATAATATTTTCAAAGGGCGTTTTAACGTACAGCATGATAAGGGGCAAGCTTGATGATATAATCCTTTATTGCTTACGTCCTCTTTGTGGCCTGCATAATACTTTCATTTTTTTACTATAATTAAAGCCACATAAAAAATTGATCATTCTTCATTATTGTCTAGCACATGAGGATCAGAAAGCTAGTTCGCGATGGAAACAGCAGTGACAATGCTCCCTCTGTAGAATGAGCGGGACCATCATCGATTTTCTCGAAAGCTGTCAGTCATGACTAGACTGAGCTATTACTACTATTAGAAACCATTTTCTGGGACAAACGAGTGCGAAACAGTATGTGTTCACTTTGAAGGGGAAAACGATATGTGTATACTCCACGCACTAAAGTATACATATGCTGAACACATTTTAATGTTTCGCACAGTTTAGTATTGTACAAACTGTTTCTTCATAAGTCGGCCTACTTTTTATATTTTTTGCAAAGCCCAAAGAAGCAAATTCAAACTCAGGCCACAGTTTATCAAATGAAAAATGAGTTCCATGAGGTTTAGTGTGAAATTAATATGAGTTCATGCAAAATTTCAAATAAATCCAACAGACAACGCGCGAGAAAATCGATGTTGAACCGATTCATTCTAAAAAAGAACATAAGGTTTATCCTATCCAACTAATCAGTCTCAGTCTAATGGCTTCGTTAAACCAAGGAGTTTGTTGGTTCCTATGTTTAGAGACTTTTCTTGGTTATTATTGAAGGACAGTACTGTGAAAAGGTGAACGCTGTTGCCACATTTGGTCTATATGTTGCAAAAAATCATACATTATGGACATTAAGTTTTAAACAGCCACGTCTTGGTCTAATAATACTATATCGCTAGCCTCCAGTCAAAACGTATTCTTTTCTTTCGGATAACACTCGCTGTGTGAGTGGATCTTGCGAAATCGGACTTAAGGTGAAAGACCAATTATTTCCTGAGAAAAATGTTTTTATGAGAATTGAGATTTGCTTTACAAAATGAAAGTTTAGCTGTTTTTCTGCCTTGAGTTGAAATGTTTTGCGTGAAATTGTCTTAAAAAAGAGGTTATTTTGATTTTTTAAAAAGGTATAAAATTTCACCTTAAGCCCGATTTCGCCAGATCCACTCACATATTGTTTTAATCAGGTCGGTCTCTTCACCGAAAGATATGTGGCCTCAATGGCAACACCTGTTGACCGACATTCTCAGCGACAGTTTAAGATGCGGGCCTAAATCCCCGCCTGTGACGTATGTAGTTACACTGCTAGGCTTCGCTATTCTGGTAATTAACACAATTAGATGCAGCATAGGTGGCCTACTGTATTTCACGGTTTTTAACCTAATTCTCATGGATCTCCAGACGGTAAGGTTAGTGAGCTTCCTTAAGAGCCCTTTCTGAAGCTGAGATGAAAAACTTGATCAAAATTACGCAATATTAAGTCACAGTTACGCTTAAAGGTTACGCGTCAAAGTAATACGACAGACAGGAGTCAAATAATTATCTGAGAGTGACAGACATTGCCGAGTGAAGGGTCTGTGTGCAATTTGAGAACGACAGAAAACGGTGTGACGTGGGCATTTCTTTTATTTTTCACTGACTTTCAAATTTATGTAAGACTTCATCATTCTTTCAAGCCATATATATAGTTAATTAAATGATTGAATAATTTATAAATATATTGCCAGTTACTGTTTCTGTTACTGATCACTTGACCAGGAATGGCCGAGGAGGTTTTGTAGCGATGAACATGCCAACTTTCTCCATCTGTGCCATTTTGTGCCAATGCATGGGATACTGCATGGCGTTTTTTGGGTCCATTCAGTGCTGCTGTCGGCCCAGTTCTTCCTCTTGTCTGTTCCTCCTCTGCTGGCCTAGATTTCGCCTTGCAGTATGGTTTTTGACAGGCCGTCGGCTCTTGTGACATGGCCATACCATTTCATATTTTCTCTTTCTGACTGCTGTGAGGTCTTCGTAGTGGTCTTTAGCTTTTCTGGTGGTGTCGCATACTTCTTCATTAATTTTTTTAATTGGTTGTGTGGTCCAAGTGCGAGATGTTGATGCCGAGGATTATTTTGTAGCATCTCATCTCAACGCTTCGTCAATACACGCTGTTTAATTCTTAGCCGATGTCCTCGTACAAATTTGCTCAGCGAGCATACGAGTAAAATTGTCAAGAGGACAGAACGACACAATAAACTCCTCAGCTTTGAGTATAATTAACGTATCTTGTCAGCGAAACAACTGGTTTTGCCATTGGGAACACAAACAGGCAATGGGTATTTTTGTATACGACAATTTTATATTTATTATTTTATACGACTGAAAGAAAAAAGCTACGGCTTCTGTGCATGATTCAATATAATTTGCATGAACTATCTTCGGTTTGTTATATTTTGTTGTAAACAATATGGAGGCTGACCATTATCATCATTTGACAAAATAGTTATTATGGCCTGTTTCCAGCAATCTATTTCATGCAGAAATTTTGATTTCTTGAAAATTCAGTGCTACATACATGTCATTAAAATTTTACAGAAATAACACTTTTTAACAACTGCTCCATCCATGCTTTCTATTGGGCTAACAGTTACTCAAGAAGTTATCTGAAACATTTTTTTCTCATCCCTGGTTTGAAAAACCAAGATTAGACTTGAATATTTTACAGACGAATTCTCTCCTTATAGAACTCATTTCTTATCATCAATTTATACAAGTGTGGCGATATGACACTGACAAATTTTAATGACTGGTCCGTACGTTTCGCAATTCCATAGGTACAAATTTCCGCTTTTTAGCCATGGGCGGAATCGAAGTCAAATTTTCTTACTGGATTTATTTCAAATTTTGCCCGTGCACACTGCCTACATAAAACCCTAACAAACTGATTTTTTTTTTCATATTGGTAGACTGTGGCCTGATTTTGAGTTTGTTTCTTTGCGCTTTGTAAAACGTAATGATAAGACGAAATAACCGGTACTACGAAAACAAAAACAAGCATTTCTACCATCCAGAACTTTGCTAAACACTAAAAGTTTTCAAGAAATTTGTACTTTAGTACGTATGGTATTATGCGCTGCGTGTGCACTTATTGTTAACCCGTACCAGGTGAAAACATAATTTTTTTAATTTTTTTTTTTGTGGTGGTTTTTATCACATTTTAGTACTGTAGAAGTGTTTTTTTTACTTTTCAATAGTTTGGTTATGTTTTACAAAGAGTACAAAACGTAAACTCAAAATGAGGCTAGAGACTAACAGGTAAAAAAATCAGTTCCTTAAGGTTTAGTGTGAAATATGAACTTGTATAGATGTAAATGTTCAAGCAAAGTTAGCTTCCAGAAAATCCATGTTGATTCCTCTCATAATGAAAGAAGACGTACTACAACTAACAATACCTGTGATTTCCTCCTTAGCTCCATTAACATGGTTGGTGGGCCCTTCTACTAAGATTTCCTTTCTATTCTATATTGTTCTGTTTAATGTTCTATCTATTGAATTGCTCCTTCCCAGCACAATGAGACAGTTCTCGAATTGACGTGCTTTCTCCAAACTCAACTCAAATTCTGTTTACAGACTTAGCCTGAGAAGTGGCCACAAGAAAGAGTTCGACCAGCTGCTGTTGAACGTGCTTCCCCGGGCCGCGACCAAAATATAAAGTTAATTATCGGAGGGTTCTGGCAGAAATCGGGTTGGCAAGTCAAAACGGCCGAAGACACACGAGACGTTGTCAGGTATTTATGAAGTCAAAGGTCCCCCCCCCCACCCCCACTCCCAACCCAGATTTTCCTTCCCTATCATAGATCCCTGTCCTATGATGCATCGCTGTATGTCTCTATGCAATGCCCGCATGTTCACAAATCATAGTTTTTGTACAACGGAAGAACTATATATTTCGAGGTGAATATTTCGGGGGGGAGGGGGGGGGGAGGGTGCAGAGTAAAGTATCGTGACTTGACTTTTTCTTAAACAATTGAGACATTTGGCATGTTTATAACTCGTAGCACTTGTAAACAGCCGGCAGGTTGTGTTATAAGTTGAGGGTTAAATTCTGAAGATTAAGTGTTAAATATTTTTGGATAATTTTTCATGTTCTTGTTCATTTGCTTCTCCCGAAAACTTCTGAAAACCGAGTTAGGATAATTTACCTCTCAACCCTCGAATTGGGTCGTGCCTCAACCACTTTTGTTTTACCACCTCAGAGTGTGCATTAGGTGAAAAAAATATGCAGTTCAACTTCACAAAATCATATTCGAATTGAATAGAATCCTATATTTTACTTCAATGGTCTTGTTTTCAGGACCTGTGATGGGAGGATGCAAAGACTTGAAATTTTGTTTGAACATTATAGATAATTTCAATCGCTCAGCCTGGAGAACAGCAAAATGTCCAATTCAAATAAAAACAGATTTTGAACAACAATGCCTCTGATTGTCGTGCGAACATTAATTTCTTTTGCCTAGTCAAGCGAATTATTCCCTCTTCTTCGCTCACATTGAATGTTTCTAATACCAACTGTATGTGTGTGTATGAATTTGAGTTTGAGTTTGGAAAAAGCACGTCCGTACCATAAGGTCTCGTTGTGTCAGGAAAAATCAAGACAATAGACAGAATGTAACAGATCTGCAAGACAAGAGGAGGCCCCATCAGAAGCACCAATCAACCATCCGAATGTGTGTATGTGAGAGAGAGAGAGAGGGGGGAGACACACAGAGAGAAGGAGAGAGAGGGGGACAGAGAGAGAGAGAGAGAGAAAATACAGGAAGACAGACGACAGAGAGAGGCAGACAGAGAGAGGCAGACAGAGATAGAGACTGAGAGTGAGTGAGAGAGAGAGGGGGAGAGACAGACAGATAGGCACAGACAGAGAAATAGAGCAAGAGAGACAGAGAGACAGGCAGAGACAGAGACACAGAGAGACAGAGACAGACAGACAGGCAAGCAAAGACACATCAGACAGACCAACAGACAGAGGAGAGGAAAGGCTTGCACATTATATCAATTTCAAATAAAGATTCCTGAATTCGGATATTTTCAGACATCTCCTAAAGAACAATGGAACAACTGTTTCAGACAGCGTGTAACGCCATTGACGCTGTCCCAGGTAAGCGAGACCATCTGGAAAAATCCAGAGCTCAACTTTGAAGAGAAGATTGCTCACGATGCATTGACCAACTACCTGGAGAACCGTGGCTTCATGGTTGAGAGACATTACAAGAACGTCGGCACAGCATTTAGTGCGGTTTGGAGCTGTGGTGGCGGAAAGGGAGGTACGTCTTTTTTTAAACAATGATTGATATATAAGAAAGTTGGTGACAAGGCTGAAAACACAAGTCACTTAGCTGGAAAGGAAACCTGAATCGTTCCTGAATATATATGAAATTGTAAACATGCCTGTGCATACGAACATAAAATAACTTGATTTATTTTTAGATTTTTGTAAGTAGTAGTTTTGTGTGTCTTCACCTTCAGCAAGTTACCTTGGAAATGATTTGCAAGTGGAGTACAGCTAAAGGAGATACAATAAAACTAAATGTCAATCTTACTTTTGGCTCAGTGGCGCGCGCGTGTGTGTGTGTGTGTAGTGTGTGTGTGTTGTGTGTGCGTTTGTGTGTGTGTGTAAGGGGAGGGGGGTCTCAAAACTTTTTCTTTATTTTGGAGCACTGGAAACACGCTTAAATAGCTTCTGTCGTTATCTGTAATCTACAATTAGGAGAAGACAATTGCAGTTCATGGGCCACCTGAATCGACACAAAGGTCTTGAACACTTTGCTCTAACTGGAAAAATAGAGGGCAAAAAAAAGCAGCGGTAGACAAAGAATAACGTATCTAGAGAGTTTGAACAGATGGGCGACAGATGGAGTTTGAACCAGGACAATATAGGCTTTTTGAGAGCATCCGAGCGGAGGAATGAGTGGCGAACCATGATCGATGATATCTGTTCCAGATCGGTCACTTGAAGAAGAAAAAGAATGCTGATTTGAGATTGTCCTTTGGCCAGTGTCGCATTTCATTTATTTATTTTTATTTGTTTTTTTGGAAGGGGGAGGGGCACCATTTATATGACGTAAAATTTCCAGAATTATGAAGGGCACACATATCATTTCTTCTTAATTTGTTGCAAGCTTTTAGCGCCATCGTCCCTGGTTAACGCTTCTGCCACGCAACTGTGTTAATATATGATAATCAGTCATTAGTAGGCCTACGATACATTTCAGCACTGTCTTGCCGATGCATTGACACCAGTTACTGATTAATGGGTTAAATGGATAAGCTTCGAATATTTTATATAATATAAGTTATAATTGATACTCGGTTCATTATGCGATCACTGATAATTACCAACACTAAGGCGTCTATTTTTTTTCCAAAAAATATTTATGTTGTATAATCGAATCTTTTCGTCTTTGCATGTTGTTGCCTTCGATTTTTTGCTTTTGTTTGATTGCTTTCATGATCATAAAAGTCAGTACACTGTTTTTTAAAAGGAACACCGTGCGTAACACATTTATAGGCATGGGAGACTGTTTCTGAGAGAGAAAAGTGGGCGGGGAGCATGAAGAAGGATGGAAAAGGGAAGTAGGTTTATCCAGGACAACGCCGGGAGACGCAGCTAGTAAACTCATAATCTCACTTGTGTCTTTACTCTTGCAACTCGGTCCCTCAAACAACTTTGGTTTCAAACCGTCAAAGATGACGTACAACACCCGCACGTTGCTGTTCTATGTGAGTACGATGCATTGCCTGAGATTGGTCATGCATGTGGACATAACTTGATAGCCCAGGCAGGTATAGCCGCTGGCCTTGGTATAAAAGCTGCCATGGAAAAACACGGACAACTGATCGGAAAGGTGAGAACATCATGTACTAGAAATGTCAGAATGCAACATTTAAAAGTAGTGCTTTCTCTGGAAAGGGGAGTCTAAACCATAATTCATGGTTGTCCTGACGGTGACTGCAATATTGTTACTGTCACGAGCGAGTGAGCGAGGATCAGTAGTTACGAGAAGAGGGGAAAGCGTGCATGTTGTGAGTGGGGGGGGGGGGGGTCTGAATGAGGCGAGAGCGCTGTATTACTATCACTGCACACTAAGACGTCTAAGAAAGCGGACGCAGGAGAAAGCCCCAGAGGGCGAACATAAGGAGAGCAGTCGGAAGACTTGGGAGTAGTGTTTTTCCAGTGATGACTGGTAGGTGAAACGATGATTGATAATAGTTATGATTGATGTATTATATTTGTCTATGACCATGATGTAAATAAGTATATGTGAGGAATGTGGAAGTCCTTGATACTGTATATAGCAATGTGCGCCATGAGCGATAGATGAAAGTTGAGTTCATGGATTTGTAGCGAGAGTGAGTATTGTGTACTACAGTGGAGGTGTGTTACCGTAAGATGTTTGGTGAGTGAAAGGTGGACTATTGTGTGTACGCTTCATGAGTCGTAAGGAGGGGTGAAGTGAATAGAAGTGGTATGGTCTTATACCAATGTAATGTTATTCTTGTAGGTGCCGAGGTCGGGCCGAAGAGCGCCGCCTACGGTGAGCCCAGGGGATAGGCCAGCATAGGGCCGGAGGCCACACATAGGCCAGGAAGGAAGCTGTCGTGCAGGACAGTAGAGGCACATGAGTCGTGGCAGTCTGGCCACCGACAGGGACATATATGTGATCGTGAATGTGCTATTGAAATGCTAATGTGCTATTGCCATGTTGATGTGCTATTGAAATGCTAATGTGCTATTGCCATGTTGATGTGCTATTGAAATGCTAATGTGCTATTGCCATGTTGATGTGCTATTGGAATGCTAATGTGTCAGGCCAGAGTTTTCTGCTATTGTATGACAGTACACAATACAGCCTGCTACTGTCACCCCCACTGTCTTGTGGGTCATCTCGGGAGAGAGGAAGACTAGGGGAAGGTAACCCTGAATACAAATACCACACTGCCTTGTGTGTTGCTATGATAGCAAAGGCTATGGGAGTAAACCCAGACAGAAAATCAGGAGTGGAGACCCGAAGGTGGTTGTCAGGGAGAACTGCATCAAACTGGCTTCCAGCATCTCCTGCAGCCGGACTAGTTCCAAATGTATTGACCTGGTCTCTCCCTTGGGTTTAACTAGAATGGCAGAGAGAGGGGTGGTGCCTCTGGGCAAAGCACCATCTCTTAAAAATAGCCCAGGCAAGGCAGCAAAACGAGGAGGCGTTTGCTCGGGCTTGGCAAGCGTCTGTCTCTCCTCTATAAGCCCACCCATTTCCGATTTGGAGAGGACACTCCAGCCATCCGTTACGGATGGGCACAACACGGGAGGTGGCAGTTACCGGTGATAAGCTCAATCCATTTGGCGTACGGATGAGCGCCAGGGGTCCCCTCTGTCGGTGGGAGCGGCTTTTCAGCTGCACTGATCAACTACCGCCCGCCGTAACCTGGGCAGCCCCCAGGCAGTTGGGTGTTGTTCCGCCACGTCAGCCTGCTTCATAAGGTGGTTGGAGCTAGACCAAAAGTCGAAAATCTGACGTAAAGTGTGCACCTGGCAAAAACAGAAAAATACTGAAACTTGGTACCTGGAACGTCAGAACAATGCGCCCAGGCTTGCAACAGCAAGATCTCACTGATATTGACTCCATCAGGAAATCCCAAATTATTGATCGAGAACTTCAACTACTAAACATCGACATCGCTGCCCTTCAAGAAACTCGACTTCCCGACTCCGGGTCAGTCAAAGAAGAAAACTACACCTTCTTCTGGCAGGGCCTTAGCAGCGGACAGCCGAGAATCCACGGCGTGGGCTTCGCCATAAAAAACTCCCTTATCAATTCGATCGCAACTCCAATTGGAGTGTCAGAACGCATCATGACACTCAGACTGAACACCCGGTCTGGTTTTACCAACATTATCTGTGTCTATGCCCCAACACTTACCTCCTCTGACGAAACCAAAGACATTTTCTACGAGGCATTGCAGAGGACTCTCCACAACATCCCTCTCACCGAAGGCCTGCTAATTCTGGGTGACTTTAACGCTCGAGTGGGAGCAGATCACTCCGCATGGCCAAAGTGCATTGGGCACTTCGGCATTGGCAACATCAACGAAAACGGGCAGCGCCTTCTGGAGCTATGCTCCGTAAACTCATTATGTGTTACAAACACGTACTTTGACCTTAAGAGATGCCAAAGAACATCATGGCGCCATCCCAGGTCTGGCCATTGGCATCAATTAGATCTTATTCTCTCAAGGAGGAAGAGTTTGGGCTGTATAAAAATAACTCGTTCCCTCCACAGTGCTGACTGTGACACCGACCATGCACTGGTAGTCAGCAAAATCAAAATTTCGGCCAAGAAAATATACAGATCAAAAGCCCCTTCAATCCCTAAGATCAATGTAACAGCAATCAGAGATGAATCAAATAGAAAGTCATTTGAAAAGTTATTTGCTGAAAGCATGGATAATGTCACCCAATGTGACTCGGTAGATGAAACATGGAACACTCTCAGTTCAAAAATTCATGACTGTGCCATCAAGTCTTTTGGACAGCATAAAGTTTCAAACAACGACTGGGTAGCCCAGAACAGCGAAATTCTCCTACCTCTCATTGAGCAAAAGAAATCTGCTTTCAATGAGTATAACAAAAATTGCAATCAGAGTACAAAAACTTGTTTGAAAAATGCAAAAGCTAAACTTCAGCTGGAGGTAAGACGTTGCGCCAACAAATACTGGACAGACTTGTGTAACAGCATACAAGAGGCAAATGAAAAGGGAGATATGAAAACCGCCTTTAGTCAGATGAAAGTAGCTCTTGGGCCAATCATCACCAAAAGCGCCCCACTTAAGTCTGTAAATGGTGAACCCATCACAGATAAAAATGAACAACTGAATAGGTGGGTAGAGCATTACTCTCTGTTGTATTCAACTGAGAAAAATACTCCACCAGATTTTGAGGAACACCTCCAAAAACTGCCAATAATGGCCGAACTTGACGCTGAACCTTCCTTAGTCGAGCTTTCCAATGCAATCGACCACCTGTCTGCTGGAAAAGCCACAGGAAGTGACAACATTCCTGCAGAGGTATTAAAAGACCTAAAAGGCCCACTATTACCACACCTGTATAATCTGTTACTGCAGTGTTGGAAAGAAGGCGTGATACCACATGATATGAGAGACGCCAAAATTGTCACACTTTACAAGAACAAAGGAGACAAAGGCGACTGCAACAACTATCGAGGCATATCCCTCCTCAGCATTACTGGAAAGGCTTTTGCTCGCGTCATCCTCTGCCGCCTTCAACAACTGGCGGAAAAAGTCTTACCAGAAACACAATGTGGCTTTCGAAGCAAACGATCAACTATTGACATGATATTTGCACTTCGGCAAATCCAAGAAAAATGTAAAGAACAAAACAGGCCGCTTATAACATGCTTTGTGGACCTAACAAAGGCTTTCGACACCGTGAGCCGATCTGGCCTGTATGCAGTCCTTAAATCCATAGGCTGTCCACCAACATTGCTAAAACTTATTGCATCCTTCCACACTGACATGAGGGCATGTGTCAACTTTGAGGGCTGCACATCCAATTCATTTGCTGTAAACAGCGGTGTGAAGCAGGGATGTGTTCTTGCTCCTACCTTATTTGGTATATATTTTGCAGCCCTACTCAAGAATGCCTTTGGTCAATGTTCAGGTGGAGTACTTATTAACACCAGAGTGGACGGCTCCATTTTTAATGTTGCCAGACTAAAAGCAAAATCTCGTACAGAGCATTTTATGTTACAAGAGCTCCTCTTCGCAGATGATGCTGCAATCGTGGCCCACGATGAAACCACGCTCCAGGCTCTCATCAATAGCCTTGCCAAAGCCTGTGACAAATTCATGCTAAAGATCAGTGTCTCAAAAACTGTAGTTTTGACACAAGGCTTGAGAAACCCCAACCCAATCATGCTGAATGGCTCTCCTCTGGAGCAAGTGGGAAAATTCTGCTACCTAGGCTCAACCATCAGTGGTAGCACAGACATAACAACTGAAATAAATGCCAGAATAGGAAAGGCGGCCACAGCTTTTGGCAAACTCTCAAAAAGGGTGTGGAACAATAGCAAGCTGACCATCAAAACAAAGGTACTCGTGTACCAAACTTGCGTCCTAAGCACCCTGCTGTATGGCTCAGAGACATGGACCACCTACTCCAAACATGAAAGATCCCTCAACTCCTTCCACCTGCGCTGCCTACGCAAAATTCTCAAGATCAAGTGGCAAGACAGGATCTCAAATATCGAAGTTCTGAGCCGAGCCAACATTCCATCAACTCAGGCTCTCCTAGGCAAAAAAAGACTGCGGTGGCTTGGACATCTCCACCGTATGGAAAATGATCGCATCCCCAGACAAATTCTCTACGGGGAACTTGCTACTGGCAACCGACCCAGAGGTAGGCCACATCTGCGATTCAAAGACACTTGCAAGGTCACGATGAAAGCATTCAACATCGACCCCAATGAATGGGAGAACCTTGCAAGTGATCGAAGCAGATGGAGACAAAAATTGCGCAGTGGCACGCTCGCAATAGACTTCAAGGCAAAAGAAACATACCTGACAAAACGACAGAGGCGGAATGAAAACACTCGCCAAAGTGAACCCAAAAGACTGACCTGCAATCACTGCCATCGCACTCTCGGGTCAAACATTGGTAGAATAAGCCACGAGAGAAGCTGTCAGTCAAAGTGAAAGTGAATATTCTAGCTGCTAAGACCGTCTGTAAAGACGCTAAAGGCCATATATGGCAATAGGAAGGGGCTATTGGGAGACTGCGGTGCCAGTGAAATATTAATGTGCTATTAAGACATGGAGAGGAGAAGCTGAGACCGAAGTGTCTTTAGAAAGTAACTACCGGGTTGTGGGCCCGAGGAAGAGTGCATGTGGGAATAAGGCCGTTGGACGGCAGTAACGTGAATAATATAATGTATGTAGTTGCGCTATTATCTTTATGTTTATGTATAATAAATGTGTGAGTCTGATGGGTTGTTCTGTTAAGTGTTATACTTGTTCGTTCGTGATTGTTGTCCTGTTATAATTATTACATCTCCCAGTCTGGGATTTGTGACAGTTACTAGAGCCGCTTTGGTAACTATCATAACTCGACTTTTTATTTTAAAAAATTGAGATAGGCCTATTCGGCATGCGTGTTGCCCTTGACAGCCAGTGAGTTTGGTTGTGAGTTGGGGGTTAAGTTCTGAAAACTAAGTTTAGATAACGCTTTATACATAATATTATATATATATACCGTACAACTATTAAGACGGCCTTCTGGTGTACTAGCTGGCGATTTGAGATCCTTCGCAGCCTGAGTGTTTTCTTAGTTTTGTAGAAAATGTATCCAAAATCACGACACGTTGTGCACCGACCTCTCTTTTTCAGTTGACGGTGATGGGTACGCCAGCAGAGGAAGGTGGTGGTGGTAAAATTGATCTGATTGAAGCCGGTGCCTTCGAGAACGTGGATGCAGCCATGATGGTGCACCCGACTCCGATCAACCTACCCGATCCGGTGTCGCTGGCAGTTAAATTGTAAGATCTGTTGCATAGTGTATTAGTTTCAACATCAGCAGTGACCCTTCGCTGTCTCTCTGTCTCTGTGTGTGTGTGTGTGTGTCTTTCTCTGTGTGTGTGTGTTTGTGTGTGTGTGTGTGTGTGTGTGTGTGTGTGTGTGTGTCTCTCTCTCTCTCTCTTTCTGTGTGTTTCTCTATCTCTCTCTTTCTCTCAATGAGGCCTTAACTTGCTTGGTCCGTTCTTTGTTTCGGCTTCTACTTAGATTAAGGGAGGCATCATACTAAGCCCGGAACGGCACAGTTGACAGACAAGAAGCGCACACCATAATTTCATACTAAGGCCGGTCAGACACAGTCAGCTTCTGCCATTATTTCGTGGGTAAACATTTTGCTGGCGGCAACTGGCTGTGACGTTCAGGGATCAGTGATATCCCCCGTCCTCACTGTCCGTTGATTAAACAATCAAACTCACGATTATATCAGGTTTATACAAATCTTTAGTGAGAACAGAATTACATGTATTACCCTGGGCGACTCTTTCATAGGCGTATATGTGAACTCTTTGGTTAAGGGGGTACATGGGGGACAGGGAGTTTAACTGCCCGAAATTATACGTCACTGTAAATTGATTATTTTTTCTGCTTTTTCAGTCCGATTATTCTCGCTTTGCCCGAATTTTCCCCATTGTTTTACCTGAATTTGGGGGGAGGGGGGGGGGGTCGTACGTCTATGTTCATGCTGTGAGATGCCATGTATGAGTGGAGTTGGTACCATGGTAAACGGGTTAGATCTAGTCCTTTCTTCAGCCTAGAAATTTGAAGAGAAGCAAGCCAGAGCTGGTGAGCCTGACAAAGGGACCTCATGATGAAGACAGAATACTTGTAGAGGGTTGTAAACGATGGGAGTTGGCGTATTTATGCACAACCAGTAGCCCCGTGCATCTCCCATGTTAACTTGCACATCTTGTAATATTTATTTGTATTACCTTGGATCCTGAGACGAAGAACAGAGAGTGACGAAAAACGAAATTTCCGAGAATGTTTTTCAGTTCTACACGACGAAAGAGTATCGTTTTTGTTTCGATTAAAAAGAATCAATGATGGAGCTTTGTCCAAAATGGGTGTACCCGCGAACTATCGCTAATAAATTAGCCAGTGCGCGAGGTCTCATGCATTTTGGCCATGTAGTTACAAGGTTACAGATGCTTACACTTACATGTTCATCCTTTAGCTCAGTTACAGTACTATGATCGATATAAACGATATTTATAAAAGGTTATCAACCAGAATATGTTATGTCTAATTGTATTCATTGCTGTTAATGCCTGTAGATATCCAAGACACAAGGTGTGTGACTTCATTTCATAACCCAAAAAAACTGTTTATGTAACCGTTTTGAAGTTATTGCAATTATTTGCATTTTCTTTAAGGTTGCAAATTTCAAACTCGTTTTTCTCAAGTTGACTACTTTGGACGTAAAACATTCTGGTTGCCAACCCTTGATATATTGTTTCAGCCTGACAGTGACTTACCACGGCAGGGCTTCTCATGCCTCTGCCCTACCCTGGGAAGGCGTCAATGCACTGGATGCTGCGGTTCAGGCGTACAACTCTATATCAGCCATGAGACAACAGATAAAGCCAACTGCACGAATTCACGGTAAAGTTTGGTTTATCTGGGTGGCTATTTTGTTAGACATTTGTACTTGGTTTTCTCTAGTTCCAGAATATAAGGCCTCTGTTTCTAACTAGATTCTACTTCTAATCTCTTAATTGGGTCAATGGCTGCTTGAATGTACATTTTCCATTATACATTTAATCTGGAGGATTGGAACATTTTTGCATATGGCGCCATTATTCTGTAACAGAGATTATACGTAGGCCTACTAAGTACAGTGCCGTTTGTAGAACGGACGTAGTCAGGCAGTCCCAATGAAATTTCCAGTCATACTTTTCCACTTCAATCGATGAAAGTGCTTTTTCTTGCGGCTGAAAAAAAAAAAAAAAAGTAAAAGTAAACAATATTAAAGACTACATTTTGTCCAAAGTGGATGTATCCAAGTAACTTGTGGTAAAAAAATCAAGGCAGTATCCAAAGTTTCGTAATTTTTGGTCGCGTAGTTTTGTGTACTTACGTGTTCACCCTCCAGCTCCTTTTATAATGATTTATCTCGTTGTTGCCTAATCGGCATTGCGAATGGGGGGAAAGACTTTAACTGAGCAAAACATTTTTCTGCCGGGTACAAATTGCAAGTGAGATTAGTGAGAGTGGTCACAGCCCTTGCTTATTGCTGACCTGTGCCAGCTAAATATTCTATCTTGCAGGAATTGCAAGTAATGAAGGGAAAAGGCCTGAACTCTGCTTTTTGGAATATTTTGAATATCTCTTAGGAATCACCGGCAAAGATACGGGAAAGACTAACACTAATCGTAGCCTGTTCCATCTGTTGTAAAATATTGTTTTGTGTCGGATTAAGGCATGCGCTTTGTGGTCTGCAGCCAAGGGGCCTCCACCAGCCGATGGCCTAAAGAGATTAAGTCAAATTATAAATTTTTAATATCAAAACCTTATTTTAATTTTTATTCGAGGTCGTTTTCCTTAAAACAAACAGTATTAGTTTTTGAAAATGTTGGCAGGTATTATTTCTAGTAATTTATACGACATGTAGAAGTCCAATAAACTGATTTAAAAAATCCGAAATTCATGTTTTTATTAATTATTACTGGAGGCCTCACAGATTCTGCAGCCCAGGGGCCAACAAAGTTGTAATCCCGCCCTGGACAACAAGCAGGGAGTGAAGGCTACCGCCAAAATTTATGACCTAAACCATTTGGTATATTATAAATACTTAAATTGCAGGAATCATCTCCAAAGGCGGCGTCAAGCCTAACATTATCCCCGATCTGTGCCAAATGGAATGTTATATCCGGGCTCGGACTGCAGAGGATCTCAATTCCCTCGCCAGCAAGCTTGAAGGCTGTCTTAGAGGAGCCGCCCATGCCACCGGGTGCACTGTAAACAAACACACCGCTCTCTCTATCTCTCTCTCTCTCTGTCTCTCTCTATCTCCATCTCTCTCTCTCTCTCCCTGTCCCTCCCCCCCCCCCCCGCCTCCCCCTCTCTTTCTCATTAGGCCCCTCAAGAGGGTCAGTAAACTAAAAATACTGTTTGTCAATTAAACCTATCCAACATCGTCGTCATTGTCATGATTCGGATGTTGTTAAAACTCACGCAGAGAGTGAGTTGTTGTTGTTTTACCAGGGCCATGAGAAATTGGCTGGTGGCCTTAAACGGCCCTCGCGAATTATAGTTGGTGAGTAAATAAATGTAAAGTTAAACTGTTAGATTCACGCTTGTCGGTTTTAATGTTCGTGATTAATAAGTAATGGAGTAGGGGTGAAACAAGGTGGGGATAGTTGACATTGTTAAGTATGACTAGACAAGTTTTTGCATGTTAACTGGCTGGTAGAATAGTGCAGACGTATTACTACAATTAAAATGGTGGGAGGTTTCGGCCAATGAGATAGCTGAACTAATTGGGCCAGCGGACTAGCACTGCTGGGTAGTTAGATAGTA
Source organism: Onchidella celtica (assembly GCA_963931925.1). Taxonomy (NCBI): domain Eukaryota; kingdom Metazoa; phylum Mollusca; class Gastropoda; order Systellommatophora; family Onchidiidae; genus Onchidella; species Onchidella celtica. The sequence goes on along the minus strand of OZ007573.1, from coordinate 49,774,231 downwards.
TAAAACATCGTGTAACGTTCAGATTTATTGAATACAGACGAGCAGAAGCATCGTGTCGTGAAGTATCTCCGGTTGGCCAGTACCTGAACTGTGTGATTTGAAGACTAGAAGTCCTTGCTAACGGACTGACTGAGCTCTAGAAAGAAAGGTCTGAGTGGGCTGACCTTTGAAAGCCCACGCTGCGCTATTTTGATGTTCGCGCCTACTAGTAGGCGTGACCAATGGTAATATCTTAATTGTTCAAGCATAATAGAAGATCAGAGATAGAGAGAGAACCACAGCCTCATAGGAAGTCTAAGGAAACCCCAGCTGGCACTCGACGACGAGTGGCCTGTGTTATAGAATTATTTCCATAGTATGATTGAAGTAATATGGCACATTGTTGATGAATTGAATAATGATTGTGCATATATATAAATAGTTTTTTTTGCAACTGCGTAATTACCTACAAGCCGAAGTGTGCTTCTGTAGGCTTGGAACGTACTGGGCTCTCCTAACATTCAAGCCCATATGATTTAGGGAGAGTTTGCCTGGCGACTGGCCAGTGGCGACTCAACTGTCACTTTAAATTGATATCTAGTATAATATACCTATTTGCTTTTGATTGCAGTACATCCAATAAGGAACCATAATTACATGAATATCATAGATTAAGTTAGTAATTAGAATTTATTGCTTTGAATATACCTCTATTGTCTTTTGTTTTGTTTATTAATATTTATGTAAAACATGGCCTGACCGGCCTGACATATATAGATACTCTAGTTGTTTAATACTTTTCTTGTGTGGTTGTGTCCGAGTGTGAGTTAGCTGCCTCTCGTGCAGTCGAATGCTCCCCAAGACCCTAACTCTGCTCGTGACAGTCATCATGACAATATTCAGTAAGCGTCCATCACAATCATACATCAAGTACATTACCACTACCGTAGTAACAATTTCAACACAAATAACAATCTTATCAGCACCACCAATAACAAGTTCACCACAAATAACAATCTCACCACTACCACCACCATTGCAACTAACATAAGAATACCACCGCCACAGTCACAGTCTCACCGCAAACAACAATTTCACCACTACAAACAACAATACCATGACTACCAACAACATTAACAGTGCCACCATAACCATTAAACATAACAGTGTCACCACTACAAATACATGTATCTCAATACTACCATTGCAAACAACAATACCAGCACCACGTATTATAACTACCACGGTTACCAGTAACGATGTCAGTAGACACCATTACAAATAACAATGCTAATATTATAAGAATACCCTCGCCACCAAGATCCCCACGCACAATCACTGACTCAACTCCTCATCTACAACAGGTGGAGATTGAGTGGGGAGACAAGTCCTACCTAAACCTCAGATGCAATACGCCCCTGACAGAAGTCTATGTCAAACACATGAACACAGTGGAACCGGGCAGATCCTGGACAACGAATGAACTCTCAGACAGGCAAGCTTCAACTGACATGGGCAATGTGAGTCATGTTGTGCCCAGCATTCAACCTCTCTACTGGATTGGCGACAACATCATAAACCACCATAGGGATTTTACGGCTGCTGCAGGTCTGTTTCGTTGGTGGTGCTGTTGTTGTTGTTGGTGGTGCTGGTGGTGGTGCTGCTGTTGTTGTTGTTGTTGGTTGTTGTTGTTGTTTTATGCAGGGATGGGAACTTCTGACAGAAACGTTTCCTGACGTCTTGAAATAATTCATCCACCACAATACATATCGTCAGTCAGTTCTTGTAAGAAGAGTTTATTTGCGAAAATACAAATAGATCTGATCACTTCTTGAACTGAACCTACGAACCGCCAGTACATATTTTTTTAGATGACACATCAAACAGTAGTCTCCCATCCCTGTTTAGGGTTGTTGTTTGAACCACTGTTTACCTAACACCTCCTTCCAACTATCACCATCTCTGCCTGGTTACCTCACTACCACTGCACCCTCTGTCCGCATGCGCAAGCTTAGTGCCAAAATCGCCGTCATCCGCAGAGCTCTAGATAGACTATGGTTCTATCTATAGAACTCTGTGCCGTCATCACAACTCCACCAACCATATAGGTGCTGGGACCAGAGATTGCAAGAGAACACCTACAATAACAAGAAAAGGTGCGATTTTTATAAAACACGCGAGTTTTCAGTGAGTGAAAAGGACAGGGTAAAAAACGGAAATACTCTTCATTGAAACAGGCTTTTAGTTTTCGGATTTTAACCCCCAACTTATAAAATAACGAGTGGTTGATCGAGGACTACAAGCATATCAAATATCTTTTTCTTTTTTTTTAAAGTTAGATCGTTTATCATGTGGCCCTCCATTTGATTATACATGTACAACAACACCATTCTCTAACTTAATTAGCAAATACATCTACGGTATTTATTCATGCTATACATTTGTTCATATTAATTTTAATTTCCAGGTAGCAAAGAAGCTCAGCCTCTAACGCAAAACCAGGGAAAGGCTATGGCAATGACAGGCATTGAACTGTTATCTGACCCTCCTCTTCTGGACAGAGCCAAAGCAGAATTCAAAGCTCCGCAACAGAAATGAAAACGAGGCTCATAATATCGTTTGTAACAACTAGTTGGCCAGTTCAGCCAGAGAATTCACGGATGTGATATTTAAAGTTGCTTTTCGACTAGCAATTTGTAAAATACAGGCGAAGAACAAAGAGAGCTGAAGAACGAAGTTTCTCATCATCCTTTTCGATTCCACACGATAAAAATGCGTGGCAGCTAAAAGAATAGTAAATGTGATAATTATATAAAAATAAAGGCCAAATTTTGTCCAAAATGGATGTGACCACGTAACTTACGGTCAAAAACTGAGACAGTTCACAAGTTTTGATAATTTCTGGTCACGTAGTCACGAAGTTTTAAGTGCTTACATGTTCACTTTTAGCTCCTTTGTAGTATGATATCATAAAAATGATTTAGAGAGAGTATTTTCTAAGTAAAGTATTCATAAACTTACTGTGACACATGATTTTAGGGTAGATTTATTATTGAGCAAAGTTTTCTCAGCTCTTAAGTATAAAATAACGCAGTAATGCGCATGGGAGGCTGTATTTGAGAGAGAGGTGGGGGGGGGGGGGAAGGAAAGGAGGGATGGGGAGAGAAAGAGAGGGGTACACGCACAGGTTGGAGGATGGAAGCAGGCTGATGCCTGGCAACGTTTGCAGCCTTGGTTGGTTAAGGATTAAGTATGGTCTGAAACATCTTAAAAAGAACATGCTGGACCTACTTATCCTTTTACATTGACTTAAAGTTCAGGCGAAGATGCAATGATAAACAAACAAAAAAGAAAAAAAGGCGATAAAAAAAATGATTTGGATAATAATAATAATAATGGTAATAGTAACGGTAGTGCTGGCTATTGAGACAAAAAAGAAATGGAAATATTTTGCTCTAGGCAACTACAGCATCGTAAAGGGATGGCGTTAACCTAGAGTCAGTGATTGGTAGTCCAGGAAGTTCTGTAAGGTACTTTTCTTGATATCTTATTTGCGTTATTACTACTACTACAGTTATTATTATTAGCAGTAATAGCAGTAAAGCAGTAGTAGTTTAGTAGTAGTAGTAGTAGGTAGTAGTGGTAGTAGTAATAGTACATGTAGTATTCTGTATTATACAGCTGTTGCGTATATAGATACAGTGTGCATACCCGGTGAACAGAATCATTTCAAATGATGTCTCGTATTTGTGTACCCTTGCAAATTATTCTTTATTTGCCAGTGATTTAACAGATTTATAGATTTACCCTGTGCATTCTTTAATGCAATGCTCTTGTATTAGATTGTATAATTATTAAACTATAATTTTTGCATTCTAAATCCTTTCACCTTTCATCTAGGCATTGTCCATCCACTGCAGAATGCCCCTCTCTTTTTAATATCATCCTGCCATCTTCTTCCTGGTCGTCCTCGCGTTCTTTTTCCTATCCCTGATTGCCTTTCAGTGCAGCGTTTTGTCCATCTGTTGTCATTCATCCTTCCCCATACGTCCCATCCAATTCCACTTTCGTTGTAGCATGAATTTTACTATGTCCGTTAGCTTTGTTTGTTTGCATATTTTATTTGGGGAATTTTATCTTGTAGTCTGATGTTATGCATTCTTCTCTCCATTGCTCTCTGGGTAGTTCTTAACTTGTTCGTAGGTTGTTTTGTAATCGACCATGTTTGGCAACCACAGGAAATCGTTGGAATAATGCACTGGTTGAATACTTGTGTTTTAAGGGACATTTCGTGATCCAGGAATATCTCTGTTTTTTCCAAGCCGCTCCATGCTGCTCTTATTCTAGAGTCCATCTCAGTCTTTAGGTTGTGTTCCATAAGTATTGTATGTTTTAGGTATTTTACATTCCGTGACTTTTTCAATGGTTTTGTTTTCAATTATTACCTTTTCATCTGTCTTGTAGTTGGCCTTGTATTTTATTTTGTCTTTGATGATTTTCAGGCCAACCTTCTTGCTCTGTTTGTTTATTATATTCAGGTTGGTTTCCTTCTGCTGTACGTCCTCTGCACAAAGTGCTACACAGACTGCAAATCTCAGGTCTTTCAGAAACTCACCATCTATGTTGATGCCCTTTTCTAGGCTTGACAGATAATTTCAGTGATATAGGGTCTCCTACTCTGCAGAAACAATAAAACAGTGGTTTGGGAATGGATGAAATAATGAGATCAATAAACAGATATTTATTTGAAAATGATGTAGAGAACTTCGGACATTTTTATTATAAGCAAAGTCAAAATGTGCCAAGAGAGAAATGTGTATGTTGCAAAGCCGTTTTACTGTATCGTGTCTGAATTATTTCTTATGCAAGACTGTGCACCACACACCGTTTCCTTCATGCCATATTTTGACTTTGTTCCAAGCCTTGTCGGGACCTAATAGATGATCTGTGGTTTTATGATAATTATTTTCATGGAGCACTCCCGTGTTTCGTTCCCATGAAACGTTCATTTTTTTCCTTTGCTTAAGCACATAAAAACCGTTCTTTTCGGTGAGTGAACGAATCAAATATTCAGTCTCTCGCACTATTTGCTATCATTTTCATAAAAACTTAAAGAATGTTGTTGCTTGTACACATGTACCCAAAGGTTTTTTTAGGCTATAGGGGCACGTATTTTAAAGCCTTTTTTGTCTCCAGAGCTAGAGAGCTCCTCTCGAAATGCTCCGAACAACAGCCTTTATTACTTTATTAATTAGGATTAATTATTCTTTCAGATTTTCTTTGCCCGTTTTCGTGTTTTGTTTGTTGTTGTTGTGGGTTTGTTTGTTGTTGTTGTTGTTGTTGTTTTGTTTTTTTTGGGGGGGGGGTTGAATGGTAGGGGCAGGGTTAGGGATTCAATAAGATTTAGGGTTGAGGATAGGGGCGGGGTTAGGGATTCAATAAGATTTAGGGTTGAGGATAAGGACGGGGTTAGGGATTCAATAAGATTTAGGGTTGAGGATAGGGGCGGGGTTAGGGATTCAATAAGATTTAGGGTTGAGGATAAGGACGGGGTTAGGGATTCAATAAGATTTAGGGTTGAGGATAGGGACGGGGTTAGGGATTCAATAAGATTTAGGGTTGAGGATAAGGACGGGGTTAGGGATTCAATAAGATTTAGGGTTGAGGATAGGGACGGGGTTAGGGATTCAATAAGATTTAGGGTTGAGGATAAGGACGGGGTTAGGGATTCAATAAGATTTAGGGTTGAGGATAAGGACGGGGTTAGGGATTCAATAAGATTTAGGGTTGAGGATAAGGACGGGGTTAGGGATTCAATAAGATTTAGGGTTGAGGATAGGGACGGGGTTAGGGATTCAATAAGATTTAGGGTTGAGGATAGGGACGGGGTTAGGGATTCAATAAGATTTAGGGTTGAGGATAAGGACGGGGTTAGGGATTCAATAAGATTTAGGGTTGAGGATAAGGACGGGGTTAGGGATTCAATAAGATTTAGGGTTGAGGATAGGGACGGGGTTAGGGATTCAATAAGATTTAGGGTTGAGGATAAGGACGGGGTTAGGGATTCAATAAGATTTATGGTTGAGGATAGGGACGGGGTTAGGGATTCAATAAGATTTAGGGTTGAGGATAAGGACGGGGTTAGGGATTCAATAAGATTTAGGGTTGAGGATAAGGACGGGGTTAGGGATTCAATAAGATTTAGGGTTGAGGATAAGGACGGGGTTAGGGATTCAATAAGATTTAGGGTTGAGGATAGGGACGGGGTTAGGGATTCAATAAGATTTAGGGTTGAGGATAGGGACGGGGTTAGGGATTCAATAAGATTTAGGGTTGAGGATAGGGACGGGGTTAGGGATTCAATAAGATTTAGGGTTGAGGATAGGGACGGGGTTAGGGATTCAATAAGATTTAGGGTTGAGGATAAGGACGGGGTTAGGGATTCAATAAGATTTAGGGTTGAGGATAGGGACGGGGTTAGGGATTCAATAAGATTTAGGGTTGAGGATAAGGACGGGGTTAGGGATTCAATAAGATTTAGGGTTGAGGATAAGGACGGGGTTAGGGATTCAATAAGATTTAGGGTTGAGGATAAGGACGGGGTTAGGGATTCAATAAGATTTAGGGTTGAGGATAGGGACGGGGTTAGGGATTCAATAAGATTTAGGGTTGAGGATAAGGACGGGGTTAGGGATAGCTACGTAAACGCACGCGCCCCTAGCTCAAAACGCTTTGGGTGCATACGTACTTATGACAACAGCCAAAATGATAACACAATTTACACAAAAAATGTGCTACATTTGAAATGACAACATTGGTTTTTTACGACTAAAATCTATATTAAAACTTGCACGCAAAAAAACCAGATTTTCCCCCTGCGGAACGGAAGGACAAACTAAAACTGGTCCCACAGCCTGAATGGCGTGCAACAAAAAAATACAAAAAAAGATACATGATGCGTATGAACACACATATTAACGTGTTCCAGTGGAGTGTGTGACTTGTTAACTAGCCAACCCTTACTCAATAGATGAACAGCACTTTTTTTTTTTTTTTCGTATCTAAAGCTTTAATTCTTCCTTTCAAAAAGAACGCATTATGCATTTCCGGTTACACCTCACGGTGAAAATGAATGCAAAGATAGGTGGGTCACCGCTATGAAAGAGGGAAAATTGCAGAATTTGAATGCTTTTCAAAGAGCATATAAATATTATGAACAGTTAATGGTACGTATGCCGCTGTATTTATCTGTTGCTTGAACAATCAAATCGATTCAGACTACCTTGATTTAATGTACTGAGATTCCCGGATCATTTTCAAACTAGAAAAGTAGAAATTAGATACAGAAGGGAATTTAATTTTGTGTTTACTTGGTTCACTTCCAGCCAGATTTTTGGAAACTGACTACATGACAGCCTTCACGATTCCCGCTGAACACGTCATAGTTTCTCATCCACTGAAACTTTGGGGATGTGTTTAACAGATATGACAGTTAACACAGAATAATCCGTCTGCACTATATTTTTTTGAATATAGTTTGAGCTTTATGAATTACTCTTGAACCGCTCAGAGCGGCTTGCAGGACACCCCCCCCCCCAATCAGCTCCCCCCGGGGATGATAAATCAATGGTTGGTCGTAGGTGCTTACGGAAGTCTTTGATAAAAATGGCAGAGGTGTTTATTGTGATGAAAATCGGAAACATTCATCTTCTTTGTAGCTGATCGAATCTTGCGACTTCCATAGTAAATTCACAAAGACTTCGCTTTCTAGATGCTACACTTCGAATCTTGTTCGGGATATGGTGAGATTTGGCCTCTGCAGTTGAAACATAAGCAACAGAGACGCCTTTTGCCTAAATGAATTATCCTAGAGTTTGTCGCTGTCTTGTGGGCATACTATACCTAATGCTCATGATAGTAGGCAAAGTTTTGCCCCCGTGCCCTAAAGGCCAATACGGCATCCATTGTGAGCGACAGTGCAACTGTGTCGGCTATGCAGAATGTTCTCGTAAGACAGGTGAGTGTCCTTCAACATGCCAACGTGACTGGTACGGGAAAGCGTGTAACCTCACCCTGTGCCCACTGAATACTTACGGGGGTTACTGCGACCGCGTGTGCTTCTGCAAGAATGGTCAGCAGTGCGAGGTGAGCAATGGAACTTGTCGACTGGGGTGTATGGAAGGTCTTGCAACCCCGAGGTGCAGCATTAACCGAAAGCCGTGCGGCATCCACAGATGGGGACCAAAATGCCGCTACCCCTGTCACTGCGGGGGTGATGGGCTATGTAACTCAGAGACTGGGCGTTGCCTGCAAGTAACAGTGGAATGTCAAGCAGGATGGATAGGTGAAGGATGTAGAGAAACGATATGTCCGAACGGCAGGTTCAGACTGGATTGTTCTAAATATTGTATTTGCGCCGCCGCCCTCCAATGCTCCTGGAAAAATGGTACTTGTCCGAACGATGCCTGCGAGAAGGGCTGGGCGGGCTCCTCGTGCAATAAGACCAACTGCCGAGTGGGCGTGTACGGAGACTCCTGTGATCAAACATGTCACTGCAATTACAGCATGCCGTGCAATCGAGTATCCGGTTTGTGTCTATACGACTATCCACTGCCCAAAGTTATTAATGACAATGAAGATGAAGAAAGCTGTGGAGAGAAGCTCAAACTGAAGCAAACTCTGGTGTTGACCATATTTTTCTTTGCTTGTGTCTCCCTGTTATTTAAATAAAACCCATAACTTTGACGCATTTGGCAGAAAGGAAATAGGATCCAGCGTTCTTGAATTGACTCGAAGTATGAGGCATAATCTGGTAAACATGAAATCAATAATTATCCATTGAATAGAAATGTAAACCTGTCTCACAGCAATGCTGATTTAGAGACTGACGTGCGTTTTTTCCATCTTTCATCAACTGACAAGGTTGAATTCGAGGTACGAGGAAAATGTGATTTTCTATGTATTTAATTCTTGTCTCTCTGCCCTCTCTTGTCTCTCTCTAAAACTTGTCTCTCTCCACTGTCTGCTTGTCTGTGAATGACACTGCCTCGACCAGAAGCTAAGTTTGTTCATATGTGTCTCATGAGCACTTTTGTAAAGTGGAGAATTTTGTTTAACATGGTTGATTTGAGCAGTAGTAGTATGTTCGTTTTCTGTTGTTGTTATTGTATATAATTTTGACACTATTCAACAAAAGAAAATACAAACAAATTATATACATGTGTATATAATAATATATTAATTTATTAAGAGTACTTAACAACACCAACGGAAACAAACAGCATAATATAGAGAATTTAACACGACATGTCCGCAGTTATGGAACCAAGTTATAGCAACAGATCTTTTCAATATAATACCGTAACATAGTACTAGTATTTTACAGAATACTAGTATAAGAACCTTAGCTTTGCTTGGCATCGACCAATAGAAGAGAGCCTAATGCATCGTGTAATTTTACTGTAGGGTCGCAAAAACAAAAAACAAAAAAACAAAAAAAAGAACTGTGTCACAGAACTGATGGACAAGTCTGGTCGACGCAACAGTGTCAAGAGCTGACTTTGTGTTAGAAATGCCGTGCTAGGCCACGGGTTCAGTTTAGTGAGCTTTATTTGTCTAGTCACAGAGAAGTGTCCATGGACTGTTCTCGTGAGGAACATGTTTTGAGTAATGTTTTTTTTTCGACATAAAAAACTGTAGATGGAGAGAAAGGGTTAAGAAGGAATTGTGTCGGTAAACTAGGGATGACAGAGCAGTTTGAGTCCGTGATTTTATAGCATTGTTAGAGGGTATGAGGTGGTTGTAATTGACTGTTGACATTCAGTAGTTCGTGAAAGCACGAGTTGTTAATATTTCGTGCTGAGTCAATTTAATAAGATTTTTGGATTTAATTTTTATTAACCTTTTTAGAAGACGACCTTGTCTGTCTTAGTGCAAGGCCGTAACCGACTCACAAATAGAATAAATTAATACTGCGAGCTCAGCTCGCATGGCTGCACCAATCAAATCTAGGGATTTGGACGGTAGTTTGTAGGTAGCCAGACATTATAAAAGTCAGCCCATACCTATGTCCATTATCACATGCAGAAAAGTATCCACTGCGAAGTGGTCGGCTAATTTCGAGCCAGATCGAAACAGAGACGCAGTAGAGCAGTCCATCATTATGAGGAGCCAAGAAATGACGAGCTCCAGCTCATAGCTACCGGACGTTGTCCACCATCCAACGCTTTTGTTGATTTTCCCTGGTTCTGTTAGCCAGGGAAAAATGGTATGCATTTAATTGTGTGTCCAATTCAGAATCTCGATGTTACCAGCAGTACAGGAGTTTCTCCTAGAGTCGCCGCCAGACGGTGCAGATTATAAGTTGTAGTAAATACCCTATGAGTCATTAATTATATTTGATCCAGTGATCGGATCTTTTGTGCATTCTGAAATTATATTGTATTTACAGTTACCCTGGGATTCATTTCCATATAATTATGTTATCTTTGTTTCTGTTTGAATAACTCAATACATTGTGCCCTACAGGCCTGACAAAACTAAATTCAATTGATTTATTCCATACATTTTCAGTACGAAAGTTAGTGTGTTCGCCGAGTGTGTGTTATCCCCTTGAGTTGCAATCGTTTGTCATAACCACATTCGTGACAAACAGAATAAGCCATGTGCTACATGTGTCACTAATCAGAACAGTCAAACGCTCATCATCATCATCATTGCCTTTCTCACCCTGGATCAGGGTATAGGCCACCAACAAACACTTCCCATCCCTCTCTATCATGGGCCAGCCTCTTTACATTATTCCAAGTCTTTCCGCTTCGTTGCACATCATTTTCTCTGGCTCTTCTCCACGTTCCGCGCGGCCTTCCTCTTGATCTCTTGCCCTGGGGATTCCAATCCAATACCTTCTTCGTGATGCTGTTTCCTGGCCTCCTGAGAGTGTGGCCGACCCATCTCCATCGCCTCCTACCAATTTCCTCTCTGACTGGGCTCTGTCTTGTTCTTTTCCATACAATTTCATTGCTGACCTTGTCTGTCCATCTGATCTTAAGTAGCTTCCTCAAACATCTGTTGATGAAAACTTGGATTCTCTTTATGCAGGCCTGGGACGCATTCCAAGTCTCACATCCATACAACAGAAACAAACAGCATAATATAGAGAATTTAACACGTTCGAGTTGAATATCCTCAGCTTTGTTTTTAGAGATATATCCTTGGTTCTCCAAATCTTGCTTAAGGACGTGAAAGCTGCCTGTGCCTTTCCAATTCGTGCTTTGACTTCTGCCTCTGTTCCTCCCTTATTGTCAATGATACTACCAAGATAGCAGAAGGACTCTACATCTTCCAGTGGTTGATCTCCTACTCTGTCTTGTGCGCTTGGGGGTGCAACAATTTTTAGGACCTTCGACTTCGCAGGATGTATCCTCAATCCAATAGATTCTGAAATTTTGTTTAGAGCTGTAGTCTTTGCTTGCATCTGGTCGTGTGTGTGCGACAATAGTGCCAAGTCATCTGCAAAATCTAGATCGTCCAGCTGTGTTCATGGGGTCCATTGTATGCCATTTCTTCCTCCACTGGTGGTTTCTTTCATAAGCCAATCAATCACCAGGACAAACAGAAATGGGGACAGCAAACAACCCTGCCTAACACCAGTGAAAATATAACTTTAACATCCGAAAACAAAAACCTACCTCCCCCGCCCCTCTCCGGCTGCTTCTTAAAACAGCCCCTTTAATAACACGCACTCTCTCTCTCTCTCTCTCTCTCTCTCTCTCTCTCTCTCTCTCTCTCTCTCTCTCTCTCTCTGTCTCTCTCCATCTCTCTCTCCTTACTCTACTTACGACTCTCTCTATTGGCGCCAGCCCAAAACAGCCCTTTTCAGGGCTTCGAACAACTGAAAGAATCAGCACAAGAAGGCAACCCGACAAGGCGGGAGCCCTTTTGAGGGCTAATTAATAGGCCAGGAAGAGCAAGGAAATAACCACAAAAACAAGAAGCACACGAAGAGAACAAGAAAGAGTGGGGTATACATGCCAAGTGCAGCGAAACTCCGAAAACAAAGACCTCTACACAACGCAGCCTTAGGTCCTGCGTGTTCTTTCTCCATTTTCTGAAAAACTGGAGATCTTTTAGTATGTAGATGACATACGAAAAACACATTGCACACTTTGACACTTTTGAAAAATACATTGTGGCATTTTTAAGCTGTTTCATAGGTCCGATTTATTCTGAGTCCGTTGTCACGAGTGGAGTGAGCGATAGTTAATAATTACAGGGGGAGAGGAGAGTAAAATTAACGCACGGAGACAAGTGAGAAAGTCGTGCATGTCATGAGTGGGGGGTCTGAAGGAGGCGAAAGCGCTGTATAACTATCACTGCAAGTTAGAAGGTCCTAGGGAGCGGATCTGTGAATAATAGCCCATCGGGCAGAGACATAAAGGGAGCAGTCGAGAAGACTAGTGAGAGTCTTTCCAGTTATGACTGGTGTCGGGGACGGGCCGCAGAGCCACCTCGATGAGCACAGGAGATAGGCCAGCATAGGGCCGGAGGCCGCACATAGGCCAGAAGTGAGGCTGTCAGTGCAGGACAGTAGAGGCACATAAAGTCGTGGCAGTCAGGCCACGGACAGGGACGTAGATATGAGAGTGAATGAGATACTATGTTGTTGCCATGTTGATAGGCTAGCGAACTGATATTATGTTGTTGCCATGTTGATGGCTATGGAAATAATAATGTGTTATTGCCCTGCGGAGGTGCTAGGGGAGTGCTAAGGTGTATGACAATAGGAAGGTGATATTGAGAGACTGGGGTGCCAGTGAATCATTAATGTACTATTAAGACCCTGAGGGGAGAGGCTGAGGCCGAAGTGCCTTTAGGAGTAACTACCGGATTGTGGATCCGAGGAAGCGTGTGTGTGAGAATAAGGCCGTTGTACGGCAGTCATTTCAGTAATATAATATATGTAGTTGCGCTATTATATGTATAATTATGTTTAATAAATGTGTGAGTCTGATGGATTGTTCTGTTAAGTGTTAACTTGTTTGTTCGTGATTGTTGTCCTGTCATAACTTATTACATCTCCCAGTCTGGGATTTGTGACATTGGGGGCTCGTCCATTGTGACTCGTCCATTTTCGTAATATTTAGTTGTAGTTAGTTAGTAGGTATTTGTGCTGTCTTGTTCGTTGGATGAATGGACATTTCATGATATGATTTATGTATATTTATGAATAATAATATGTATTGATGCATGTATTTTGATGAATATGTATTAATGTGTATTTAAACTTTCCAGAGTGTGTGCGTGCAGCCTGAGGAGACAAGTAGCCAGAGCTCCGATTAGGTCGAGGACTTAAACTCATAAGGCTGAAAGTTAAGTGAAACTGAAATTTTGTACCCTGGATTAAGGGCTGTCTTTTCATCTGTCTGTTTCCCTGTTTTTGCTGTTGTTGTCGTTATAGGTTATACGGGCGGTGGCGCGGGTTTGCTGTGTTGAACTTAGTTTATCCTTTTAAAAAGGTGTGGTAAACTTTGGAACTTCGTTCATCACAGTGAACAGTTCTGTAGGGACCTGTAATTTTGTTTAGATTGTAGCGTTCTATCTTCCTCGTTGTTTTAGGAAGACGTTTCTCTTGTCCCTCTTTCTACCTATCTATAGATACGTTCTTTTTTTTCAGACTCTGTTCTTGTTCGTACCTTGTTGTGTAATCGGCGTAGTTAGGTTGCATTCTTTTTTCCATTATAGTTTTTTTTTGTAGAAGCTTTGTCCTAGTCTGGTTCGTTGTCCTTGACGTACTTGTGGTCCTTCTACTGAATTTCCTTATTATTGTCTTTTCTACTCTTTTTTATTATTAATAGGGCAATACATTTTATAAATATAGAATTAGTTAGGAAGTACGTAAATTTCTGAATTGTATTTGAGACAATTGGGTATTGTTATATCTGGTGTGATCTCAGGTCTCGGGTCGTGTCGTTAGTTATCATACCGACAGGTTGGTCGTCTTATAATAGATACCATAACCATAAATCTGTGAAATGGCGGAACTCCAACAACTAATGAAGTTGGGTAAGGAACTTGGCCTGGAGGGAGAAGAGCTACGCGGCTGGATTAAAGAACAGCAGGCAGAAATGCGCGATGAGCGTGCTAAGGATAGAGAGCAGGAAAAAAAGGCTCAGGAAGAGGAAAGAGAGTTTAAGTTAAAGGAGTTAGAGGCTCAGCAACAGGAAAGGGAGTTTAAGCAACAGGAAAGAGAGGCTAAGGCTCAGGAGCAGGAGAGGGAGATAAAGTTAAGGGAGATAGAAACTAGGGATAACCAACAGGAGAGAGAGACGCGAATGAGAATAGCGGAGTTGGAAATCAAAAAGAATGCGCCAACAGAAACAGTTGAGCGGCAGGTACACAATAAAGGTGGCGTTAGGATTAAGCTCCCTACGTTCGACGACCGGAAGGACGACATAGACGCCTTCCTTTACAGGTTCGAACTGAACGCACAATTGCAATGGGGGGAAAATAAGGAATTATGGGCCACGTACCTGGCGTCCCTATTGCAGGGGCGAGCGTTAACCTACTTTAAAGAGCTACAGCGCGAAGACGTGCAAGATTACGATAAGCTGAAGGCTTTGCTGCTTCGCCGATTTGCGCGTACCGAGGAATATTTCCGGGAGCAGTTTAGGCGAGCACGTGCAGATACCAGGGAGGACTTTGCTGCCTTCGTCGCGAGACTAACGGAGTATTTCGCGAACTGGGTAGACTTGGCGCATGTGGGCACGGATTTTGCTAAACTGAAAGACTTAATGATCCGTGACCAGCTGTACGCGTCGTGCCACAAAGATCTGGTGGCTTTCCTGAAAGAGAACGAACCCGCGACGGTGCAGGAGGCGTCTAAGTTGGCGGAGGCATACCGTACGGCGCATCCGTCCAAACCAGTCGCCAGGGCGTACGTCCAAGATGCTGGGTACGTCGCCGTTGTCGAGGGGTCGCCGGCAGGGCTTAGGGACAGGTCGCGTCAGCGTGGTGCCTATAGCGGGCAAGCCCAGGGGCAGCGTAGGGGCTATCACCAATCACCGGCATATGGATCCGGTAAGTTTGACCGAGCAGGAGGGCTAGGTCGCGGTAATGGCCGGGGGCGAGTGGTGACCTTTGCCGATGACCGACGGCATAGGGACTCTAGTTCCGGTCGCGATGGGTCACGGGGACCCAGGCCTAGTGCAGCACAGGGAGCGGAGTGTTGGACTTGCGGACGCGTGGGTCACTTCTCGCGCGAGTGTAGGGCCGCGAAGTGTTGGAACTGCGGAAGAGCAGATCACATCAGCGTGAACTGCCCTGCAGGTAGGATAGCGGCGAACGTGGACAGTAGCTCCAGTCCATGTTCCCCAAATAAATTTCATCATGCGGCTGCGTGTGTTACATCGGACAACGGAGGCGGACAGTATTCTAAGTGTCCCAGTTGTGAGAAGTTATTATCTTCCGGTATTTTACCTTGTGGGAGAAAGATCCCCGTTATAAATTCATGTCATACAGGAGGTGGTCTTAGGGTTTATCCGGGGTTTGTTGGGGACGAACCGGTCTCGGTTTTACGAGATACAGGATCTACCGTTGTGGGAGTGCATAGGGATTGCATTCGGGATTCACAGCTTACAGGTGAGACTGTCCCGTGCATCCAATTTTCGGGGGCCATTGAGAAATTACCCATGGCAAAAATAATGATAGATACACCTTTCCTTAGCGGGGAAGTCGAAGCAGTCGTTGGTTGTTTTCCAGGCGCCCAGCTCATCATTGGGAATGTATCCCGGGTAGGTTCCCCTTCCGATGAGAACGTGCAAGCATGGTCGCAATCAAAAGGTATTGACTTTTGCGCCGCGGTCGAAACACGCCGACGGGTAGCCGATAAAGACAAGATTAGACCTTTGGCTACGCCAGCGGTCAACCTAGATATCACGCCAGAGCGCTTGGCGAAATTACAAAGGGAGGACCCATCATTAAACCCATGTTTTGGGGAAGCGCGAACCGAGAAAACGAGGAGATATAAGAACGGGTCATCTTCTTTTTTTGTTCAGGCGGGCATTCTGTTCCGTAAGTATGTAACGGTGTCCTCCATTTTAAAGCAGGTCGTTGTGCCAGCGTTGCTGATCGCAACAGTATTGCACTTGGCACATGATGTCCCATTAGCGGGTCATATGGGGATAGCTAGAACCAAAGAAAGGGTTCTTAAAAATTTTTACTGGCCATCGATCCACAGAGATGTGCAAGTCTATTGTAAGACGTGCAGTGCGTGCCAAAAGACGACGCATAAGGGTCGTACACCCCAGGCTCCTCTTCAGAAGATCCCCACGGTCTCGGAACCGTTTAAAAAGGTCTCGATAGACCTTGTTGGCCCCATTCACCCAGCGACCGATAGGGGGAATCGATTTTTCTTAACGGTCATATGTAATGCTACGAGATGGCCAGAGGCGGTTCCTCTGCGGACCATAACGTCGGAGGCAGTCGCGGAAGCGTTGTTTGCAATTTTCGCTAGGGTAGGAATACCAGAGCAAATTCTGTCTGATAGGGGCGCGCAATTTACGTCGCAGATGATGAAGGAATTGTTCCGCTTATTCAGCATACAACCCATCACTACCACCCCTTATCATCCGCAGGCTAATGGCATGTGCGAGAGATTGAACTCGACGTTAAAGTCGATGCTGCGTAAGGTAGCTGCTGATCGCCCTAAAGATTGGGATAGATATATCCCTGCAGTGTTATTCGCGTACAGAGAGGTACGGCAGGAGTCAACGGGATTCTCGCCGTTCGAAATGATGTACGGTCGTAGTCCTAGGGGCCCAACTGATGTTCTTCGGGACATGATGACGTCGCCATCATCGGGAGACGATGAGCAGATTTCGGTGTTTCAGTACCTTGTTGATTTAAGAGAAAGACTATCTTCAGCGCGCACTATAGCAGAAGAAGCTTCTGGTATCGCTTCGAAAAGAGCAAAAGACTATAAAGATAGAGGTTCCAAACTGAGAATTTTTAAGCCAGGAGACAAGGTCCTATTGTTGTTGCCTACGGACCATAATAAGTTATTGATGACATGGAAAGGTCCTTATGTTATTGAGCGAGTTGTTTCAAAGGT
Source organism: Onchidella celtica (assembly GCA_963931925.1). Classification (NCBI taxonomy): domain Eukaryota; kingdom Metazoa; phylum Mollusca; class Gastropoda; order Systellommatophora; family Onchidiidae; genus Onchidella; species Onchidella celtica. Next base: position 49,757,142 of record OZ007573.1, on the reverse strand, counting down.
AGATTACGCTATCCACATTGATGGAGCGAGTAAGGTTTTCCATGTTAACATGCTACAGAGATTTTATGAGAGACCACAGTATCTGTGTGCACAGACAAGACCAGAGGAGACTGTCTTCTCTATTGCTTGTACGGGGGTCGTAGACCAGTCGGACTGTGACGTAAGCGACACCGAGGCGCAGCAAGAGTTGCAAATTCAATTGCCGGAGTTAACTGCGACACAAGGTTACAGGGACGTAAAAATTAACCCTGACCTTACGAGTTCAAGGAGTAGGGAACTTGAGACCCTGTTAGCGTCATTTCCGGATGTTGTTACGGATTTGCCGGGTCGCACTACGGTGATCCAGCACCAAATAAAGTTGACTTCGGATAAGCCAGTATTTCTTAGACCGTATCCGTTGCCTTTTTCTTCGAGAGATAGAGTCATAAAGGAAGTTGAGTCAATGTTGAAGTTAGATGTGATAGAACCATCAACATCGCCGTATTCATCACCCATCGTCCTCGTGAAAAAACTTGATGGATCGGTGCGGTTCTGTATTGATTTTCGAAGATTGAACACTATTACGGTAGGCGATAGGGAGCCTATTCCGTTTCAGGAGGAATTAATAGCTTCATTGGCCGGGTCCACGTGGTTTTCCAAGATTGATTTGACGAAAGGGTATTGGGAAATCCCGCTTACTGAGGAGTCGAAACAATACACGGCGTTCCAAACGCCCATTGGATTATTCCAATTTAAGGTCATGCCATTTGGGTTGGTAAACGCGCCAGCGACGTTTGCACGATTAATGAGATTGGTGTTGAAGGACATACCTAATGTCGTGTCATTCTTTGATGATATAGCATGCCATACGTCGACATGGTCTGAGCATATTCAGACACTAACAGTAATTTTTCAACGATTACGTCATTTTGGGTTAACGGCTAAACCCGCAAAGATGGATTTGGCATGTCCGGAGATAACATTCTTAGGACATATTGTGGGTAGAGGTGTTCAGAGACCTGAAGTAACAAAAATTGACAAATTAGTAGGGTTGCAAATCCCTAAAACAAAGAAACAAGTCAGAAGCTTAGTGAGAATTTTAAATTATTACAGAAAGTTCATTCCAAATTTTTCCTCCTTGTCATCTTCTCTTACTGACCTTACTAAGAAGGGACAACCCGATAAGGTCCAGTGGACGTCTGAATGTCAGACATCATTTGATAATTTGGTGACAGCATTATCATCGTCACCCATTCTGATATTACCCGATTTTCGATCTAATTTTATCCTCAGAACGGATGCGTCGGACTCTGGTGTCGGCGCTTGTCTTCTACAGGAGAAGAACGAATGTCTCCATCCTGTATGTTATGTCAGTAGGAAGTTATTGCAGAGAGAAAGAAAGTATTCTGTGATAGAGCGTGAGTGTCTTGCCATTGTGTGGTCCGTCCAGAAACTAGGACGTTATCTCATGGGACGAGAATTTTGTATCCAGACAGACCACAAGCCACTGACATTTTTGTCGAAGAATCGTTCGTCCAGCCCACGCTTGTCTAGATGGGCATTGGCTTTACAGCCGTATACCTTCGTTATTCAACCAATTCCAGGAACCAGCAATCATATCGCCGACTACCTTAGTCGAGCCTAGGGGAAGATTTCAGGAGCTTATACATCAGAGGACAGGAACATTGACAGGATCTCTGTGAATGAGTCGACTTTAAAATATTGACATTATAAAATATATGATATGAAGAATGGTTGATAGGTTGATTGGTTTTCGATTCTGTATTATTAAGTTTAGTTAGCTATTGATGATGTGATACATATATGCATAATGCATGGCATATTGATCCCCATATTTTCCCCTGATCCCGGTATTTTATGTGCTGGGGGCATTGGTAGGTCATTTTTAATGTAGGTATTGCTCAGGCTCACTCGTTGACAGTCATCTTGATGCGATTTGAAATTAATTGCATTAATTTTTTTGGGGTGGGGGATGATGTCACGAGTGGAGTGAGCGATAGTTAATAATTACAGGGGGAGAGGAGAGTAAAATTAACGCACGGAGACAAGTGAGAAAGTCGTGCATGTCATGAGTGGGGGGTCTGAAGGAGGCGAAAGCGCTGTATAACTATCACTGCAAGTTAGAAGGTCCTAGGGAGCGGATCTGTGAATAATAGCCCATCGGGCAGAGACATAAAGGGAGCAGTCGAGAAGACTAGTGAGAGTCTTTCCAGTTATGACTGGTGTCGGGGACGGGCCGCAGAGCCACCTCGATGAGCACAGGAGATAGGCCAGCATAGGGCCGGAGGCCGCACATAGGCCAGAAGTGAGGCTGTCAGTGCAGGACAGTAGAGGCACATAAAGTCGTGGCAGTCAGGCCACGGACAGGGACGTAGATATGAGAGTGAATGAGATACTATGTTGTTGCCATGTTGATAGGCTAGCGAACTGATATTATGTTGTTGCCATGTTGATGGCTATGGAAATAATAATGTGTTATTGCCCTGCGGAGGTGCTAGGGGAGTGCTAAGGTGTATGACAATAGGAAGGTGATATTGAGAGACTGGGGTGCCAGTGAATCATTAATGTACTATTAAGACCCTGAGGGGAGAGGCTGAGGCCGAAGTGCCTTTAGGAGTAACTACCGGATTGTGGATCCGAGGAAGCGTGTGTGTGAGAATAAGGCCGTTGTACGGCAGTCATTTCAGTAATATAATATATGTAGTTGCGCTATTATATGTATAATTATGTTTAATAAATGTGTGAGTCTGATGGATTGTTCTGTTAAGTGTTAACTTGTTTGTTCGTGATTGTTGTCCTGTCATAACTTATTACATCTCCCAGTCTGGGATTTGTGACATCCGTATCATAATAACTAAAGCCGCAAACGCTTCATGTCGAATTTCTCAGTTGCACGAAAAGTTGGAATAAACAAGAACTAAGGGCGCGACAGTATGAAAACCACATCTCAAAATCAAAATGAAATGCTCCAATTAACCTAATCACTTTTAAAGAATGGGTTTGTTATAACGAAAAAAGCTGTGGTGAACATTAAGATCATATCCCAAATGACCACCTGTCAGGGGCAACCAATGGGGGCCAATACAAAAACCTTTATGGATGACCGGCCCACCAGAACTTCCCTGGCAAGTTGGACCATTGTGGAACACAGTGACTACGGGGAAGGAAGCTGTTGACATGAAGTCAACTCTCTCACTTTCCTCGTTTCGGTTTCCTTCTCCATCTGCATCGCCAGAGACAGCAGCGTTTTCTGTACAAATGTGAGAACATTCGTCTTTTCCACTGTCAGCCTCACCTGCGCTGTCCAGAACTGCATTTGTGTCGTTAAATCTGTGCCTCTCTCCGTTCCCCACATTGAATTCTTTTACCGAGTTCTTTACGCTGTCACTGCAGTTCCCAGCTGAATCACCGTAATCCTGTTTGTGCGATGTAAAATTACATTTACCCTGCTGAGCAACAACGTCTTTATACTTCATTGATCTCCTACAATCTTTGACATCGACACCGTGGTCTTCAGTGTCTTTGTTCTGGATTTCGTGTTTGAGATCATCATTGTTTACTTTGTGGTGACATGTGTTGCTTTCACAATTTTCTGTGGGATCTACAGGTAGATCATCCACTTTTACTCTGGAATGTTTGGCATTTTCGTCATCGCAGTAATTGTGTTTGACATTATCCTCACTCTCTTTGGGCTCCTTGTCGCTGTGACAGGTGAATTTGTCACAGTCTTCCTTCTGTATCTCATCCCCACCTTCACACTGACCAGTCCCGTAGCTGGCATTTTCACCATAATCGTTTCCTTCCGTTCGATGCATTTTGACAGAGCACGGATAAGCCTTCTCGTCTCTCTTGCCCTCCTGCCGAGACATTATTCTGAGATACCTGTCGTACAAATTCTTCTGCCAGTGAACGTACATTTGCCCAAACTGTTCAGCGTTTTTCTTTGTCTCTGCAGACACGTTTTCCTCAAGCACTTTGGTAACTTTTCCAATGCTAATCTTCTTGGGCATTCCGTGGGGATGGGATATGATAATGATGAAAGGCTCTAGATTCTTTACGAGAGAATCAGATACACTGAACATTTGGAGGATGTTTGATTCTGCAATGTCTAAAAGGCGTTTGAGAAAACTCTCGTCATGGATTGTGATGGTAAAGAAGCTTCTATCTGAGATAAATTTGGTGTAAGTGAACTTCAGTCCATATTCCTTCACAACGCCGGCCTTATCATAGGAATCAAAGAAGAACTCAACAGACGTTCTCTTCATCTCTTCTTCATCAAAGACCACATGCCTGTTGGTATAGACAAATACCTCACCAGCAAATACATAATGCTCGTGTCCCAGGTCAGCCTTCCGGTGACAGTTGGATACTTCACAGATTTTTCGCACAAAAGATTCGGCTGAAACAGAGGTCATACAATTACCAGTGGCCACTCTTGACTTTCTAGTACCTCTCTGGTGAGCATAAGGGTCACTGTCTGGTCTGCACTTGCTTGTCCAGTTTGATGTTATACGAACCTGGTGAGAGGAAAACTGTCTTTATAATAATTTTCGCGACACTAGTTCTTGTTTGATCTATCTCCATTTTGTGAAAAACTGGAGATCTATTGCTATGCAGAAGATATTATAACAAATGCACACTTTTGACACTTCTTTAAAATGCGGTCTGGCACTTATCAAGCTGTTTCATAGTTCCGATTTATTTTAATACCTTATTATAATGCTAAAGATGCAAACTTTTAACGCCGAATTTCTCAGTTGTGCAAAACGTGGAGTTGGAACAAATAAGAACTTAGATCGCGAACTGCCTGAGAACAAGATTAAAATTTCCTGTGAACGATAGACACATTGTAAGAGATGTTTGGATCTAGATACGTGTATTCACAAATCACTTTACCAGACAGGTAGGAAGAAAGCAAAGGATAATAAGCCCTTCCCCGTACCCCGCAATAATTGAGGATTAGGGTTACGGCTAGGGCTAGGTTAGGGCTAGGCCTAAGATTAGGAAGTGGCCTAAGTATTAAGAATGACTGATATATAATAATGCAGGTGAGACATAGCACGTCAGAATAGATATCACTTTGCTTGAACAAGGGAATGGGGGAGGGGGGGGGATGTCTGTCAGGTGATATCGTTATTATTATCATTATGATAACAGGGCAAGGAGTCTTCTTTCGAGGATCTTTCCTTCATAGCCTACTTAACAGGGTGAAGGTTGTTGTACAAAGTGGACTGTAACGATTACTGAAGATCTACTTACCGTCAATAGAGCCTTGCTGACAATATATTGGAACATTGCTGGATGTCGAATACCTTGGGGTAAATGATCAATCGTAAACTGGGTGAAGTCGATGTAGTCACGGTGCTGATTGTGGCCATGTCGATTACAGCTCTTGGATGAACCAAGGTCAAGGACGCGGCGGCCGGCATCTTCTTCAATCTCTTGGATTTCTAATATTCGGCCTGATGGAAAAAGGCAAAAACATTACACGTGCCGCTAAAAATGTGCACAGAGTGTCCATAATACATGTATTTTTTTTTCACTTATTTTAAGATATACCCAAAAAAAATTATACCATGCACAGAAGAGCTCATACAAGAGGTGTGGGGAGGGGGGGGACAAGGTGGTCTAGAGGCTAGGTGCTCGCCTCCCGTGCCAAGGGTACCGGGTTCAAAACCCGGCCGGTGCAGGCATGTTGGAAGTTTGGGATTTTTCTCATATTTTCGTGTCCCTGATCCTGTTGGGGGGGGGGGGGCGGGGGTAGGATCGTGTACCTAGTCTTCTCGGATAAGGGCGAAAAAAATCGGAGGGCCCGTGTGCACGTTGCAGATACCTTGGCAGTTGGAAATCGAAAAGAGCAGGCCGAACAGGCCGCTGCCAGGGCAAAAATCAAATAAAATTCATCTAACCCCCCCCCCCCCCAATCCCCCCACCAAAAAAAAAAAAAAACCGCTGACCTGCGCTGCACTGTGGGGACAACGTGCTTGCTCCAGTTGCTACTGGGTGAAATGACACAAAGGCAAATTTCCCAAATGGGATTAAAGTAGTACTAGCTGAGTACCCGTACGATAAACAGGTTTGTGTATTTTTATTTTTTTTTAGGTAAAACTTACGTCGCCTGTGAACTAAGAAAGGCATTAATGCTGCATAGATAGCTTATAAGAGAGGTGCAACAAACTCAGTGACAGGACAGTACACGGTGTGCAGTGGTGCGCACCGAAAATTTTCAGGAAGTGATGATGTCATAAAAACCTACAGCATGTCAATGAGCCTAATGAAAATTGGGGAAAGAATAAATTTCCAGTAAAAAAAACTACACCAATTTGAGACTTCTATTAAAAACTGTGCACCCTTACATCCATTCTTATGCACCATATAAAATTTGAAGTCTGAGTGTTGAGTGGTTCAGAAGCCTTTTGCAATGAAAAATCTCAAGTCCACAAATATATATAGTATAGATACAAAATACAAATTACAAACACTGCAGGTTTTTTTTCTTTTCGGGCTCAGATTGAACTGTGATTTGGTCTGTATCCATGGTATATGTGACTCGATGATTTTGTTGAAGAAAAGACATAAATAAATAAATAAAAATCAATACATATTGTCGCGATGTGGGTTAGATGGGGGGAATTCGACTGACACTCTTTCGAGGTCCGCTCCCACAATCGATGAACACACAAAAAAAATACTTGCACTCTAAAAACTAAATAAATCAATTGCTTTGATTTTTAGCAGAACTGTAGGGCAGTTTAATTACAGGAATTAATGTAACAAATATAATTATAAATATAAATATCAATTCAAAGGCAACTGAATCTAACTAATGAAACTACAGCTTTCTATAAAGACTAACTTATTCACTCTAACTACTTGCAGGTCATATGAGTTATATGCCAAATAGAATCCGCGCACGTGGCGACGGATATAACAGTTTAAATTCTATTAATTCAATGAGACATGTTATGATATGGACATTTCCTCTGACACGCCATGGAGAATGCTTGTACAACCATGCGTTGTCTGGCGGTAGCTCTGAAACTGTCTTCAAAAGTAAGTAGAACGGTTCACTTTCATCATTACAAATTAGTATGGACTCTCACCATTAGGCCCTCACTGGGAGTGAGAGCGCTGGATGTAAACGCTGTGGGTTCATATCAAACCAAGTAGCTTAGGCTCTGGAGCTTTAAATCATGGCGCTCCTCACAATATGGACTGCTCAACTGCGTCTCTATGTCTCTCATCTGGCTGAGGACTATCGCCGTCCACCTCGTAAATGGATTGTCTACATGTGGCCTCTATCTAAGCTCTGCACGGGTTTAAATACTAAAGCTATGTCTCGACCTTCCGTCCAGATTCATACATTTGATTGGTGCAGTCGCTTCAGCTCAGCCTGCAATATTAATTTATGCTTGTCATGGCCTTGCGCCAAAATCAAGGTCAATTTTACGGTCTAGACAAAAGTTAAAATGCGAAACATTAACTACTAAAATCTTCAAACCCCGTGCTTTCTACTCTTATGCACGAATTTCCGAACGCCAACTAAGCGTCTAAATAAACTACCTTTACTCGCCCCTTATCTATGTTAATCAAAATCACAGGGTCGAGAACTGCTCTGTCATTCCCAGCTATACATTTATTCTGTCTCGCCTCTCCTTTTCTCCATCTATCAGAAAAAAGGTGTTTCAAAACAAACTGTTCACGAGAACAGCTCAAGGACAAATTACGCTGGTTATAATCAACAAGATCGTAAAAATTAACTCACTGACGTCGTGACCTAGCACGGCATTTATGATCCTAATGTGATCATGACACATATACTATATAAGCAAATAGATAAATAAAGAGAATAGTAAATGAGTAAGTAGACACTTAAGTGTATAAAATTTTTAATAGATAAGCTATAAATAATTGAATAAATGCATGAATGAATTAATAACAGATAAGGATATGAACTGCATTATTTTATGCTACGTAAACTGGAGACTGACAAAAAGTAAGTTGAATGAACAAAAAAATAAAAGTTTGCATTAGTTATGAAGATGAAAACGTGTAGCACGTGCATAAACAAGGATAATTCTCACAATAGTATTTTGCCATCCTGTCTCTAGACCAGCTGTACCCGGTATGTTATGAGTATCCTGAACATGATACCCAGTTGAAGTCTTTCAGATGAAATATTGTTTTTCACACAATATTAGTTATTACCCACCCATATCAACTTCACAATCAGAAATGAAACTCCGATCTGTCCTTGTACACACAGCATCGTGACGTACTTGGCATGCAGGATCCCAACACAATTTCATGCGATCGCACGATCTGCAGATCTGTAGCTTGAATCCTTTTCTATGGCATACCACACAAGAATATTCTAAGATTTCACTCCTTATTTGTCCATCCATTTTCTGTTGCTTGGGGTTTGAAAATTATCCTGTATAGGGTTTTAAAAAATAAAAAATAAAGAAAAATAATTTTAATAACTATTATTCATGTTTTATTACACCAACGTAGTTTATTTTTTGGGGAGTGGTTTTGAACTTTCCATTAAAGCCATTAAATAGATGATATTTTTTTACACATATTAATTCTTTTTAGCATGTTTACAATCCACCGACAGACAATGACTTGCTGCTAGATAAGAGTAGATAACTTTGATATACAATATAAGGATGCCAGTATTACCAGAGTTAGGTCCCTTCCACTTATTTGGGTTGCAAGAACAACAAATTGAATTTTTTAAGTGGCTTTCTGAATTGAAGAAGCAATCCATGGCTTGAAGAGAGTTCCAAAGTAACAATCAAATACACATAAGTAAAAAAAAAAAGGTTACACTAATTTTAACATTTTTTTTTTTTTAATGGCCATCCTCGAATCCACCAGAAAGTCTGTCACGACCAGTCGGTCTTACTTTTCCACACACAGGGCGTGAGATAGCTATCTATGTCGGTAATCTATTCTTGAATCTCTGAAATAACTAGGGTCTTACAAATCACATAGCTTTTCATTCTTTTCAAGTTGTGTTTGTTCTCAAGAACTGCTAAATGATCCAGACTCAAAATCTGCTTATATTTCACTGCTGCACGTAGGCCTACGCTTTTCTAGAATCCTTTCGCGCCCCTCCTTTTGAAAAAAAAAAAAAAAAGGTATTTCTCAAAAATTACTCGACATATTAGTCAAATACACCACGTACCTATATATTGACAAAATATTTTTTTAAAGCACACACACAGAAAGCTTGTGAAGTCCCAGCAAGGTTTAACGCAAAATCAAAATAATAATGACAAAGATGCAGCAAAACCTCGCGTAAGAAATAATAGTTCAGAAACGATGCAATAAAACAAAGGACTTACAAACTTATAAATTGCGATCACTACGCGTGACAAAAGAACTTTCAAAGAAACAGAATTTTGAAAATACATGTAGTCAGTTTACAACACAATGGATCCTTCTCTTAGGCACAAACACGAGCATTATGATAGCACTGTGAACTGCTTTGCTGCTATTGAATCTCGTCCAGGAAACAAAATATTAAAGCAGATGAATACACTCCGTACTGTTCAATTCTTCGTATTCATCGCTACCAATGATTTACTAAACGTGATCTTTTACTATTCTTTCATTAGTGCCCAAATTCTCTGCTATGTTTATACTTACGGGTACTCTGTTTCACTGATCTATCGTGACAGAAGGAAAACTTCATGTTTACTCTGCCTACTGCAGAGTACTTGTGTCATATGCAATGAATGTGTCAGCGTATCGCGTGATCGACAGTGGGCGCAAACGATTCCACAGTATCAAGGAACAGGGAACCGTATCCATGTTGCTTGATTGATTGCCTGATTGGTTGATTGGTTGGTTGGTTGGTTGATTTATGGTGATGGTGGACGATTGAAATGGTGATGGTTAACAACAGTGGATGATGACGTAGAGTTGACGTGGCTGATCAATTGCTGAAGTGTTAATAGTTGTGGCAATGCCTGTTAGGGGCCAAAACATGTAAGAGCGAGCTCATCTGTTGATGTTAAATTCTGCACTAGTTGTAGTATTTACTACTTGAGATAGTATTGGTAGTAGTAGTAGTAGCGGTAGAACCAGTAATAATAATAATAATATATTGCATTTATACAAGTTTTAGTATATAGTACTAAAACTTGTAGCAGTTGCAGTAGCAGAAACAGCGAGTAGAAGTACATGTAGTAGAAAGTTTCCCAGCCAGCCACACTAAAGAAATCCAAGGAGTTGGATTGGTGTCAAGTTTTCACGTAGGAATGACATCGTTTCTATGTATATCCGCTGGTTACGGCATCGCGCCGACGTCGGTTTGATGTCGGAAACCCACCCCGACGGTAATTTTACCAATCCTACGAAAAATCTACTTCGGATTGATGTAGTGGTGCTGGCTGGGGTGGCATTATTAACCACTTCAGTTAGTAGAAGAAGCAGAATTACTAACGGTAGTAATTACATATGTATAATAAGCTTAGTAGTACATGTAATAGAAGTACCATAATAATAATTCTTCCAGTACATGCATGTAGTTCCAAGAGTAGAAATAATAGTAGCAGGATTAGTGGAAGTAGTACTTAGAAGCGGTGGTGGTCGTGGTAGTAGTAATGGTGGTAGTAGTAGCTAGTGGAAGCAGTAGAGCAGTATATGGTATCAATAGTAGTAGTGGTGCTTCTATAGAGGTAATTATAGGGCCTAGTTGTTGAATGGAGCGCCATTTTCTTCTTCTTCTTCTTATGAAGTTGATTCGACTATGTAAAAGACGATCCCTCAACTGCACCATATGCGACTCGACGTTACTCCTCTGAGGCTAAAACAGGGTTTAATTAAATTTTAATTAAATCCATGTAGTTGCTTTCGCTGGCACATGCATCAAAATTGGAGACTAGTCACAAATTAAGAAGCTAACGGGGTCAGTTACACACAGTAAGTCCTGTTTAGTCGAATTGATTGAAGGAGTAGGAATGCTGGTATCGAATTAGCAGTACAAATAATATCCGTGCCTATCACAAAAATGGGATCGGAAAGCTCAGGGGGTTCCCCAGATGATCACTAACAAACACTGGGAAAACCCGATAGTAAAGCTGATAAAATAATGACACTTGCAAGTTTAATAACACACGATTTGTTATCAGGTCATGCTTAATGTTCAAGTGCCTTTCACTTTGACTTCGAGAGAGCACGTCACCACGATAACGGCTTTATCGTGGTTGAAGAGGAAAGACGACAGACAGAATTTATAACAGAATGATAGGACAGAAGGAGACTCTACCAGTACCAGAAGAGCCCGCCAACCACCCGCTGTTCGATTTGGTCTCGCCAAATTGTAGAAAGGGGCAGAAGTTTTACTGACTGCGCGTGTGGGTTGTTGTTTGTTGTTGTTTTGGGAGGGGGGAGAGAGATATCTATGGCAAGTATGGCACGTGCAATGGGCGCCACTTGAAAAAAGGAGAGGGGGCGCCACTGAGTATTTTCTGGGTCAGCTATCCTCGGACATGAAAAAGGAATTTTTCAGATATGAAGAAGGTGCGGTTACAATTTTCATATACATGTATAGTGCCATAACCAGCTTGCCTTGTATTGTTTTAGCTGATAAATAATATATAAGGTAAATAATTATGTCAGAGGTTTATAATTGGGGGAGGGGAATTTCAGTACTTGCCATTAGCGCTATTCCGTAGATATCGCCCCTCTGTGTGTGTGGACACGTGCAAGTTCATGCGTTAATCACCAATGACATCGCAAGTGTGACTGAAAATAGCTCTGTAATGCTTCACAGACATTTTCGGTAAAAGTTATCTCTATGACATGAACTGATACCAATAATATGAAGATCACAAAAAATCACTGTGACATTTTTCAAATCTGTTTATTATAAATCAAAACATCACAAATCCACTTGTCAGATAGAGGTAAAGGCAGTGCATCTACATATAGAAGATCACAAATAGTATGAAAGACAGAAGTCAATTGGCTCCTTGAAACAAAGATACTAGAAACAATAAGATGAGACACTCCCTTCTTCGCGCCACTTAAAAAATCATGTACACAGTTTGTGCACTGATAGGGGGAGGGTTCCATGGCGTATTGCATGAAAAGAATGCTTGATATAATAAGAAATTAATGATGCGGATTTGTTACAGTGCCACTGTGACTAAAACTATATAAAAAGAAAAAAATAGAGTTTTCCTATAGCGATTGAAGTTATAACTGTATGTGACTTCAATCAAGCCCCACAGTGATAACTGAACAGCAAACAAAATTCTGTATTTTCCCTATGTTCGCTTTGTAAAATATGGCACTGTTCATGATTTCCAAGCATTCATCGTTACGTGGCGGTGCGAAATCTGAGCATGTTAAAAACGCTGGTTGTCTCATCTTATTGTATGTAGTACCTCTGCCTGAGCCCAGCAAATCAGTCAGCATAACAATCAACATTCTCAATAAGATGGGCCAGGTGGCATGGGCCTATATTTCTACTCCCACAGATACAGGCAAATATGGGGATGGGGCTATGTTGGCTTTACTCATTTGCTGGGGACAACCCCCCATCCCCTTTTCCGAGCGCACATAATTTATGGAAGGCCCATAATGAGAAAGACATTGTATTATGAATATACATCATTACATGTATAAGTAAACAAACTCCCTTTACCAAACATGGTGAATGAACCAGTCAGAAGATCATAATAATATGTGTGTGCGCCTGAAGAAGGTTCCAGTTGTCGGTACAGCTGTTTTTGAGCTAGGGGGTGAAAAGGTCAAAAAAGTCCTGCCTAGACAGAAATGTACTTCTAGCAGAGAATACAAGTTTAACCATTTCTAAATAGCATATGAAAAGGATTTTGGAATATTTTATGTTTAAATATTATTTTATTAATTATTTGTACAACATGTGACTCTTCATGAAGTAATATTGGAGTGATTGTTGCTAGGGGACCGTGGACTAATTACAAAGCCGTCATAGAGATACTGCTCATTTATAGTTTACCGTGTAACATGCCACGGTCCCCTAAAAACAGCCAAGTCGGAAGTTTTTCGGATCTTGTTAGGAGAGCGCAGTATTTTACATAGAAAGCTAGAGCTGAGCAGTGAACACAACTCAGTAGTTCCCCTATTTGCCTTTGTAATAAAACTACACTCCCCCAACAATATCCAAAAAGCCTGTCATGGGAGAGAGAAAATTACCTGCCACTAATAGGGTTAAAGCTGTTTTTCTCAAAAGTTTGTTTTTGCCCCCTGTCTTACAAAATGTGTCATAATAATCATCAAAACTACTTAAGATATTGGAAAAATTTTCAAAGCAGCATGTTCAGCATTGAATTTTCTAGAAGAATATGCAATTATCTCAAAACCAAAATTTGAGACAACTGGGACCTTTCTCCAGGCACACAACATATATATAATAACGTAATAATTGTAAACTCAAAAGCACATGCTAAAAAAGGCTTAATAAAAAAAAAAGTCATGAAGGAGGGATTGATGGAGGATGGCACAATATATGTGTGTCATAACACTGTAACAGTGAGATCCTGCACAGTATTATCTCTTTCCATCCTTTTCCCCACATCAATGGAATTATTCTGCGGACAAATTCACTGTGCTTTGTACCTCTTCCTTACATCACAACCTTAAACAAATAAGGGGAATAATCCATGATTATAAAGTTGTCCAGCAATGTCTCTGTCCGTCTGACAAAATTCAGAGACACTACTCCACATAGAGGTATCAGCTTATCTGTATCACTATTTCAAACCCACTGTATCTTTACCTCAACATGATCTGCCCTGAAAGTGCAAAACTAAAACAAAATCATGGAATAAGACCCGTAATTTAACCATTCTATTGGAAAATCTATAATGAGGCTAATGCCAATATATAAAATATAATTATCTTCCCAGGAAAGTGAATACTGTATGTGCCGTTCTACCTAGTCCACTAAGAAATGAAGATACAGTTGTATTTTAATACGGTACTAGTTTACGCATTACCACAGAAAGTTGCAAGTACAAAAAACATTTGGGCACAGATTGACATGACAGAGAACTTTTTTTTAAAAGCAGAAAAACTGCAAATTTTGAGCACTGATATCATATAATGTATAACAAAACCAACAAATTGTCCGTAACCAAGCACTTCAATATTTGGAGCACTGTCTAATTCATGAACAACTTCTTTAATGATCTTGCACCAAATCTGATCCTTCAGTCAATGGTGTGTACATGTGTGGAACTTGTTGTGACCAGCAATATGTCACAGACTAATGGTTTGGCAGTCTAAACAGTTGGCAATAATCGTACACTCGTCAATATAAATGCAATCAAAATAAAGAAAAATCAAAGCCACACAAGTTACACATTTTTCTTTACCAAAACCCCAGGTGAAGATGAACTCTATAAATCCTGAAAAATTTCATTTCTCTATAACCTACGACAATGGAGAAGTATGCCGAGAATGTCTCCCAAGTACATTAGTATTTAAGATGGAGAGTTTTAGTTCGAAAAAAAAAAATAAACAAACAAACAAAAAATACATATTTATTTAAAATAAAAAGACATGCCAGTACATGATGCTGAATGGCAAACTGAAGAATGTTAAATAATGACATGTTCAACAATACTGCCAGCATGTTAAAGCCAAATTTTGTAAAAACATCCAACCACTATAAAAATGACAGAAAATTTCACATGTAACTAAAATAAATTTTACAGTCTTAACATCACTTATAAGAGTCAAAAATGTAAACTGTACAACTGTATGTAATGACAATAACTCTCTGTCACAAATCCCAGACTGGGAGATGTAATAGTTATAACAAGACAACAATCACGAACGAACAAGTTTAACACTTAACAGAACAACCCATCAGACTCACACATTTATTAAACATAATTATACAGATAATAGCGCAATTACATACATTATATTATTGAATTTAACTGCCGTACAATGGCCTTATTCCCACATGCACTCTTCCTCGGATCCACAACCCGGTAGTTACTTCCTAAAGACACTTCGGCCTCAGCCTCTCCCCTCAGGGTCTTAATAGCACATTAATAATTCACTGGCACCGCAGTCTCTCAATATCACCTTCCTATTGCCATAACACCTTAGCATTCCACTAGCACCTCAGCAAGGCAATAGCACATTATCATTTCAATAGCCCATCAACATGGCAATAGTACATTATCATTTCAATTAGCACATTCACGCTCATATCTACGTCCCTGTCCGTGGCCAGACTGCCACGACTTTATGTGCCTCTACTGTCCTGCACCGACAGCCTCACTCTTGGCCTATGTGTGGCCTCCGGCCCTATGCTGGCCTATCCCCTGTGCTCACCGAGGTGGCTCTTCGGCCCGTCCCCGACACCTACAAGAATAACATTACATTGGTATAATACCATACCATTTCTATTCACTCCACCTCTCCTTACAACCCATGAAGCGTACACACAATAGTTCACATTTCACTCACCAAACATCTTACCGTAACACGCCTCCATCGTAGTACACAATACTCACTCGTGCTACAAATCCATGAACTCAACTTTCATCTATCGCTCATGGCGCACATTGCTATATCCAATATCACGGACTTCCACATTCCTCACATATACTTATTTACATCATGGTAATAGACGAATATAATACATCAATCATAATTATCAATCATCGTTTCACCTACCAGTCATCACTGGAAAAAACTCTCTCACTAGTCTTCCGACTGCTCCCCTTATGTTCGCCCACTGGGCTTTCGCTTGCGTCCGCTCTTTAGGACGTTCTAACTTGCAGTGATAGTAATACAGCGCTCTCGCCTCATTCAGACCCCCACCACTCATAACATGCACGCTTTTCCTTACTTGTCTACGTGCGTTAATTTTACTCTCCTCCTTTCCCCCCGTAATTATTAACTATCGCTCACTCCACTCGTGACATCATCCCCCACCCCAAAAAAATTAATGCAATTAATTTCAAATCACATCAAGATGACTGTCAACGAGTGAGCGTGAGCAATACTTACATAAAAATGACCTACCAATGCCCCTAGCACATAAAATACCGGAATCAGGGGAAAATATGGGGATCAATATGCCCTGCACTATGCATATATGTATCACATCATCAATAGCTAACTAAACACAATACCTAATACAGAATCAAAAACCAATCAACCTATCAACCATTCTTCATATCATATTTATAATGTCAATATTTTAAAGTCGACGACTCATTCACACAGATCCTGTCAATGTTCCTGTCCTCCGATGTATAAGCTCCTGAACTCTTCCCCTAGGCTCGACTAAGGTAGTCGGCGATATGATTGCTGGTTCCTGGAATTGGTTGAATAACGAAGGTATACGGCTGCAAAGCCAATGCCCATCTAGACAAGCGTGGGCTGGACGAACGATTCTTCGACAAAAATGTCAGTGGCTTGTGGTCTGTCTGGATACAAAATTCTCGTCCCATGAGATAACGTCCTAATTTCTGGACGGACCACACAATGGCAAGACACTCACGCTCTATCACAGAATACTTTCTTTCTCTCTGCAATAACTTCCTACTGACATAACATACAGGATGGAAACATTCGTTCTTCTCCTGTAGAAGACAAGCGCCGACACCAGAGTCCGACGCATCAGTTCTGAGGATAAAATTAGATCGAAAATCGGGTAATATCAGAATGGGTGACGATGATAATGCTGTCACCAAATTATCAAATGCTGTCTGACATTCAGACGTCCACTGGACCTTATCGGGTTGTCCCTTCTTAGTAAGGTCAGTAAGAGAAGATGACAAGGAGGAAAAATTTGGAATGAACTTTCTGTAATAATTTAAAATTCCCACTAAGCTTCTGACTTGTTTCTTTGTTTTAGGGATTTGCAACCCTACTAATTTGTCAATTTTTGTTACTTCAGGTCTCTGAACACCTCTACCCACAATATGTCCTAAGAATACTATCTCTGGACATGCCAAATCCATCTTTGCGGGTTTAGCAGTTAACCCAAAATGACGTAATCGTTGAAAAATTACTGTTAGTGTCTGAATATGATCAGACCATGTCGACGTATGACATGCTATATCGTCAAAGAATGACACGACATTAGGTATGTCCTTCAACACCAGTCTCATCAATCGTGCAAACGTCGCTGGCGCGTTTACCAACCCAAATGGCATGACCTTAAATTGGAATAATCCAATGGGCGTTTGGAACGCCGTGTATTGTTTAGACTCCTCAGTAAGAGGGATTTCCCAATAACCTTTCGTTAAATCTATCTTGGAAAACCACGTGGACCCGGCCAATGAAGCTATTAGTTCCTCCTGAAACGGAATAGGCTCCCTATCGCCTACTGTAATAGTGTTCAATCTTCGAAAATCAATACAGAACCGCACCGATCCATCAAGTTTTTTCACGAGGACGATGGGTGATGAATACGGCGATGTTGATGGTTCTATCACATCTAACTTCAACATTGACTCAACTTCCTTTATAACTCTATCTCTCGAAGAAAAAGGCAGCGGATAAGGTCTAAGAAATACTGGCTTATCCGAAGTCAACTTTATTTGGTGCTGGATCACGGTAGTGCGACCCGGCAAATCCGTAATAACATCCGGGAATGACGCTAACAGGGTCTTAAGTTCCCTACTCCTTGAACTCGTAAGGTCAGGGTTAATTTTTACGTCCCTGTAACCTTGTTTTGGAGTTAACTCCGGCAATTGAATTTGTAACTCTTCCTGCGCCTCGGTGTCGCTTACGTCACAGTCCAACTGGTCTACGACCCCCGTACAAGCAATAGAGAAGACACTCTCCTGTGGTTTCGTCTGTGCACACAGATACTCTGGTCTCTCATAAAACCTCTGTAGCATATTAACATGGAAAACCTTACTCGATCCATCAATGTGGATAGCGTAATCTACCTTTGAAACAACTCGCCCAATAACATAAGGACCTTTCCATGTCATCAATAACTTATTATGGTCCGTAGGTAACAACAATAGGACCTTGTCTCCTGGCTTAAAAATTCTCAGTTTGGAACCTCTATCTTTATAGGCTTTTGCTCTTTTCGAAGCGATACTAGAAGCTTCTTCTGCTATAGTGCGCGCTGAAGATAATCTTTCTCTTAAATCAACAAGGTACTGAAACACTGAAATCTGCTCATCGTCTCCCGATGATGGCGACGTCATCATGTCCCGAAGAACATCAGTTGGACCCCTAGGACTACGACCATACATCATTTCAAACGGAGAGAATCCCGTTGACTCCTGCCGTACCTCTCTGTACGCGAATAATACTGCAGGGATATATCTATCCCAATCTTTAGGGCGATCAGCAGCTACCTTACGCAGCATCGACTTTAGCGTCGAGTTCAATCTCTCGCACATGCCATTAGCCTGCGGATGATACGGGGTGGTAGTGATGGGTTGTATGCTGAATAAGCGAAACAATTCCTTCATCATCTCCGAAGTAAATTGCGCGCCCCTATCAGACAAAATTTGTTCTGGTATTCCTACCCTAGCGAAAATTGCAAACAACGCTTCCGCGACTGCCTCAGACGTTATGGTCCGAAGAGGAACCGCCTCTGGCCATCTCGTAGCATTACATATGACCGTTAAGAAAAATCGATTCCCCCTATCGGTAGCTGGGTGAATGGGGCCAACAATGTCACGAGTGGAGTGAGTGCAATTAAGGGGATTGCTACAGAGCGGGTGTAGAATAAGAAGAGCTCACGACAGACGGATAGGAAAAGACGTGAAAGGGGAAGAGTAAAAATAACTCATGCAGACAAGTGGGAAAAGCGTGCGTGTATGAGTGGTGTGGAAGTCTGAATGAGGCGAAAGCGCTGGATTACTATCACTGCAAGTTAGAAGGTCCTACGGATCGGACCTGTGAATAAGAGCCCATCGGGCGGACATAAAGGGAAGCAGTCGAGAAGACTAGTGAGAGTCTTTCCAGTTATGACTGGTATGTAGAACGTTGATTGATTATTATGATTGATGTATTGTATTATATTCGTCTATTACCATGATGTGAATAAGTATATGTGAGGAATGTGGAAGTCCTTGATATTGGATATAGCAATGTGCGCCACGAGCGATAGATGAAAGTGAGTTCACGGATTTGTAGCGCGAGTGAGTAGTGTGTACTCCGATGGAAGTGTGTTACCGTAAGATGTGTGGTAAGTGAAAGGTGAACTAGTGTGTGTACGTTTCATGGATTGTAAGGAGAGGTGGAGTGAATAGAAATGGTAGGGTATTATACCAATGTAATATTATTCTTGTAGGTGTCGGGGACGGGCCGCAGAGCCACCTCGATGAGCACAGGAGATAGGCCAGCATAGGGCCGGAGGCCACACATAGGCCAGAAGTGAGGCTGTCAGTGCAGGACAGTAGAGGCACATAAAGTCGTGGCAGTCAGGCCACGGACAGGGACGTAGATATGAGAGTGAATGAGATACTATATTGTTGCCATGTTGATAGGCTAGTGAACTGATACTATGTTGTCGCCATGTTGATGGCTATGGAAATAATAATGTGTTATTGCCCTGCTGAGGTGCTAGGGGAGTGCTAAGGTGTATGACAATAGGAAGGTGATATTGAGAGACTGCGGTGCCAGTAAATTATTAATGTGCTATTAAGACCCTGAGGGGAGAGGCTGAGGCCGAAGTGCCTTTAGGAGTAACTACCGGATTGTGGATCCGAGGGAGAGTGTGTGTGAGAATAAGGCCGTTGTACGGCAGTCATTTCAATAATATAATGTATGTAATTGCGCTATTATATGTATAATTATGTTTAATAAATGTGTGAGTCTGATGGGTTGTTTTGTTAAGTGTTAAACTTGTTTGTTCGTGATTGTCGTCCTGTCATAAACTATTACATCTCCCAGTCTGGGATTTGTGACAAACAAGGTCTATCGAAACCTTTTTAAACGGTTCCGAAACCGTGGGGATCTTTTGAAGAGGATCCTGGGGTGTACGACCCTTATGCGTCGTCTTTTGGCACGCACTGCATGTCTTACAATATAACCGTACATCTCTGTCGATGGATGGCCAGTAAAAATTCTTAAGAACCCTTTCTTTGGTTCTAGCTATACCCATATGACCCGCTAATGGGACATCATGTGCCAAATGCAATACTGTTGCGATTAGCAACGCTGGCACAACGACCTGCTTTAAAACGGATGCCACCGTAACATACTTACGGAACAGAATGCCCGCCTGAACCACAAAGGAAGACGACCCGTTCTTATATTTCCTCGTTTTCTCCGTTTGCGCCTCCTCAAAACATGGACTCAATGATGGGTCCTCCTTTTGTAATGTCGCCAAGCGCCCTGGTGTGATATCCAGGTTGGCCGCTGGCTTTGCCAAAGGTCTAATTTTACCCTTATCACCTACCTGTCGACGTGTCTCGACTGCGGCACAAAAGTCAATACCTTTTGATTGCGACCATGCCTGCACATTCTCCTCGGAAGGGGAACCTACCCGAGATACATTACCAATGATGAGCTGGGCGCCTGGAAAGCAACCAACGACTGCTTCGACTTCCCCGCTAAGGAAAGGCGTATCTATCACTATCTTTGCCATGGGTAATTTCTCTATGGCCCCTGAAAATTGGATGCACGGGACAGTCTCACCTGTAAGCTGTGAATCCCGAATGCAGTCCCTATGCACTCCCACAACGGTAGATCCTGTATCTCGTAAAACCGAGACCGGTTCGTCCCCAACAAACCCCGGATAAACCCTAAGACCACCTCCTGTATGACATGAATTTATAACGGGGATCTTTCTCCCACAAGGTAAAACACCGGAAGATAATAACTTCTCACAACTGGGACACTTAGAATACTGTCCGCCTCCGTTGTCCGATGTAACACACGCGGCCGCATGATGAAATTTATTAGTGGAACATGGACTGGAGCCACTGCGATTGTCATCCACGTTCGCCGCTATCCTACCTGCAGGGCAATTCACGCTGATGTGATCTGCTCTTCCGCAGTTCCAACACTTCGCGGCCCTACAATCGCGTGAAAAATGCCCCACGCGTCCGCAAGTCCAACATTCCGCTCCCTGTGCTCCGCTAGACCTGGGTCCCCGTGACCCATCGCGACCGGAACTAAAGTCCCTATGCCGTCGGTCATCGGCAAAGGTCACAAATCGCCCTCGACCATTACCGCGACCTAGCCCTCCTGCCCGGTCAAACTTATCGGATCCATATGCAGGTGATTGGTGATACCCCCTACGTTGCCCCTGGGCTTGCCCGTTATAGGCACCACGCTGACGCGACCTGTCTTTATGTCCTGCCGGCGACCCCTCAACCACGGCGACGTAACCAGCATCCTGTACGTACGCCCTCGCGACTGGTTTGGACGGATGTGCCGTACGGTATGCTTCCGCCAACTTAGACGCCTCCTGCACCGTCGCGGGTTCGTTTTCTTTCAGGAAAGCCACTAAATCTTTATGGCACGACGCGTACAGCTGGTCACGGATCATTAGGTCTTTTAATTTAGCAAAATCCGCGCCCACATGCGCCAAGTCCACCCAGTTCGTGAAATATTCTGCTAGTCTCGCGACGAAGGCAGCAAAGTCCTCCTGGTATCCGCACGTGCTCGCCTAAATTGCTCCCGGAAATATTCCTCGGTACGCGCAAATCGGCGAAGCAGCAAAGACTTCAGCTTATCATAATCATGTACGTCTTCGCGCTGTAGCTCTTTAAAGTAGGTTAACGCTCGCCCCTGCAACAAGGAAGCCAGGTACGTGGACCATAATTGTTTATTCTCGCCCCATTGCAGTTGTGCGTTCAGTTCGAACCTGTAAAGGAAGGCGTCTATGTCGTCCTTCCGGTCGTCGAACGTAGGGAGCTTAATCCTAACACCACTTTTATTTTGCCCCTGCCGCTCAACTGTTTCTGTTGGCGCATTCTTTTGGATTTCCAACTCCGCAATCTTTACTTGCGCCTCTATCTCCTTTAACTTTAACTCCCTTTCCTGTTCCTTATCCTTAGCCTCTCTTTCCTGCTCCTTATCCTTAGCCTCTCTTTCCTGTTGCTTAAACTCCCTTTCCTGCTCCTGAGCCTCTTTTTCTCGCTCTCTATCTTTAGCACGCTCCTCGCGCAATTCTGCCTGCTGTTCTTTAATCCAGCTGCGCAGCTCCTCTCCCTCAAGGCCAAGTTCCGTACCCAATTTCATGAGCTCACGGAGATCCGCCATTTCACAGATTTATGGTTATGGTATCTATTATGAGAACGACCAACCTATCGGTATGATCACTAACGACACGACCAGAGACCTGAGATCACACCAGATATAACAACACCCAATTGTCTCAAATACAATTCAGAAATTTACCTACTGAACATTTTATAACCTACTTCCTAACTAATTCTATATTCATTAAATGTACAGCACTATTAATAATAAAAGAGAATAGAAACGACAAGAATGAAGAAATTCAGTAGAAGGACCACAAGTACGTCAAGGACAACGAACCAGACTAGGACAAAGACCTAAAAAAGAAAATATAATGGGAAAAAAATGCAACCTAACTACGCCGATTACACTACAAGGTACGAACAAGAACAGAGTCTGAAAAAAAAGAACGTATCTACAGATAGGTAAGAGAGGGACAAGAGAAACGTCTTCCTAAAACAACGAGGAAGATGGAACGCCACAATCTAAACAAAAATACAGGTCCCTACAGAACTGTTCACTGTGATGAACTCGGTTCCAAGTTTAGCCCACCTCCCGAAGAGGATAAACTACGCTCACCACAGCAAACCCGCGCCACCGCCCGTACAATCAATTACAACGAAAACAGCAAAAACAGAGAAAAAGACAGATTAAAGGAACAGCCCACAATCCAGGGCACAAAAATTTTGAATTTTACTTAACTTTCAGCTTTATGAGTTTAAGTCCTCCCCTTAATCGGAGCTCTGGCCGCTTGACTTCTCAGGCTGGCACACACACTCCCTGCAGAAATTTAAGTACACAATAATACCTATTCATAAAAATACATACATCAATACATATTCATAAATATACATAAATCATATCATCATGAAATTCCCATTCATCCCACGAACAAGGACAACAGCACGAATTCCTAGCACAACAGAAAAACAACTAGATATAACGAATACACAATGTCAAAATGACCACAGGTAAACAGGACGAGCCCCCAGTGTCACAAATCCCAGACTGGGAGATGTAATAGTTATAACAAGACAACAATCACGAACGAACAAGTTTAACACTTAACAGAACAACCCATCAGACTCACACATTTATTAAACATAATTATACAGATAATAGCGCAATTACATACATTATATTATTGAATTTAACTGCCGTACAACGGCCTTATTCCCACATGCACTCTTCCTCGGATCCACAACCCGGTAGTTACTTCCTAAAGACACTTCGGCCTCAGCCTCTCCCCTCAGGGTCTTAATAGCACATTAATAATTCACTGGCACCGCAGTCTCTCAATATCACCTTCCTATTGCCATAACACCTTAGCATTCCACTAGCACCTCAGCAGGGCAATAGCACATTATCATTTCAATAGCCCATCAACATGGCAATAGTACATTATCATTTCAATTAGCACATTCACGCTCATATCTACGTCCCTGTCCGTGGCCAGACTGCCACGACTTTATGTGCCTCTACTGTCCTGCACCGACAGCCTCACTCTTGGCCTATGTGTGGCCTCCGGCCCTATGCTGGCCTATCCCCTGTGCTCACCGAGGTGGCTCTTCGGCCCGTCCCCGACACCTACAAGAATAACATTACATTGGTATAATACCATACCATTTCTATTCACTCCACCTCTCCTTACAACCCATGAAGCGTACACACAATAGTTCACCTTTCACTCACCAAACATCTTACCGTAACACACCTCCATCGTAGTACACAATACTCACTCGTGCTACAAATCCATGAACTCAACTTTCATCTATCGCTCATGGCGCACATTGCTATATCCAATATCACGGACTTCCACATTCCTCACATATACTTATTTACATCATGGTAATAGACGAATATAATACATCAATCATAATTATCAATCATCGTTTCACCTACCAGTCATCACTGGAAAAAACTCTCTCACTAGTCTTCCGACTGCTCCCCTTATGTTCGCCCACTGGGCTTTCGCTTGCGTCCGCTCTTTAGGACGTTCTAACTTGCAGTGATAGTAATACAGCGCTCTCGCCTCATTCAGACCCCCACCACTCATAACATGCACGCTTTTCCTTACTTGTCTACGTGCGTTAATTTTACTCTCCTCCTTTCCCCCCGTAATTATTAACTATCGCTCACTCCACTCGTGACACTCTCCACATAACCTATGATTATTCAAGGTAATGAAGGTGTAAATTGACTGAAAAAAAAAACACACAAAAAAAAAAGACAATCTGCAACACAAGACATAACCACAAGATGCTCAAAGTCCACAAATAAATTACTGGACTAGAAATCTCTACCATCTACATTTATGAATTCAAATGGTTTGATGCTACCTGGGTTTAACTGAACTCAGTGGTTTGCTCTATATGCTATAATTCAATACAATAACTCAGTCATGGTCTATTCTGCAAATTCTTTTAGACTCCATCCTCTGCCAGATATCATTTTCAGATGTCTCTTTCTGCCTTATTATGTTACTTGTCTTCAGGTTTGGAAAATCTCCTCGAACCTTTTTCCAGTTATTTTAACCCAGTTAAATATGAATGGGCAATAAACAATTTTTAAAAAATGAAAAAATAAGTTTCATTTATCACAGATGTATTTTTGCTACTTCTCATGTCCTGTAATATGAGTATATAACCTCAGAATGATTAACTGGCTACTTCCCTGTTTCGGGACGTATCACTGATTTATCGGCTCCAGTCAAAAATGCGTTTGGACGTACTGCCGATATATATTGTATTCTACATTCAATTCTCTTTTATTTGATGTACAAACATTTTACTTCACTGTATATACTTTTTTTTCTGTAAGCATTTTTCGGAACCATGCTGTTTTTTTCCCAAAGTGGGAAAAAATTAAATTACGTCCAGACTCAACCGAAGCCCCTAACACTGACATCCTGAAGGGGTTAAAACAAATAAACAGGTTTTATCCACAGAAGCAATGAAACACTGTTATTGTTAAAAAACAATCACAGCCAGTGAATAAACTCATCTTCATGTAAGAAAAAAAACTTGCTTACCACAAGATGGAATATTCTCCCTTTCAGGTAAATAAACTAAATGTTGCCAGGTTGGCTGTTGGAACCTTGTTAAAACTAGTCTTGAAGGCTGATATTAAGGGACTGTAGATTAATTACAAAGCCACTGGAGAAAATACTGAGTTGTGTTCACTGCTCAGCTGTAACATTCAATGTAAAAATACTACGTTCTCCCAACAACAAGCCTTTGGGTTTAGTTTTAACCAGGTCCCAACAGTCGACTGACGATGAGTTGAAGATTATAATAATGACTGTTGGTTTTGTAAACATTTAATTTGCCTTCTCATTTTGACAAAAAAACCTTTTGTTCATGTCATAACCAGAAGTTTGAAGGCTAAAAAAATATGGACTGGCCTTTTTTAATACATTATTCTCTTGTATAATGATGTAAAATTATATCTTCAACAACGTGTATATTCATTTTTTTTTTAAATGACCCAGATAAAGGGAGGTAATGCGGCCTTGCACATCATTCCCATACAACAGTTGAAAACAAAAAAATAAGCTTGACATAGTATTGATATTTTCTCAGTATTTTAGTGACCACTGAGAAAAAGTTAACTTGCTATAGCTCACTGTTAAGTGTTTATCAAGCTTGTAGTATAATAAGTACATATATATCAGCAAACTTTGTGCTCAATTCAATCAACAAAACCGTTTAAGATAAACCAAAAAAATTGTGCCATGGATAACGTTGCACACATTTTTCAAAATAGTCATACACTAAATATCAATCTGGTGCATGTACAACTCCCATATAATAGCCTAGAATTCATCATGTGAGTCGTAAAAGAAAACTAAAAGAAAATCACTTCCAAGTTCAACCCCATAGAAGAATTCATTTCACTTAATTTACATACCTGATATGCTTTCCCTTTTTTATGTTTCTTATTTGTTTCCATGCTTTGGCCAAAGGTATCACATTCTCTTATGTAAGCTAACTGTAAATTACTGCAACACTGTGGGCTAATTAATAACAAGACAGGACAAAAGCATCAATTCTATTATATTACAGACTGGCTTTGTTATAACGATAAAAACTATAATGAAGATTTAGATCATATCCAAAATGACCACCTGTCAGGGGCAACCAACAGTCACCAGCTTGAAAACCCTTGTGAATTACGGGTCCACCAGAACTGCCTTGGCAGGTCGGGGCATTGTGAAATTTGGTCACAACTGGAAATGAAGAAGTTGACATGAAATCAACCATTTCATCCTCACCTTCAACCCTTCCATCTTTATCATAACTAACATTGTCAGATTCTCTATTGACATCTGTGTCTGGGCGCTGGGCGCAATTGTTGATATCTTCCTGCAGAGCACTGTCAAGAACTACATCTGTCCCTTTGCTGTTCATGTCTTTTGAATCTTCTGTCATTTCTTGAAAGTTATCACTTTTACTGGAAAGACATCTGGTCTGATCAATTGCTCCCCTGTCCATCACGGGTTGAATTTTGCCTTGTTCCATGACTGTACCACCTTTATTGACCTGCTGATCTGACAAATCATCAGTTTTGTATATCTTGGCATCCTCTCTATTATCTTTTGTCAGATTTGGATCTTCGGTGTGCTTGTTTTCACCTGTGCTTTGATTTATGTGTGTGACTTTTCCTCCATTATCTTTGTCATCCTTGTGTTCCTTAATTTTGTCAGAGGTTCCCATTTCTTTCTTGTCTTTATTAAAATCATTAGAGTTGGCAACGACAGGATCATTAGTTTTGTCGCATTCCAATCCAGGATGACAAATTTCTGTCCCACTTGAAGACACGGCCTCTTGACTTGCACTCTCTTCTGCTTGTTTGGCAATCAGTTTGAGATAAATTTCATATGTGCTTTTAGCCCACTGAGCATATATTTCACCAAATTTTTTTGCATTTTCTTCAGTCTGAGGAGAAACATTTTCTTCCACAGTTTTGGTAATTTTTCCAATACTAATTTTCTTAGGCATCCCATGAGGATGTGAGATAATAATGACAAATACTTCCATGTTCTCTATTATGTGGCGAGGTACACTCTGTGACATAATGATGAAATTTTCTGCAATGCTCAAGAGACGTTTGAGAAAACTCTCATCATGGACTGTGATGGTAAAGAAGCTTCTATCTGAGGTAAATTTGGTGTAAGTGAACTTTAGACCATATTCCTTCATAACACCGGCCTTATCATAAGAGTCATAGAAGAACTCAATGGAAGTTCTCTTCATTTCTTCTTCATCAAAGACCACATGCCTGTTGGTATAGACAAATATCTCACCAGCAAATACATAATGCTCTTGTCCCAGGTCAGCTTTCCGGTGACAGTCAGGCACTTCACATATTTGTCGCACAAAAGATTCTTCTGAAGCGTAGGTCATGCTGAAACCTGTGGCCAGTCTTGATCTTCTGGTACCTCTCTGATGAGCGTAAGGATCACTGTCTGGTCTGTTCATGCTTGTCCATTTGGATGTAATACGAACCTGACAAGACCAACAAGAAAAGATGGGAGTATTATAGTTATATTGTTATAACTACTGACCATTCAAATTTCCTGTTTCAAAAGCAGACCAAAACTTGTGATCAACTTTTGTCAACTCTTTTTGAGTGAGGATTCTAAACACTCAGTGTCTACATCTTGCATAAAGTGAATTGAATTACTAATGTTTTTGGCTCATTTTCCTCTGAATATTCATCATTCTATTAACAGCTGAAAGTAAAAAATTATACACTTCAAGAACCATCACAGCATGACTAAAGAAGTTAGCTGTAATTGGTTGATAAGTGATTCCTAGGTGAAAGTCCACAGAGAAGCCAGTTTGTGGATATAAACAACACATTTTCCAAATTACTCACAACAAACCACAGACTAATAAAATATACAGACTGGAAACACGAGCTTCGGGCTGTGTCGTTTTTTACGGAATTTCCCGAGCGGGGGCCGCATAACCAACATGGCCGCCGCTCGGGAATTTCCGATTCTAGTTCTATCTGCAGTAGAAATTTCTTTTTATTTGTCAAGATTGGTTATACATGTATTAATTTCTTGGTGCGGAACCAAACTTCCGCGTTCAATAGGCGCGCCAAAATGGTGTCATTCAACATTGTAGCTATGCTGAAGCGTCGGTCGTTAGCGTAAACCTAATGTGGCGGATGGTTCATGACCTTTCGCTGTTTTGTGACGTCACACAGTGGGATCATCCAGTCTGTATATTTTATTAGTCTGTGCAACAAACACAGGAGCGCCTCAAGGCTGCGTGCTGTCACCTGTCTTGTACACATTGTATACAAATGATTTCACTGTAACACACAACAACGTTTATCTTCTTAAATTTGCCGACGACTCTACTATTTTAGGTCTTTTATCTAACTCTGGCCACGAATATTCTAACATTGTACAATCCTTTCATTGTTGGTGTAATAACAACTATCTTCTACTGAATGGTAAGAAAACAAAAGAGCTTGTTTTTGACTTTAGGAAAAATAACAACGATCCTGTTTGTCCTCTTACTATCAACAATGGAGAGGTCGAAATTGTCACAGAGGCCAAATATCTTGGCATTACTATTGATTCACTGCTTAACTGGCATGCGCATGTAACATATGTATACAAGAAAGCTAACCAGCGCATGTACTTCCTCAGAAAGCTCCGCTCTTTAAAAGTTAGCAAAAGCATTCTGAAAATATTTTACACCATGGCTATTCAGAGCGTTTTGATGTATGGAGTTGTCTGTTGGGGAGGAAACATCTTACAAAAAGATAAAAATAAGATCAATATTTTAATTAAAAAAGCATCCAAAATTTGTATCTGTGATCTGCCATATTTTAATGAGCTGTACACTGGTGCTTGTATTAAAAAAGCTAATATTATTATAAATGACCCCCAACATCCCCTGAACAAAGAATATATAAGATCTGTAAGAAGTTTAAGGCTGTTGTCAAAGAAAACTAAAACTGAGCGCTATTTTAAATCGTTTATTCCATCATCAACTAGGATGTTACAATAATGTTGTCATCTTGATCGTAATCTGTGCACTTGAATTGTGTCCTGCGTGTCAGGTCAATGTGTTTTAGTTAGGGAAGCATATTGTGTAATTTTGTTTATTTATTAGTGTGTGTGTATATATGTGTGTGTGCGTGCTATATATCATACTTTCTGTTTCTGTAACTGTATTGTTATGTATTCAATGATCAAAACAAATTTCCTTGTACAAGGACGAATAAAATTTATCTTATCTTATCTTATCTTATCACTGAATCTGCTTGGGGACAAGGCAATAAAATGTAAATAAACCTTGGTATTCTTCCCATAAAATGAACTGGACAAATCCAATACCTTCCCACGATTTTCCAATATTTCCTTGAATGCTTATATTACTTAACAAACATGCTTTTTTTTTAGACACAGCCTTGCAAACCAGTATATGTTGCTATTCTACTGATGGTTGTGCTGATACTGAAAATCAGTAGAAAATACTACTAGGCAATAGCAAATTATGTTTCTAAGTTATTATAGTCACAAAGCTATGGTACAATTAATAACAATAAACATGGGAAAATCTATACAAAGTAATACATGTACCGTTTTCAGAGACTTTGCAATGATGTACTGGAATATTGATGGATGTCGAATTTCTGGCGGCAGATGATCAATAGTAAATTGGGAATAGTCAATGTAGTCACCATGCTTGTTGTGGCCATGTCTTACACAGCTTTTGGATGAACCAAGGTCAAGAACACGACCCCCAGCTTCTACTTCCACCTCTTCAATTTCTAAAATGCGCCCTGGAGTGACAAGAACAAAATGAAACTTTCAATTACAATACTAATGCCATGTGTAGGCAGCCAGCCAAGATCGCCAAATACAAAAGGACGGCATCAGTTTGTTAGAAGCAATTTGGTGGTGGAAACTGATTGACCTTAATGTACTGATTCAGATTTACCCGGATGCCCTTGTCAATTTTCAGTTTCAAGGTCACGGTTGAAGGTCAAAGGTCAAAAGGTGAAATTTCAAAGACATCTTTAAATCCCTTCATTTTGGTCAATTCTATATGAATCTGTAGTCATCTTGAATTAAATCTTCATAATAAGCGTGAAAAATGATTTTTGAGATTGGTTTTTATTGAGCTTATATAGGGAAATATTTTCTTTTACGGCACATTGTGAAACTTCTGTGCTTGAAGTCCCAGGCAATGACACAGAATAAATTAATGTCGGGAAGATGCGCCCACAATGCCAAGTGGAACGCCTAGTTACACAAATTGCATGTATTACAATAATTATCCACACAGATGTACATGTAGATGTACTGTATTATAATGTAATATATGAAACAAGAACGGCCTTATTCAGGAATCATTTTTTTTTTCAACGTACCTTTCTGAAATTTTGCATGTGACATGACACGGTGTGGTCTGAAGAGAATAGTGAATTTTAGTTCTATTTTCCAACCCCCAAAGTAAACCATTTACTGGTTACAGACTGGGTATCTAGGTTTGACTTTCTGATTGAAAATTTGGGAAATTTGCAGAATAGGTTTACAGTTCATTTGGGTGCGCAGCAGTGCTCACTGCTTTTGGATGGAGATGATATATTTCGTGTTTAAACTCGTGCAATTTTGGGAATATATTTATTTACTAGCTGAGATATCCGGCGTTGCTTGAGATGAATCTGTTTATTAGTTTCAGTTACGGATGGTTATAATAGTTCATAATTATGATGGGATTTGCTTCACCCTTTAGAGTTTGGGTTGTTGTTGTCTCTGTCTGTTTGCTTGTTGTTTTTTTGTTTTTTTTGGTCATGTATTATTATATTCCCTTTGCACGTTAATGCTTTCGTCCGAGGCAAAGATTGCCATTCAATGGCAAGGATTTGCAGATCGGCAGGAAGCAATGACGTCATGGGCTCATGCATTCGTGGAAAAGACAGGATGGGGGGGGGGGGGGGGGGGGGGGACGAAATCAGCAAACTCGGAAAAATACTTGTCCATCATTTCCAGTCTGCAAATCTGAAACAGAGCCTTCGGTAGGTCGAAAGGAAGCCACTTTCATTCAAAAGCTGACGCAAATTCGAGCCGTAAGAGAGCCTGTAGACCTTGTTAAAAATTGACGAATTTTGTTTTCTACACTAAAAAGACAGAAAAACACATTTAAACAATTCAATGTCTATCATAATATTGCAGACATGTTTGCCCATATCCGAAAAGGAACATGTTGTACCACAACCTGTGAAGACATTGTCTTGGAAACACATCTACATGCAGCGACATGCATCTGTCCACATCTGGTAATGAGTAGTGTTTTTGTTCTTGAGCGGAACCAAGTGCCATCCACACTTCTTTCACGGTTTATGAAATGAAATGGATGAAAACCACAGTGACATCTGTATCAGTTGTTTCCATAATGATTCTGCGATAACTACTCTCAGCTATATGGACTGCAAAGAGAGCCATCTGCTTCTTCATGGCTACTCTGCATCATATCGACCACATGCTGGTCGTATCTTCAGATCCCCCATCAATAATGAGCTCCACATTCTCACTTTATGATTTTGCTGTGACCTATAAAATGTGCAAGTTCTTCCTCTTTCTCATCTAAAGTGACATACATGTATTTAACTGTCTGCATGAATCCGGCAGATGGATGTTAGGAGCTTTCTGATGCCTCCCCTCTTATGTGCCCTCCTGCTAAATACTTTGATTGAAGTTTTACGAAAGAATTTGTCAGATACCACATTTAGACAGGTCATTGTGTCAAGGAAATACTGAAGTGCAGATGTGCTGAAAACTTTAGCACAAAGGTCAGATATTGTGCAATTCTTAGGTTCCTAGCAAAGTAATGGTTTGAATAAGAGCATGCCGGTCATCAGTGTGGCAGGCCTGGAATGGGAGAGTATTAAGTGACACTATTTTAATAAAAGATGTGTGCGTTCTGCTCTTTGTTGCCAAATTAATGTACCAGTTGGGTCACATGACGGCTCATGGCATAGGACATTAATTTGTCATATCAATCTGACGACCAGAATGGGGACCATTGATTTGCATTAGAATCTTTATGTGATTTATCATGTGTAGATCTAACTAGAAAATCAGGATTTCTGAAAACATACAGACTTTGCAGAAATGCCACATTCTTGAAGTTCTCGTCTCTGTGCGTCTACCCTCCACAGTTATCTTTCCTATCCTTCGCGACCTAACCTGAACAGAAAAGGACCTGAGACTGTTCATCTTGACATAATGCAATATATAAAGTTTGTGACAGTCATTAAAATTTTTCTTAGAATGACAGCAATTAGATCCATTCTGAATTTTTAAAAAAATACAAAACTACCTATTATTAGACAATTTTACTACCCTGAAAGCAAATGTCGCATGGATTGAATATGTCCGATGTTGCAAGAACGCTGATAGTGAAACAAATCTCTTAGCATGACCGAGTCCATGACGCGCAGTTTGGTAGGAGTTTCTTCGAGAAAGTAATACAGTGGATCAACCGGCCTTCCATACTTTTTTCTATTTTGCCACTCCCTGGCGAGCAGAGAAACCCGATTACCATTTTAAAGCGTTCACTCACAAAATCTACACCTAAGAGATATATTATTGGATGAAAATGGCGATTGTTACTGTTGAAAGATGCAAGGTGATAAACTGCAATTATAATTTATGAAGGAAAGCGAAATATTTTGCTTAAGGGTGTAAGTTATGGAGTAGCCCCTATTCAGTTGTGCTAAAAGGAAAATTGTAGGCCACCCAGCTGATAGCAATAAATTCAAATGAAGTATGATACACCAGTAAATTTAATACGTTGATGCGACAAGCAATTTCGTTTTTTGTTTTTTTTATAGAAATGTCACAAACTGTCTGTGATGGCTCTGGCGTAAGACAGAAATAACCAGGCCACACTACATCACCTCTATACTCAGTAAACTGTCCATAATGATTCCTAGTGATATTTTGAAATATCTAAATTTTCAGTGGGTGATAATTCCTGTCAAACAGACTTGACGACAGCAACGGAAGCAAGGATGCAGCGTGTAATTGCCACCAATTACGATAGCCCGCCCACCTGATAACATTTCCCCCCAAGAATTCCCCAAATCAAAGGATGGTTACCGAATAGAGTTGCCGCAAAGGTGTCAGGTGAAGTAATAAATCGCTCAGGTTTTCACCTCTTGGGATGCGAAGCGGCACCTTTGCGGTTCAACAGTTCAAGCTATTGTGTGCATAGGAAAAGTATGGGGCTCCGTTTGTACCACATTGAAATTATGCAAAATAATGAACTTCAATTGCTAATTACTGCCTAAATATCCATTTTCGTGCAGGGCATCCGGGTGCACCAGATTCTCCACATTTTTCCCAATCGATTCATGCTAGATGCTTGCTTCTAACATTCTGATGCCGTCCTTTTGATTTGAGACGACTTTTCAATCTTGGCTGGCTGCCTAGTGGGCATTGTAAGAAACGTCCTAAGACCCTGCAGAGGTATTTATTTAAAAATGTCCAGATATTTTCAAAAACGTCTTGGAAAGTTTTTTAATCTTTCCAATCACTCGGCACCTGTCGGGTGCGGGCTGTTTTACAATCCACCGCCCGCAAAGTGAGGCCACTCCCAGCATCCTGCACTACCTGGGATAACACACAGTTTCATAGCCCAAACTGGTTTTGTGTTTTTGTGTTTGCAAACACAAAATTGTCATTATTCTTCTCTGAATAAGCCTTCCAATTATACCAAATATACTCTAGCTTTATCAGAAGATTTTATATGAATTTTCAAACACACCCCCAAATAATTTGTACACACATAATAGCCATGTAAACAATTACATACTGTGGGTGAGCCGTGATCTCAGCAATATGAAAAGATTAAGACCAGCATTATAAATTTTCAGATTCCTGTTAGGAAAGTATCTTTGTCTAATGTCAATGACTAATTTACACACGTTAATAAAAACCCTGTCCTCAGCAATCTTTACCATTACAGTTTCTTTTTCAAAAATACATAATATTCACAACCAAATATGAAAGTAGATGTAAGAGAAGATGGTTTAACTGTTAACAATATTTTGTTAAAGAAAGAAAAAGGAAAACAAGACCAGGATGATTACTTTCATGTGCATGATGCTTTACAACGAGACAAAAAAAACAAAACAAATGCAATCTATGACAAAGAAAGGCTTTGCCTACCCATGTCAATCTCACATTCTGGTATGATGCCTGGGCCCTGACACTCAGGGTCATGATGTTTCCGACATTTCAGATGTCCACACAATTTCACTCTGTTACATGCCTCACAGGTTTTCAACTTAAATCCTCTCCTTCCACATGAGACACAAGGAAACTCTAATGCTACATCTTTAGTCTCTTGCACATCCATATTTGTTTTTTCCCTGTGATCTAAAATGACAAAATAAAACCAAGAAATAAAATGAAATTGGAATGGAATGGACATGCCAACATTCAACTAGAACAGTAGCAATTAAAGCACTCTGACAGAATAATGCTTTGAGAGCTGAGGTTGAGAAAAAATCAAAGTAAATCAGAGGATTGATGAGAATAGAGAAATGAGCTCATGGTACGCTATTCAGGAAAACAGCAATCATGTGGTTTTGCACTCGTTAAGAACAGAGATTGTCAATGGGCCAAAATATGGATATAAACAAAAGTGAAGGGAGAAACGATATAAATTAGCACAGTAAGGTGCAAGTCCAAGTATGTATACATGTATTAATGTTCATAGACCAGCAACCCCTTGTCAATCCACACATAGGATTAATCTCAAGTTTGCTCTTAAGAATGACATCGTTCCTATATTATATAAATCCGCTGATAACGATACCACGCCACCATCAGTCAATTAAAAGTATAGGTAATTCAACAACCCTACACAAATCCTATACAGATCTACGTCCACTTGACGTTGGAATGCTGGCTGCCATCCCGTTGTCATATACACAAATACAAATTTGCTTAGTTTTAAAGAAATAGTTTGGACGCTATTCTGGCTCTAAACATGTATTTCTGATTTGCTCCTCAGTCATATGAACATCCATTCCTTCTGGGTTGTGCAGCCTGTAGTAAATATTAAAAATGAAAAGTAAAGGGGGGGGGGGGCATTGCGAGAAAGTTAAACAGCCCAAAATAAAAAGCAGCAAATTAACACCTTTTCGTTCAGACAATGTTTTGAAGCGTATACTGCAGTTACACATGGGTTGACATATGATCCACTTACCTCTGCAAAGCCACAGTTCATGCCTTCGTTGTTTTCAACAGACAATCCATTCGTCAGAGCTACGCAGGAATGCACAATTTCATGATAAACGCTGAAAGTGAATGACTGAATTGTTGCTATCTCGGGGGTTCAGGTGAATCGCAATCGAGGCCACTTGGGCATAGAGAATAACAAACCTGCATGACCTCTCTCAGTCGAACTTCATGTAAAATATCGCAAATCCTCCCATAAACCTGAAATGACTTGAAAGAGTCCAGTTTAATTTTTACGTAGGCTGCCTTTTTTCTATGCTCTAGTGAAGATTGTCTGATGTCGTGGTTCTGCACAGATTTAAAACCACTACGACCCAAGTCCGACGAATGACCTGTTGCACTGGGTCAGTAGCTGTAGCGGCCGCAGATGGGTAACTATGGGAAAACCCAAGTTTCCCTGAAAAGATCAGCCAAGTCCGATGATGATGGTTAATGAAAAGGGGTAATAACTTTGAAATAGAATTTTGTGACAATTAAAATAGAGTTGTCTTTCCTTAAATTTGTAATCATCGTTGCTGGTCCTTGGGATTACCTTGGGATCTTCGCATTTTAAGATCCTGAGATTTTCGCGGCCTTTGTGTATACATTAATTACTTTTTCCATTTAAAAAGAAGAAGAAAGACAGAACAACAGAAAAAAAACACTTTGAAAGAAAAGGTCTTAGAGATGACTACTGAAGTAAATAAAATTGTAGCCTATTATCAGATCACAGGATCTGCAGATAAATTATCTCAGGCACCGACACGACTAGCCTAAAATGACACCACAAAATTGAACATCCCCGTATAATGCTGTTTGTGACCCAAACAGTGAATTAATCTGAACAGAATGAAATATTTATCTAATCCTGGAATAAACTTCACTGTCACTGTGTTAGTCATTGTATTGGTGTAAGTATGTAATTGTGTCAGAGTGTTTTAATACATGCATTGGATTTCAGCATCCACGGCTTGATAATTCAATTAATGACAAACCGATACAATAAAACGGATGTGGTGAGCTCCGAAAATCCAATCTGGACTCACAGATAAGTGTTCGTATTGATTTAAGATTTAGTATTCTACATTGGTTTAATATTCTACACTTTTTAAATTGTTTGTTTTATTGACACATTTTTTTTCCTGATGAATGTTTAAACGCCGAAAGCTTCATCAGTCTTACCTTTTTCTTTGTGTTTTATTTTATCATTTTGGTATTATTGTTTTTATGCAATGCCTTGCTATTTACGCCTACAATTTTTTCTTCTTTTTGCTATATATTGATTTTGCTTCATGTCTTGCTGCGAACCCACAGACTTTCTGTGGTTTTTACAATATTTTGATAATTCAGTTGTCCCATTGCCTTATTTTTCTTCAAATTCCGTCCTCACCAAACCTACAGCAACTTAGCCGATGCAGTAATTAGTAGTAACAGCACCCTAATTGTGTGAGATCACAAGTTCAGGTCTTGTTCCGGGAGGGAGTCTGAAGAATCGCCTAGTTCTATTCTTTGATAAAGCAACCACATGCTGTTGGTCTGATGGGGTGGTGGGGATGGGGCAGACCCCATCGCTGTGATACACTAGCGCTTATTGTGCTGAAAAGATGAAAAGATGCATTTATAACCCTTTCTCTATCGAGGTAAAAGAATAAAAGAAAAAAATAACCTTCTTTGAAATACAATTGAAGCATTCCCTGTTTCACGCCCAAGCCACAAATTTGTCAGGTACCACAGACTAATAAATTAACCAGACTGGAAACACGAGCTTCGGGTTGTATCGTTTTTTGCGGAATTTCCCGAGCGACGACTGTATAACCAACATGGCCGCCGCCCGGGAAATTCCGATTCTAGTTCTATCTGCAGTAGAAATTTCTTTTTATTTGTCAAGATCGGTTGTACATGTATTAATTTCTTGGTGCGGAACCAAACTTCCGCGTTCAGTAGATGCGTCAAAATGGTATCATTCAAAATTATAGCTATGCTGAAGCGTCGGTCGCTACATTAAACCTAACATGGCGGATGGTTCATGACCTTTCGCTGTTTTGTGACGTCACATAATGGGACCATCCAGTCTGGGTATTTTATTAGTCTGTGTGAGGTACTGAGTTATTTTCAACGCGTCAGAACAAAAAACAAAAAAGTAAGCCTGAAAACAAATTTCTCAGTTAGCGTTATTACTTTCTGCAACTGTCAACTGATTACTGTTCATTGACAAAAATATTTGTTTTCATTAAAAAACAAAAGTGGCACGGGGACTCCAGCGTGCACTATCCTACCGTTAATAATAATAATAATAATAATAAATTACATTTATATAGCGCATTTCCAATAAATGCTCAATGCGCTTTACAAGTAATAAAAACTCATTCCTCTCTCTCCCACACTCCCTCTCCCCACCCCCCTCTCTCTCTCTTCCCATCACATTCTCACTCCTTCTATCACATGCTCTCTCCCCTCAGGTAAGTCAAGAAAAATAAGCCTGCTGGAACAAAAAATGCTTTAGCTGCCTTTTGAAACTTACTAATGATTTTGTTTGTCTCAGTTCCATAGGTAACTTGTTCCACATTAAGGGGCCAATATATGTGAATGATCGTTCACCATAACATCTGTATGATTTCACAGGTGTCACTAGCATGGTGGAATCAGTGGAGGATCTTAAACTTCTCCCTGGTGTATACAGTTTTATCAAATCTTGTAAATAAGAAGGAGCCGAGTCATTCAGACATTTGAAACACAGGATGCAGATTTTAAAAATTATACTTTGCTTCACGGGGAGCCAGTGCAATTCTTTCAGGAGTGGTGTGATATGATCTCGTTTTTTGGATTTGGTTATCACCCTGGCAGCATTATTTTGGATTACCTGTAGACGATTCAAAAATTTTGTATGAATACCCGCTAAAAGTGAATTGCAGTAGTCCAGTCTAGACAAGATAAGGGATGTAACTAATGTTTTTGTGGTCTCTTCATTTAGATATTTTCGGGTGTGACAACGCGGTTGCAAGAGCACTTTTTCCTATGATATGGACCACCCTAAGTCTAATAATAGTACCAGTTGCCCGTTAAGATCCAAGGAAGTAGGTTCTATAATCAGTATGTTTTGTCCCGCCTGCCCTAGATCAAACTCCGTCCCAACTCTGTCAGCAGCGTCTTAAGGGAGGAAACCCGCCACAACCTAGGCTATATTAACAATTCGTTAGGTATGACTAACCGTGCGAGCACCTTGGTCGCCCTGCGACCTCAACCCTACATTGGAGAGGAGCCAGTAACCACCTGGTTTTCCCCAAAGTGATTGTTCCTGTTCTGTAGGGGCCTACCATAAATACGGTGGATTTTGCTTATATGACACAAAACACCACATTGTCCGTGGTTAAAGATGTGATCAAAAATGCTTAAACTCAAATTTTAAATCCATTTATTTATAAACATTACTTGAAATACATTGCTTTCACTCAAACACGATCAGGTAACACCATTTGCTTTAGATGCGGACCGTCAAAGTAGAAACGGCAATAAATACCATTTTGCAAAAAAAAATATATATATGTGCATACACGATTATCTGCCTTCCTCCATGATGCCCCTTTAGTTTGTCCCAAAAGCCGGAAGTGGGAATCGATACCATTTATTTATTCTCATTGAATAACACAATGGTTTGAATACTTCCTTGCGTGTCATTCTTGTTCACCTCAAATCCTACTTCTGACACCTATATTTTCCTCATGACACCTTTAAGCTTTTCTTTAAGGTTCTATAATTTGACAACAAAAATCTACAAGTGAATTAGTACAGTGACATGTCAACTTGATCTCCAACATTGAGAATAAAAATCACTTTTAAGGGAACCAAATTCGGTACTAAAACAGACACATTCATTACCAAGAAGAAGGGCAGACCACGTTTAACATCTACAACTTCCAAACTGGAAAAATACTGACATTTCAGATTTTAAGATTTTCATATTAAAAAATAAACTCCAATCATCCAGCGTGGAACACACAAAAATTACCCAGCTTCAGACATTCAGCAAAATTAATCAAGAATAAAGGGAAAACATTTTACTGGAATAACGTGAGGAAAAAAATAAAGGAAAACTTAATATTATCCAAGATCAAAGCATGGAATCATATAAGAGAAAGAAGAGCAATTTGCAAACTGGGTGTAACAAAAACAGAAATAATCAGCCGCCATAGTGCTTTCCGCATTTTTGTTTCCGGTTTGGGTTTAACGGTGCATTGGTACCGTAACTGCCACTTTGTGCCTTTCACATTTTCATCGTTATCTAACTTTGGGCTAGCCTTCAGCCCTCAGATGCCCATAAGTAGATCTAATAAAAGTGAAGCTAAAAATCTAACATGAAAGGGCCCGTGCTGTAAAGTATGTCTATATGAATCCTGTAAATATGATTTTAAAAATCTGTTTAATCAACTTGTAGAGTTTTGGCTCCTCCGTAAATGACAAGATGCACTGTGGATCCACATCAAATAGCGATTTTTTCAGGGATCTGCAGGCATAATGCCTTCCTCGGATGTACGCAAAATCCACCTATTCTGTTAAAATGTGGTTGACAGTCAGAAGGCAGCCACAGGCTGTACATTCAGTGGGATCTTCCCATATTAACTGAAAGAAAAAAAAACATGGATATTTGGATATTAATATAAAAAAAAAAAATTTTTAAATCAGCACTTAATGCACAACCATCTATTTTCTTCATCTTTTTCAACCCTCTCGTTTTCTGGAGAAAAAAATCAATGTAGAATATTGCTGAATATTGATCATATCCACTGACAAGCCAATAACGTATGACCGTGATAAGTTCCATCTTTTTCAACCCTCAACCCACCCTTGTCACTGTAATGAACGGAACAATCTTTGTTAACTGAAGTTGTACACTTTTACAGTACATGTTCAACGATTTCATCATTTAAATGTTCATAATGACTCTATCACTCTCTCTCTCTCTCCCCCCACACTGAAAGAAACCAAGCAGGGACCGTCGGATGATGAAACTTTGCATTTTATTGTGGAAAATGCTGGCATGTCAGAACAATTATATTGGCAAG
This sequence comes from Onchidella celtica, assembly GCA_963931925.1. Classification (NCBI taxonomy): domain Eukaryota; kingdom Metazoa; phylum Mollusca; class Gastropoda; order Systellommatophora; family Onchidiidae; genus Onchidella; species Onchidella celtica. The sequence goes on along the minus strand of OZ007573.1, from coordinate 49,716,630 downwards.
GATGATGATTGAAACGTTCAAATGACGATAACAACGAAAATGAAAAAAAAAAAAAAAATGAAAAAAAAAAAGACCACCACAGTTCAACTGTTCTGTCTCAACAACAAAAGAAGTACAAGTAATCAAGATTACAAATTCGCAATTTGAAAGTCTTACTTTACAAATATCAACAACATAAAAAAATGGTAACCATCAGAATAAATAAGGAAATTAGATGGTTCAACAGCAATATCTCCAGTTAACCCCAGCACAAGAAAAATGTAAGTATGTGAAAGAAATGCGTAGCTCCGTAAAACAAGAACTTTGAACGAGATATAAACAAGCAAGTTCTTCCCAGTTCAAAACTGTAAATAATACAATATAGCATCATTTCTGTAAGTAACTGACACTTTTGCTTGGTTTGGGAGCCTTGTCTCCATGAGTAATATGAACATTTACCATGTGGGAGTGATTGGTCTTCTTCTCCACTGGATTTGTGCAAGGCTCGATAAGTTCAACTTCATATGGCTCATTTTCATTTGAAATGGACATGGCAACTTTTAAACTTTTTGTCAAAACTCCTCTGTTAACCAGAGGGCAAAAAAAAAAAAAAAACAGGTGCTGGCTTACATTAAAAAGCCGTTATAATTAAATACATGACTTTTGACCCCAGATGACCAAAACAATAACTATGAGGCTTGTCTGCAGAGTGACCAAAATGGTAAAAAATGTAAGACGTTTCTCCTAGCTGTGACAGGGCCAACAGCCTTTGGCTGAGGACTCCAAGGAACAAAGAGCTCAACTTCTGGCAGTGACAATATGCAAACTGTAAGACTTTGCTGAGAAAAACTCAACAAGACGACCTTAAAACTTTTGCACTGCAGCACTAACCATAATGATAAAGCTGAGACTTTCGGTCTCATAGTGGCCAGCATTATAATTATAAGACCTTTATCCTAGCACTGACCATCAGGATAACAAAATATGATCTTTTCCTAGCAGTGATTATTGCCATAAATCTAGAAGGTTGTCCTAGCAGTGACCAACATTATACATGAGCATAAAGCATTTGTCGTATGAAGGTTGACATGATAAGCATATGATTTTTGTCTTTGCAATCTCTCCTCATAACATAGTCCACCAAATTTGAAAGTTTCCAGCAATATTTTCATCATACTGTCCTCACTAACTTTCAGTGTTGAATGAATGTGTTGCAACTGCAATGTCAACGGTGGGTTTGATTGTCTCGCTGTTTGTACTACCCGGCCCATAAATACCACATGAGTTCAAAATGGGAAACAAATGACAAAATATCACATGGCATCATGAACTAACCATATGAATATTATGTGGGTACTCACACTTCTTATTACAAGGTACAAAGGCTAGCAGATGTATGTATACATGAACTAATACCTCTGGCTGCGTCATGCAGAACGCATTAGAGACATCAAGTCTTCTTTCTTACCATCACCAGACTAACTCATGCCACTTTGACACTGGCCTCATTACAGACAAGATAGTTTGTCCCTGACCACCAGTCAGATAATTATTGACCTATGATGTGGAAAACCACAAAGAATTAAACAAACACAATATCTCACCATAGGTATGAATCACACCTCCAACGAATAGTCTTACAACAACTTATATATAAGTATGAATCATACCATCAAGAAATGAGTCTGGCTATAAAAGTATGAAAATCAGGAAATGACTCTCACAATAAGGTATGAATCATATCTTCAAGAAAGTTTCGCTATAAGAAGTACAAATCATACCAGTAAGATATTTGAGTCTCACTATGACTGTGTGAAGCATATCATAATTATGGAAATGAATCTCACTACAAAGTGTGAAGCATACCATCACTGCCTCACTGTAAGCAGTGAAGAACTGGGTTTCAGATGAGGCCTGAAATGACACTCAACAGAAGATCAACCACACAATATTACTAGGAATCCCTTTTAAGAAATATGAGCCATACACAAAAACGTGAATCCTATCATGCAGAGTCATACCTAAGATATGAACCATGCCATGCATATGATGTGCCATACCAGAAAATACGAATCATACTAAATGTATATAGAATACAAGTTACAAATTAAGTTTTGAATCATACCATGAAAACCAATCACATTATAAAGTACTGATCATATCATGAGAAGAATACACCATACACTAGAAGTACCAGGTATCTGATCAATGAACAAAATCGTGAATCATAAGACAAAGACAATTCAATTAGTGACATCAGTACACTACCGCACCACAATTATATGATACCATATCCATTCTGAATGATTGTGAGTTCTTATTATGTATACAGCTTAATCAGTAAACCAAAATCTCAGACATTTTTTTCAAGGAGTTAACCTAATACAAGAAGATAACTGAGGTTTAGTTTGCAGAACTGCTACATTGAGGGTCAAACTTAAAAAAAAGATCGATTTGTTTTAATCAAACTTCCATACCATGCCAGCGATGTGTGATATGTCATTATAACATGCCAAAAAATAAGATGTTTCTTGGGTCAACTAAATACCAGACAATGCCCATGTATTTCTCAGATTGGTCAAGTAATGAAGTTATTAACAGATTTACAATATTACACCGAGACAATAACTGAACAGATTATAATTATATCCCTGGTAAGTCTGGACCAATGAACGAACTTCATTTAGAGTAAAAACTGTGAGAATCTCAACCATTAACGTAGCTAGACCTCAATCCATTGTTTATGCAGATAAAGGATAACAATGTCTTTGATCCACAAAATAAACTTCCAATCATGTAGTCTGACATCTATATGAGCATGCACTGTCAGCCAACAACTAGATACAGAATGTACACACAAAAAAGAAAAATATGCCTCTGTTCCAAACCACACATATTTTACACATCTAATATTAAATATTATATTTGTCAGATGCTTTCTCTGCAGATCATGACTGGGTCTGCAGAGGCATCTCCATACATACACAGTTTTGCACAGACTGAGTCATCCGGGAACAAACGACCACCAGATGCCATTTCATGCTATTTCGTCCCCTTAGAATGACAAGGTTTTATCTCCATCCACTTTTTGGCTCAACTAAGTTACACCATACTTCCAGAGGTCTTCTCCATTGTGTGTCAAAGCATCAAGTAAATTTGTATGATTTATAAGTATTACCGTACTAAAAAGGAAAAAATGCTTTACTCTTAAAGCTGTCAGCACATGAAACTTCAATCCTCAATTTTTCAAAAGTTGACAGAAGGGAGTTTGAACCTTGCCACTCTAGGGGGATGATTTACTTAGTCTCAAATATCCCAAAATAACAAACTGAAGTTTTGTACCCCCGTCGCAAAATGACTAAACACTTCTATTACAGAATAATACATGAACCAAATAGAGAGGATCTGTGTAAATAGCCTGTGGTTATGAAAAATCTTCCTCTTCCTAAACATCTCCTCTTGGCTGAGAACAAACCGTCATTGCACTACGATAATCGCACATGCCATATCTAAGTGTAAATGGCACTCCGAACCCTTCTAATTCTAACCCCCTAAATTTCCCTAGCCATACACTAAGCAAACATGGAAAATTCCACTCTAATGTCAAGCATTATTTGTGACCACTGTAAGTGTTGAATTTAAAGCGTCCAGTATAATATGGTGAGTTATGTATCACCATGTGGTGCTCTGTTGCATACGATCCACAGTTTACTTTGGATTCCTCATTGGGCAACAGAAGTGTGTGAAGTCATTGACATGTCTGTAAATAACAAAAGATCTCTGCATTGAATTTTATTCCCACCCTGAAAGTAACTCAGATGAAGTTACACTAAAAAAGGTAATAACTTAATAAGATAAAAATTTTATTTGATGCAATGGGATCCTTGATGGTAATGAGAAATGAAACTGCCTGTCTAGTTCTGGTAAATTTAACCTAAAAACTTGCAGGACAGAGTTAGGATACAGGCCAACACAAACAGAAACTGAAGTGCACCAAAATATTTTACCAAAAGAATCTGTTTCATTCAATTTATCACTATTAACCTCCGCCCTCTTGTCTAATCTTGTCAATGGACTGTGGTCAGAATGACAATTTGAATAGCAAGAAAGTAGTCTCCAGCTCTTAAATAAACATATCTGTTACTGGTAAAAGAGATATTCACAAATCTATTGGACAAGTTTAGTAAGTAAAACAATTGAAAGAAAGACAAATTATGACGATTCAATCTCAAGAAGTAGTCAAACATGAGAAAATGCCCAGTTAGTTATGAATATACACTTTGTGAATCGGCAGTAAACAATATATCATTATCATTTGTGGAAAACCAAGAAAAATTCAATAAGACTTTAAGACCAAAGCATGTGATTTGCGCTTGTTTTTGTAATTGTCCTCATGTTCTCTTGAAATTCAAAGTCCAAGAAAGGACTTTGACATGATGAATTTCAATTTTCCTCCCTTCAAAAATTTAGCTGGCTAAAAATACTTTCAAAGCTTCTCTATATCATGACTATTTCAAAGGACAGCGGAGGTAAACTGCCATTCTCAATCTGCAGAAAGATGGATTTAGTTAAGAAGCTTACATACATCATTAGAAAATAACTTTTTGGCCACTTTAGAAAATTCTTGGAAAACAATCCAAGTCATGAATAACTATAAAAATTATTTTCTTCTTTTGAAAGAGAGGGCAAATATTGCATATCAGTTTTTGTACATTATCCATGATGCTGACTGAGATAGAATGATAGACATGACTGGAATCCAATTTGGCCACCATCAGATAATGTCCAAGTTCTAAGATCTCTGGCATTTAATGATCGGCTCCCATGAACCCCTGCTAGCAACTCACCATGAGGTATTCACCACCCCTCGAGTGCCAATGGCTTTCATAAATCTAACTCTTGACCATGTAATGAAGATGTATCATTTTATTCCATTCATTTTTTTCATCGGCATTGACTGGACACAAGTGTGTCCAGGATGACACTTGTTACTTGATAACAAATAAAGCTGTTTGAGCCTAGCACGGCCCATTTGACAAGGAAAAGATTCACAGAAAGAAAATCGAAGGAATATTTGACAAGCTGGCCTCAATTAACTTCCTCGTTCACAAACTGTAACAAACTAATAAATATTTTTGGAAGCTGGTTTAACCCACAGCTATTCCTCTTGCTTCGCTTCAAAAACTGTATCATGCTATGGCCTTTCTCTATACGCTCTCGAGAACTTTGAAGGCGACATCACATCTTATAATAACATCCAGCAAGATCTACTACAGCGACATGCACCTATCAAGACCAGGTCAATCTCCAACAGACCGTTCGCTCCATGGTACACCCTAGATGTCAAAGCAGCCAAAGCAGAATGTCGCAAAGCAGAAAGGAAATGGTTAAAGACAGGTCTTACAGTCCACAAGGACATTTTCAAACACCAGAAGAACAAATGGAAATGTGTTATTAAACTTGCAAAAAAAGACTTCTATGTCACTAAACTTCAAAATTCTACATCTTGTAAGGAACTTTTTAGTATTTGTGATGAACTCACAGGGAAAAGAAAGGAAACACCTCTACCCACAATTTACGAGAACAATTTGTTGCCCAATGTTTTTGCTGATTATTTTGATAAAAAAGTTACAACTATCCGAGAAAATCTTGACAGTTTTGATGCCATTGATCATTTTGATGAGTTTCAGGGAAATCCTATAGACACTTTTGGTGTTGTGTCGAATGAATCTGTAAAATCTATCATCATGGCATCGCCATCAAAATGTTGTGACCTCGATCCTATTCCTACATTTTTGGTTAGATCTTGTATTGGTGAACTGGTTCCAACTATTACAAAAATAATAAACAACTCTATTTTAAGTGGGTCTGTCCCTGATTATTTTAAAACAGCCTGGGTAACACCACTTTTGAAAAAAACGACTCTTGATCAAAACATGTTGAAAAATTATAGACCCGTCTCAAACCTTCCTTTTCTTTCAAAAATCCTTGAAAAGGTGATATTACAACAACTAATGTGTCATTTGAGAAATAATGACCTGTTGGAACCATTTCAATCTGCTTACAGAAGTAACCACAGTACTGAAACTGCACTATTAAGAATCATGAATGACATATTAGTAAAGGCAGATTCTGGAAATATTACTCTGCTAAATTTGTTGGATCTATCAGCAGCGTTCGACACCATCGATCACGAAATCCTGCTCAGAAGGCTAGAAACATCGTTTGGAATCAGAGGGGTCGCCCTTAAATGGGTCGAATCTTACCTGTCAAATCGCCACCAATTTGTTGTAACCAACAAAATAAGATCTTTTTCTTATGCGCTTCAGTATGGCGTACCACAAGGCTCAGTGCTTGGTCCTATTTTGTTTACTATTTATACTATTCCACTTGTACATGAAATAAAGAAATTTAATTTACAATATCATCTCTATGCTGATGATACCCAGCTCTACAGTTCTGCCTTGCCATGCGATGTTGACAGCCTTCTGCAGCAGGCTGGAAACTGTATAACAGAAATTAAAAGCTGGATGAACCAAAACAAACTGGCACTAAATGAGGATAAAACTGAGGTTATTTTATTAGGCCGTGAGCGGGTTCTGCAAGAAGTGGACAGAACTGAGATGATAATTGGCACTAATTCAATAGAAATTTCAAAAAAAGTAAAAAACCTAGGGGTTTACATTGATTCAAATCTTTCTATGTCATCTCAGGTTAGTCACCTCATTCGTATTCTATACATGGAAATCTGGAAAATTGGTAAAATCAGACATCTTATTTCAACTGAAACTGCGGCTGTTTTAGTAAATTCTTTTGTACTTTCAAAGCTTGACTATTGCAACTCCCTTTTGGCTGGAATTTCACAAAAAAATATTAGAAAACTCCAAATTGCTCAAAACAATGCAGCGAGACTTGTTTTGAAGAAAAAGAAAAGAGATTCAGCACTGCCACTTCTGCAGAGTTTGCACTGGTTGCCAGTCGAGAAAAGAATAATGTACAAATTGTCATCCATTTGTCACAAATGTGTCAATAATACTGCTCCATCGTACCTAGTTGATTTAACTGATTACTATGTTCCATCTCGTCAACTAAGATCATCATCTGACACTACAAAATTGAAAGTACCTAAAATGAATCTGTCCACTGTAGGAGAAAAGTCCTTTTCATTTCTTGGCCCTACCATCTGGAACACTCTTCCAAAGACAACCAGGGAAATTAATGACATTGGTTCTTTCAAACGCCATCTGAAGACCCATTTCTTTCAGACAAACTAGGCTAGGTGTTTTTCGGCAGCAACAATAGTAAATATTTTTGAATTTCTTTTGTGTATGCGTGTGTGTGTGTGTGTGTAAGAGTTTGTTAAAGCGCCCAGAGCTTGTCATCGACGGGGTTGGGCGCTATATAAATGCAATATATTATTATTATTATTATTATTATGTTACTACTTCTGTGAATACTCTTCTATATATCTGTGTAATACCCCCTTCCTCTTCATGTTTGTCCTTTATATACCAGTACAGTAAGTTACTCCTTCTGTTGTGTAATACTCCCATCCTTTCCTGCACACAAATAAGATATGTTACTATTTCTGTAAATACTATTCTGTTTCTGTGTAATCCCCCTTCCTCCCCAACCTAAGCCTTTCTTCCCACTGAACCAGTCATCGTCAATACAACTCAGGCAGATCCTTAGGTAAAACAAATCCTACTTTGAGTGTGATAATGATACAGATGAATGAAATAAGAGTTGATATAAACACAGGAGTATGTTCATTCATAATTTTATCATATAAAAAAAAATAATTTTAAATTCAAAAACTTTATTGTGCTTCATTACGAGAACAATGTAGCATTCACTGGTGCTTGAGGAGCAACATTTTTGCAGAATGTATCATCTCACTGCAAAAGTATGAAATTTACAAACAATACCTTTCATGGCAAAGTTCAGAAACTTTATTACCATCAATTTAAACTTTAGTATCAACTGTGACTTGAGAATGTTTCTCAGTACCTAAAAAGTTAAATACCAACTGTTTAAGTTTTCTTTTCTTTTGTGTTTTTAATATCTTTGCCTTTTTTATTTTTTTTCCGGTTGTGAATAAACTAAAACAAAAATCCGCCTTAAGAAAAGTGTGACAAAAGCCAGAACCAAACTGACCCCTTCACTGGCATGTTTTTCTCCGCCATAAGCTGATCAGTGTGCTCTCGATTTTAGGGCGTACAATATGCCCCCAGCACACTCGCTCTATCGGGACTTAAAGTGTATATCCACAGCACAATGAAGGGAGTTAATTTTACAATGGCTGAATGTCAACATCCATAGAACTGTACTCCATCATCCATTTACAATGCCAACGTCACAAAGACCAAGTGACTTGCTGACATCCGTTGGCTAACTGTATTAGCTATGCACAGAGAACACATTACATTTACAATGATCGAATGAATGTTGATACCAGTAGTTGTTATCGTAAATCCCTGTGTAGAGACCACATCAGAAATACAAAAATCATCATCAAATTCCACAGGAAAACATACATATGTGCATGGAAGGTGACATGTTAAAGGTGAGCAAAGAGTAAAAGGCTATGTCACCTCCCATACGAGTTTCCACACACAAGAACTAAAAGAAACACAACTACTTAAATAATTCATGAGTTGTCTCTCTTTATACAGGCTAAAATAATAAAGAAATTCTCCACAGCTGTTCAGGCAGATAAAACATGACAAAGTGCGCAGCACAAGTTGATATATTCTTTGCGTTCTTGATTATTTGATCAAGGTCTACCTGAACTTGAAGACTCTCAAAACATGGATGAAACACTGTTAGTACAATGCAAGTCAGAGAAATTAACATAGCCCCAATTTCTCATATTGAGTTATAGAAATTTTTGGAATCTCCAACATTTCTGTTGGATTTCCAGTTAACTCTTTTATTTAGCTCATCCTCTCCAATGCTCTACATATTAGATCACAATAATTTCATCACCACCATGGTACTCATGTCATCACAGTCATAACACAATTGCCAAAGTCATTTTTAAATATTTCTAAAATAGGGTCTAATGTCCCAGATAAAATAAGGTTAGTTTCATTTCCTGAAAAGCATGAAGTTTGGATCGAGCCTTCAAAGTCTAAAGTTTGCATGTCATAAGATTTGCAAAGCATTGGTACCTTACCACGCTCTCTTAAACATAAAAATGACTTAGGCAAATTTGTTATGACTGAGGCGCAGAGTTTTTTCCAGCCCAATTAATTACATGACCAACTAATTTTGATCATGATATTGTTCGTAAAATTGGCCATATTTATTTTTTTCATGCTCAAAGGGCTTAGGAGGCAAATTCTCATCTGAGATAAATAAAGACTCTGATTCTGACTGATTCCACTATGAATCACATGACAGTATTTACTTTCACACACTGTTTCATCAACACTTTCAAATATGTAACATGGAAAGTTACAATTTGTGCTAGAAAAGTGAAAAATCTCCTCTGGTAAAAACTGTTTTGCATTTTGCTTCCTATCTGTTTGAGTGCCTGGAATGGCAGTGGACTTGACTCATTGTGCCTGTCAAAAGTTTTCAAACATCCCCTTTGATGACGATGTAATAAATTATTTTGGATGGAAACATGCATGTCGCTAGCCTATCATAAAACCACGCACATGCAAGGGACCCATTTGTCTTGAGTAGGGAAAAAAAAAGTTTTACTCAAAATGTATTCCTTACCTAATATAGAGTTTTAGTCACAGAAATGAAATAAACAGAAAGGTCTGCCTGGCACAAACAGAGAAACATACAAAAAGCCACTATCCTTATCAATTGTCTGCACAACCTGATGAAGAAACCATGATAAATGCCTCAGATTATTTTTCTTTGACTTATTTATAGATAGAGATCAATTTTAAGTACACAGACAGTGGAAATAGTGGGCCAATCCATGCGCTTCAATTGACTGTTCAGGAGTTTAGGATTCTTTAATACAAGAGCTATAAAGATAAACTACCTAATGCACCCCGTGACCTATTGCATATGGTGAAATCACAGTCAAACAGACAACCAGTGACTAAGATCCAGAGTTTTGATTTTCTCACACAGCCAGTTGTGTGCAGGAAAACACCGGTCAGCTGCACAGGAGCTGAAACTAATGTCACACCCACTCGCTAGCAACTTTTACATGCAACGCCCATCAAAGTCACACAACAACAAAGCAACAAACTTGGTTCATTTACAAGAGGTACTGTCACAAAAGACCTACTTTGTCAATCGTGACCCAGGCTATTATCAAGAGGTCTCTGCCTGATGCATTTTCTTCTCTCCACAAAGACCCCAGAAAGGCCACATTTCCTAACCCCAAACAAAACAAAGTTCTTTTCTGTGTAACATGAAAGAGATTTGTCTCTCTCTTCCAGGTGTTCACCAATGTATTTGGATCATTAACCAGAACTGATTTTTCTTTTATCCTAGCCACAGAATATCTAAGCTGTTCATATAACAAATCTCACAAACTTTCACTTTTTCAATCCAGTGGCTTTCTGAGCTGGAGCCTTTTGGCCTGTATCTGACAGATAAATCTCTGAACATATCACAACTATAGACAAACCAGATTGTTATTGAATAGCATTATCACTGATCAATAAAAGAGTATTTTTTGTTCTTTACCTAGCAACAGCTCCATAACCTCAACAAACAATAATATAAAATGTTCTGAATCCCTTCAACCTACAGATATAGCTTATAAAACTGACGGACAAGAAGCACCTGCAGCAACAGTTAAGTAAGCGTTCTATACTTATTTTCATGACTTGTTTTACCCATTAAAATTTTTACCCCAAAGAAGAACCTACGGTTTAAAAACTTGTTTTTCTCTTCCATTTCTTATATCTTTGTAATTTATTAAACAGTTTATTTGTTGAGTTATTGAGTTATGATATATTTATGTAAATATGCGTTAGATGTGTCTACTATGTGTGTGCTCTTAAACGCTCTGTGAAAGTGAATTTCTCCCATGGACAATAAAGTGATTCTTTCTTATCTTATTGTTTGTTCCATGTGAATTTCTCCCAAGGACAATAAAGTGATTCTTTCCTATCTTATTGTTTGTTCCCATGTGAGGTTTTGCACATGCAAACTTTGTTTTTGTCAGCCACATTTTCATTTTAACTTATGGAAATTTTTCAGGCTATTGGGTACAAATCCATTGTAGCTATCATCCCCCTGAAACTTTGTCCAGTTCTACCATGATAAGCTCCATCAGAATTTTTCATTCAGATTCCCTTTACATTTGTTCAACTTTATCCAAGAGAAAAAAACCTGTTATGTGGGAAACATGACTGACACACTTTAGCATAATTACAATGGTCAAACTGCAAACTCTATTTTCTCCGCCAGCTTGTAGGAAGCAACCATTAAAAAAAAATCATAAGCTGCAGTGAAACAAATCAAATAAACTTTCTTTTCCTGCTCCATTATGATATCATCACAGACACAAACAGTCCATCTTAGAAATTATTTGTTCAAGTGTCAAAATAAGAGAAAACATTCAAACTCACTGCCATTTTCCTATTCATCACTAAGTAAACATGTAACGATATAACTGGTAACAAATGTTTCCCGCCAATACTGAGAACATTTCTATTGTATCAAAAGGCTTTTGAAATACAATAACAATAATAAAAATTACAGTGTGATTACTGGACATTTAAAAAAAAAAATAAAAATAAAAATAGACCATACAATTTGATCCAAATGATGGTCTTCATGTTGCACATTCACATCTGACGTTCACCAAAATTGGTCTAAACAACAAAAACATTTGAAACATTTTTTCCTAAATTGTGACTTTCAATGCTATGTGTAACAATCAGACTGTTTTGCTGATTTAAACTGGTGACGTTTTGACACAGTGCTGGCTGGCATTAAACAGTGTAAGTACTCTGGCAAAGATTTACATAGAGTCTGAAGTCCCTACAGTACAAGTAAATACTAAGTATTTAAGTCCACGGAGATATAAGATATACCAACATAGCACAGATGAACAGAATACCTAATGTACAATCTCTGGGAAAATTATTTAATATTCTGTGTGGCATGACAATCCTGTTAGTTAAACTAAACACAAAATAATCCTGACTCAGAAGAGATGGTAATCTCTAGTTTAAACAAAAATGAAAAGAGAAAAAAATCTGACATTGCTATGGGCAAGTTCTATACAATTTCTGCCCCAAAGACTCTGATCATTATGAAATCCTGACTACCTCTAATACAGTCTAATACACAAAAGTTTGCTCTGAATAACTGGGTGCTTACAATATTTGGTGATTTGCATTCATCTCCTGCACCTGCGATCCACCACTGATGGCAGTCTCGACATATGCATCAAAGGAAAGTAAATGGGTAATAATAAGATGACATAAATCAAGGCCCACACGAATCAAGAAAACCAATATTTCCCTGAATTAGACTTCTATCAACTAATTTTTACTCTTACATTCTTTTACGGACGTTTCAACCCTGATGCAGCAAGTGAAGATTCCTTAGAACAAGTGCCACTACAATCAGGTGCTACTTTAAGAAAGAAAGGATGTATTATTCCCAAGACCATTCGTGGCAAGCTGAGCCTGAACCTGTTTCCCAGTGCACATTTAGGTTTTCTATAAACTATAAATCAAATCAAATCACATGGCTCTAGTTACTTCCTTTTTTTCACATGTTCAACATGTTGTGATTCACAGTTGTGGCAGCAGCTGTGATATGCCACTAGTATCTTTGGTGGTTATGACAGATTGCACAGGATTATTCTGATGGTTCTGTAACAACACGGAGATAAAAACAAATAAATGAACCAGTAAAGTGTCAAACTATATAACATGTTATCTCTATTCACAAAATCATGAAGGATGCAAGAAAATTTTTACGTGACAATCTGAATCAGTAACAGATAATCATTCGAAAAACAACATTTGATTGAGACATTTAAGTTAACTTGTAATGAGTACATAAGTGAGTGAATCAAAAACTATTCAGCCGCACAGGTGACAAAATGAAGCCTGGGCCTGCTGTTCACACATTCCTACACAATTTATACACAATCTGACTTTGTTAAAGACCCTGTGGCCATGAAAGATCACAAATCATAAGGGGTAAAATCATATTACATGTTATATATGTTACAATAGAATGTATACATAAACAAAACAGAATGACTGATGATGACCTGTTTTACCCACAGAACATTCACACAGTAATCACTAGAATTTTAATTATTAAATTTATTTTTCTGTATTAACAAATAACAAAAGTCATAAGGAAAAATACAGGGTGGGCTAAAAGTTACTATACCATCATCTGGAAAACAAATTAATTAATGAATTAATTAAAAAGTACAATTTATAAAAAATTCAATTAAATTAAATTTTGTAGAAACTTACAGCTCAAACGCATTGCAACTCAAAGATCACTCTGTTTTTGTTGTAATGTAACTGGATTGACAGGCAATGTGGTAAATAACTTTTGGCCCATCCGTACTGACAAAACCATGAAAATAGACAAATGAATCAACATTGCAGAAAATGACTTGATAATCACATATATTTTGTTCCCATCAGTTTTGAGTTTTTTTCACAATGACGAAATGGGAGATCAGAGGCCTTGCTCAGTAGCCAGCCCCATATCAACCATGCTTAGAAGTTTGCTAAAACTTTATTTTACTGCAGAACATCTTCAAGAGAATGTCGGCAATTTTCACTCAGTAAATGTTTACACTCAAGATTTTGGCTGTTGCCTTCTTTAGCCACCAGTTTATGCAGTGACTGAAAATTCCACTCCTTATTTTAATTTACCATTATATACATGTATTGTATCCTTTACAGACTGCAGCTTTTCAAACATTCAGCTTAGCCCTTTGAACCCTGATCTTCTGACCCTCCAACCACACCATACCTGGTCCCCTGAAGACGAAAGTTCAAATTACGTATATGAAGGAATCATGCTCTAGAGTGGCTTTTAAATGTTTAGAAATCCACTTAAAATGACTGTCAAATGGCAAACAGTACTGTTAACCTTTATTTTCAACATTCCTTCTTTTCTTGCCAGTCTTGATAACATATGAAGCACTTCCTCAAATCCTGAAATATAGGTTTGATGTATGGGCATATGAGGCTTCCCGATATAAAAACAAGTTCAAAGGGTTAAAGCCTGGCAAAGGTATAAATGTCCTTTCCATCAGATCCATGTTTGTGCTCCTTACTCTCATTGTGCATTGATTTTGTTCATACTTACTGTCTTGCCATCTCAACCGCCGATGAGTATGGATTGTTACCACTGTGCTTTACCATAACCAGTTTCAAAAGAACAAGCCTTATCCCATCAACCAGAGCTAAATTTTCAACTGTAATCCGTTTACCACTTAGAATACTTTGCCCCAGTTGATAGTTTCACTCTGATCAAAAGTTATCGGCTGTCTGTAATATACTACAGGAACATATGTTTATCAGTTCATTTCAGTAAACCAAATCTCACAACAAATTAACTCAAATACACAAGGCAGAGATTATCAGAACAAATTTCAAACCAGACAAAAAGAAATGCTCGCTGAATGTTCACTGCTAATATTTAACATTCTGAGAATCAAAAATAATCTACGGCCTCTGCTACAGGCTCACATAAAATTGAAAAGAGGAGCATATGGCGACATTCAGCTTCCTAAAATATCTCTGTCTTTGGCATCATCCTAATAAACTGGATTAATTGGGCATGGCTGACATTACAATATTCCTGTCACTGATAATCTGTTCATGATCTAACTGAAGACTTCTAATCACAGTAACTTATAATATATGAGTCATTCATGATTCTTGATCAGAAAAAGAAAACAATAACAACGAAGGACCAGGTGTGAGAGGTGAAATTCCACTTGGTGTAATACTGCCAGAGGCAACACAATGCACGCATATAGAGGTGTTCACTGTAAACATGGAAAAGACTGTATACATCAATCAAGAACAAATTCATTTACTTTTTTTTAAAACCATTTTTTAAAATAATTAATATGCCCAATATTTTTAATCTGGATTACCATTTTGTATGATTAATAAGTTCTTTTTGGTCATCACAACTGAAAATTGAACAAAGTACAAGGCAGAGTGCAACATGACACATTTTTGTGTTTCTGTTAAAATGTTCTCTATGGCATATACCGTTTTTTCCACAACACAGCTGTCTTAAGTGCCCCCTCATATTTATCACTGCCATCAGACCACATAACCAACAAACCCATTTGTAATTAGAAGATGAAGAAATGCCCCTAAAGAGATAAACGGCCCACTGAAGAGGTGAACAGCCACTCATTAGCATGTTTTTCCTGATTTCTCATCTCAGGAGCTTAGTTACATGAATCATGGTTATAAAGATCAGAATAAACTAAATGTTTAAATTTTCACCCCCACATGTATCTGCCTATAACACCAGCCATGTGCTCTATTTCAAATCCATGTGGTTTTCACCTTGACTGAGAAAATGATGCTTGCTCAACTGGTACACTTAAAAAAAAATACTGTGAATGTACAAAACCTAACCAGCACATTCTATTCTCAAGTTCACTATAAAAATTGATTGGAAATCAGTGATGAACAAATTTCTTTTCATTGCTATTAATATCAAGATCTTAAATGTCCTGACAAAATCTTGTTATCCACATATTCCTGAGAATTCTGATCCTCTAACTAGCCAGAAATAGTTGACGATCAATTATCTGTGCCGATGTGATGAACCTCTTCCATGCTTCTGTCTGTGGCATTGGAGTTCATGTTTTTTCAAATTTACTCCTCCGATTATCCTGTCTATGCTGTCTTTTCATGTTTTCTGAACACCTCATTGTCTTGAGAGTAGAGATCAGTCTCTCCTTCCCCATCAGAAGTCATACACTGGCCACACATCTGATTTTCATATGGGCAAGTTCTATTCAACCTGTGCCCTCAAAAAGACCCACCTTGTCATGAAGTCCCAAGAAGTGTGCAGACATGGCTTTTGTAAAAGGGGAGAGGGGAAAAAATTTTATGACAGCACAGTATGTGCATTACTGAACACCACTTGTGAACAGTGTCTAAGCAAAGGGGTGTGCCTGCATTACCATATGAAAAAACCCCATGCACACCTGTAGAACTGTTACCACTGTCAAACAGGCCAGATGACTTTGAACAGACTGAAGAAACAGACCGATAAACACAGAGTGAACAAATGTTTGACTGGTTTAAGAAACACTGAAGTGGCTGGGGTGGAGGGGGGGGGGGGGGGGGGAGGAGAGGAGATGGGCAGGAGGTGAAACTTCCTTGACCTCAGTGGTAGATACACCATTATAGTATGACACAACAATTACTGCAACCTGATTCCCCACTCTTGTCTTTCTTGAGTTGACCTGGGGGAAGAAAACAAAATATAAATTTCAATAAACTGTCTACGTATTCCTTCTACAACAGCTACTACAACCAAAGATATTAGATACAATAAGGCGGGACAGCTATGGCTTTTGTGTGCACAAGTTTCCCGGCACCAAAAAAACGCCGAAGTCATAAACAATGGCACATTATACAAAGCCAATATAGAGAAAATACTGAAATGTATTCACTTTTCAGCTATCACTCTAAGCCGTGAATGAAGTAGTTTATTTTGTAATTATAACGTGAATCGCTATAGAGAAAGTGGTTGTTTTTTTTCTTCTCTTGAGTTGCAGTACTACTGTAGTAAAACAGTATTATTAATTTATCATTATGTGAAGCACTTTCTCATGCAATGTGCCATGCCAAAATTTCTGCCTTCTCTGCATCTGCACTGTGTTGAATATTTTATAGGCAACATTTCAACTCAATGGGCAAACTTTGCAAAATCCAAAACTGTGACAGTAAGGACATATATCCTTGTTGTGACAACACAATCACCCATGTTATCATTATAACGCACTGCTGAAGCTCCCTAAAATCCAACAATTAAATATCTATATCACTCTCTACTGTAATTTCAAGCAAACAGATGAATTCAGCTGTCAAGGTCTTTCTACATGATGCTGGCCAGAACTATCGGAGACCACTCACCTTGATTGTTGGGTTCTGGGAGATTTTCTCTGGCCACAAGGTGCATCACAGTGGTTTTTCCTGTTGGGAGTTGCAGGGCTAGAGAAAAGGGGAAAAAAAAAAAAATGTTTACCAATGTATTATCGTTACTATACACTCAATGCCTTCGCACTATGGCTACTACTGTAACTCCAAATTGTTCAGCTTATCAATAGCCGGTGTGCTGTACCACATAATGCCCTTCTTGTTTGTTACTATGGCATTACTTTATCACAGTTTTTTTTTAACCAGCCATATTATTCTGCATTAAACATTGATTTCTCTCTCTGTCAACCTGAGTCATGTCTTTGATCAATGATATCCTGGCAAGAGTTTGAGATTGGGTTTAACGGTGCACCGATAATGGCTACTTTGCTCCTTTCTATAAATAAGCTTAAATAAAAGTGAAATAAAAAAACTAACGGGATCCTGACAGGAATTTACATACAATTTGTTTTTTCAGGAGGATACGACTAGATATGCTTCCTGGTCCCTTCCCTCATGCTTCCTGTTCCCTTCCCTCTCCACCGATACATTGCAGGACAATCAAACTGGTATGAAAGTCTTCCATAATACATAACAATATATTATTGATTAAACTACCTCCTATTTCCCACAGGGAAATTTTTTTTGGGGGGGGGGGGGGGTGGGGGGGGTACCCAGGCTTATGCTTGGGTGCATAGCATGCATGTCTATGTGCAGAGACAGTGCCTCTGCTAGTGTGAACGGCTCTGCGGGACTTGATAATTGTGTTTTGTATTCATAGATTCATCTCATCACCGTTCCCTAAGTCTGAAGTGACAAAAAAAAATTTTGAAAAACAATCTTTATATATGTTCAACTACATTCAAAGCCACATCGAATGATAATGGTTCTAGACACCTAAGCCGAAAAATAATGGAATAGCAAACTTTGCAATGGTCATTGTCACTAGATCAGTTGTGCCAAAATAAAACAGTTTTTTTGCTTCTCCTGAAAAGTAGTCAAAACCAATTACAGCAGTTTTAGGGAATGGTGACTATCTGAATTGCAGTCTTCCTCTTTACTGGAAACTGTAAGTCAAATTTCCTTCCAGGAACATGAAATTTTCTCATCTGTATGAATTTATCACTTGCAGAAACTGGAATGAGGTTTTCCATTCTTTCTGTGCTTTATCAGCAACTGCAAATTTCATGACCCCACCCAAATTTGTGACAGCAAATGAGTGACATACAAAATATCTTAGGCTGTATCTCCACAGTGAATGAGCTGCATGAGAAGCAGAAATTTACAAATATCTTAGCTTAATTAACATTACACTTTCTGATGTACTGAGGGCCGGGAGCAAAAAGTAAAATTCTGTATTATTTCACTGGTCCTGACATTACAGTAAGAGGCTTGCATAAAAAAAATCTAAATTATAGGTGGAAAGGCAAACACATGAATACACACCACTACATTATGTCTTTGCCATAATACAAAACATACCTATCTAAGATTACCTTTTTAAAGATACCCTCCCTTTCTCTCTCTCTCACATCCTCCTGCCCGCTGCCCCACCCCCAACCCCTAATTTTTCTCTCTCTCTCTCTCCAAGCTGATCTGTCACTGCCCCCCTAAGTATGCAAAAGTTTCTAACCAAACCAGCACTCAGTCACAGCGTGTAACTCTCCTTAGACAACATAAACATCTTGTGGCATAACAGAGGAGGGCATATAAATTACCTGTCAGTGTGACATTGCCATGCAGAAATCGGCCTTGATAGATCAGCCGCAGTATATTGGTGGCAGGCAAGGGCTCTTCTGACCAGTCTGAGGATCATAAAACAAAGCTGAGGGTAAGACTGAGAGTGGGATAAATATGTTTATAAATATTACCAGGGTCAAAATAAGTTAGCATTCAGTATTTTATATACCACCTTCATGACTGCCCCTCACCATACAAGTGTGACTCTATACTTGTACAGGCAGTCTGTACATTCAAGAGCACAAGTTCAATTTCTGTCCATCCATTTGGCCAAATCTGGCGAAAGTTCACAATTTTGTTTCATCTAGGAAAATTATGCTACATGAAATGTTTCTCTCTTTTTTTTTTTTTCATGCCCACAACTATGCACTTAGCCTTTGATGCAATGGGTACCCATTCCTACGATATGGTATAAAATCTCTGACTAGCACAGTTGCCCCAATCATATGTATTACACGTCCTTTTTTAATAAAGCTCAGCCATCAAACAGACTCCTGTCTAGCTATATTCTTTAAATTAAAATTTCCTTTCACTATCACCATCTCAATGCCTGGCTCCATGGGTGAGAGTGAAATCAAATTACTTTTCCTGAAAGCAATCATGAAGGGAAACGAAAATCCTACAAACACTACATCCAACATAAACATGTACTAGTATTCTTTGGTTAAGTAAAGGTCCAACACAAAAATACATCTGTGCACATAGCAAACTGTATTTTTTAAAAGAAAATCAAGTTTAATCGCATGCTCCTAGGTTCTGCGGTTGTCTAGCTTCTGTAATTGCCATATTTCATAACTATTGACAATCAGCCGGAAAACAAAATTACTAGTGAGGCATGAGGATATCAAAGTTCCGGTCTTGGCAGATTTTTACAGCAATCCTTTCAACCATGTCCAGCTCATATTTTTCTGGCTATTCTCAAATGCTGTGTTTTCTCACCACAGCTGTGCGACCATGGTTAAGATGCAGCTGTGTTTCCGTATGAATCTCTGAATCATAAAATGACACAGCGTCTTGTTGTCATTTCTAATGGCTGTTGTTGACAGGAGCCAGCTGTCAGGATCACAATTCACTCAGTACTATCTGTTCTATTTCTCTATATCTGTTCTATTTCTCTACTGCCTTCTCTCTTTTCAGTTTCATCACACAACAGTCAGGTTATTATGATACAGCCACTGATATTTTCTACTCCAATCTCTAGCCCAGAAACATCCACGTGGAACATCCATGTGGTTTGGTCACTGGTGTACAGTGCTGAATACGAAAATGTGGAAATCTATCATGTTTTTCTTCATCCTCTGGTAAACCATTAATCAGAAAGCACAACAGGGAATGGCGAGTATTGCGCCTCAAGGGGTATCATCACTCCGGGAGTCCCTTCCATCAGACCAGTGTTGAACACCGTATTTTCATGACCTCTCGCCCCCCCCCCCCCCAAATCACTACTTTATCAATTTTTAAAAAATTCTTTTTCACTGCTTTATTCGTTTTTTTTCTCTTGAAATTTTGGGCCCCTACGAGTTTACGCCGGGGAAATCGCTCCTGTGGCCCTGCCCGCGCTACGCCACTGTCAGCCACAAGAAAATTCATAAAAATGAATACTGATGACGATGGCAAGCCTGTCATCTAATGTTCTAATGTGGTAAATATTCACATTAAGTTATTTGACAGGAAGATTTCACAATAAACTAGACGTTGTCTCTCAGACCTATCAGCATAATCTTAAGGCCTAATGTAATTATGCAATACATGTATATGCTTTGTGTCTCGCCCTCTGTTCTCTGAATACCTTAGGCCTGGGGTGCACTAGCCGACTTTGATCAGCCATCTAGTTGGATGATGACTTATACTAGTTTCACTGACATTTCATACTCTAGCAACTTGTTTTTTCTCATTGAAACTCAATGTCATGACATCACCAACCAACTAGATGGCCTATCTGAATCCACCAGTACACACAGGGCCTTATTTTGTTTTTGTACTTTTGCATTTTCTACTTCAAATTTTAATGACTGTGTCATTTGTAAACGCCAACTTGAAATGCAGTGACTATTTATGCACTGAGGATAACAAACTTAAGACCCAACTCCCTTGGGATAATCTATGGTCATACTTGATGTTGAATTCCCCAGACGCAATGACTGAAGCCACCCTGGCATTACTTATGTAATCACATCACAACTAGCTATATCTGTAAATTAAAGACAGCTTTTCCTGTGAAATCTCCTTGATGACCTTATCACAATGCTGACACTAAGCTGATTACTTTTCCTGTGGCAGTTCTCTAAAATCATATTCTAGCAAACCCTGTCACCCCAAAAATTTGTTGAAGTGTCAAATACATTCCAAACATATGCTCGATATGCTGACATTTTTATGATAATGATGTGCATACAAGAAACATATTTTTAGTTTTGCTGTGCAGGCACTAATAAGAACATTTTTGGTTAATTTTGCTGTTAGATTTTTTTAATCCCTTGATAAGTATCATTTTTTCATTGAGAACTGTCATAACTTCATCATTGTATTGGCTTTCACTTTCAGTTCATAGTTTTAGAGATGAATGTCTCTGCATTACAACCGACTTTGTCCACTGAACAAGAGAGTGAAATCACGACAGCTGGCTAAAATCAGTGGTGACCAAAACATTGTATGCAAAATGCTAGGCTATGAGACAGTGCAATCCCGTATGGCATGGTCAACAAAAAGTTGAAAAAGGGGATGAAAAAGAGAAAACAGAAAGGGAGAAAGATGAGAAGAGAAGATACTCTGATAGTGACAAATAACAAAATGCAAGTGATAAGACTGATGCTAAAAGCAGAGCCATTTCGCAGGTCTGGGGCCAAAGTGTTCTCTGTCAGGTAATCCATGCAACTATGGAAACCTTGTACTGTCGTAAGAGATCTTCCAACCTGGACAGTACAAACGTTACTGCCTACTGCCATATCTAGTTGTCGCGACCAAGACTGTGATAGTCTTGAAATAAGGACATTCACCCCCTTGTCAGAACCTCAGATTAGAAATTGCAAAAGCAAACTACTGTGCCGGTCATGAACCTGGCTTTGATATGTCTCACCGCCACTTTTTTTGGTTTGTTTTTGATTCAAGTCATTGGCTGGTATGTTTGATTCTTATGTCTGTATGTCTAGCTTGGTGTTCCTGACATTTTCAGCCACCCATACTTGTCAACGGTGATCATATAGGCAATTTGTCCTACGCTCCATTACTTGATTACTTGTACAACAAAGCGGCTAGAGTTAATGATAAAACTACCTGGTCTGCCTGCTGCTTGTACATGCATCTGAAAGCCTTATAGGTAATGAAAAGCTGATCTTTCTCATCTTCCGATGCCTTCCACGATAACGGAAACGGTCACCATGTTCTGTCCACTAATCACCGTTGCTCTCAATGGATCAGACGGACTTCTTCCATTGTTCCTGTTCTCGAACGTTATTACCTTTGAAACACAGCCGATCCTTTCTTCTTAAACATTCCCATTTCCAGTGAAACACAATCACCTGAAATTCAACTAACAGGCCAAATAGGCCGTTTTTGCGTTTCATCAAACAATACTCTTTCCCATGAGGTTGTGAATTTATTGAACGATCTAACCTGTTCACGTTTTTCACATGTCTAAACTAAGTTCCCAAATACTCCACTCATGGTGTTGATTGAAATCATTAGTCATGCATTTACGATCGTCTGAAATGATGTCAAAATGCTCAGTACTAAAAACAAAATGTCTGCTTACTTTACAACTTTATTAAAGGACCAAATTTGCCGAACGCACGACACTTGTGCCCCCACGACTCTCGCACCCATAAGGGTACCAAAGGGTTTCCCTCCCGGGGTCTCCATAATTATGTCCCCATCAACTCCCGAGTTCTTGTGCCTCCACTAACATACATTTTTTGACCTGCCCCTATATGCAAGTTTTGGCAATTTCCAGATGGGGCAACATTATTGATTCGGCTAAGAAGCCATCTGCAACCACATGATTGTAATGTTATCTAACTACAGTGGTCTATCTGTGACCGTGGGTGGGCGACATCAGTTGCTCATGGACTGACTACAAGGTAACTTTATAGCCCTCCGCGAGTGATTAGTCAGGTACTCGAACTCAGCTGTGCTGTGCCACTTGTAATGACGCCATGGGCTACGACGCATCCGGAAATAGTACTGGTCTCTCGTCGACCGTGGGCAAGCAATAAGCTCGTTTAATACACTGGGGATAATTACAATTATACTGGAATTTGGGCACAAATTGAGACACGGAAATGGACACGAGTTGCTCACGTCTTCAGTGTCCGCGGACAGGATTAAATCCCTGCTGCTTTCTTTCGCCTTCGGTCAAAGCGTGACCTCTATGCAACTTGCTTTTCCAACACCATCAAAAGAAAACTTCTGCGTCTTTCTACAATGTACTAGTGTGCTGTGTGCCTTGCGGGATTCCATTTTCACGAAGCTGTACATTTTGCAAAAGAACACAAAGGCCTTCCCTACAAAACATCGTACTTGACCAGCGTGTTTTGGCCATGACCATGAATCCTGCCCTGACTAGCAACTTAAAGTCTTGCTCACATGTTGACTTAGAAACCATGTCTTTTGACCATGTACATTCCCCTGCATTGCTCAACATTGTGAGGACTTTATGTCCTGTATTCCTATCTGAATAACACTGACCCTCACTGATACACTGATCTCCTCCTTTGTCATTTCAGTACGTTTAAAATGAAGCAAAGACAACTTAAGGAAAATCATCCCAGGATTTAAGATATCTCCACTTCCCCAATCGGTGTGCCAGTTTTTCTAAGTTCCGTTGTTGCAGCAGGAGAAGGAATAAAAACCTAATCCCTAACAAACTGTGAAAAACACAAACATCTGAGACCCCAGAAAAACGTCCGAATCCGACAAAAGCACAATGTTTCAACCATAGCGTATGTTGGAATCCGATGTCACACTCGATTTTTCTCTGCAAAATGGCCCTTTTCGCCATTAATGAGAGGAAACGGCATCGCCCTCGGCCCAATAAGGTAAACACTGAAGGATAATCCACTGGGAGATACCAAGAAATGCCTGGGACAGGTCTCAGACTGCGCAGAAAAGCTATGTAAAGGGTAGGAGGCACGCTGGAATTAATACATCAGGTATCTAGATGGTACATGGTGTATACATCGGTAAAGATGCATTTTAAAAAAAAATGTTTGAGATTTACACATTCCCAGTAAAACAATGTCCCCAGATAGTCATTCTACATTAGTAGATTTTTCTGTCTGTTCTTGGCTCCAAGACGCGTTTCTTCATAGTTGTTTTAATCAATAGCGTCTTTTCTTTTTCTTCTTGCCTTTCAAGCTACTCCTGTCTTCCTCGCCTGACCCTTTGCCCTGTTCTGACAACTCAAGACTCCTGGTGTGTGCATGTCACTTTTCGCTTCTCTTTTGTTTGTCTTTTTCTTTATATGTTTGTCTGCCTTCTTTTTTTAACCACATTCCCTCCTTGAAACCGCAGTGAAAAACAAAACTGACCTTCACGCAATACTGGCGTAGCAGCCGCAGATAAGACCGAAGATCCGCCCCGCTCTGTAATCTTTAGCCTCTCCATGTATCCACTGGTTACAATCCTTCTGAGTCCTAACATAAGGACAAATGATAATTATTCGAGACCTCCACCTCACGACAACTTGAGAGCAATGATCCTTGACCCTACGCTCACTACTCAGCCATCCACCACCATATCATAAGAGATAATGTACTTTGGGCTTTGCTGCGGGGAGTTGGGGATCCCGCTAATTGGATATCTGATAATCCTCCATCGATCCCTCCATACTTTCCCTACACCCGACCTCACAAACTCTTCTTCAGCACCAGGATAAGCAGCCACGTACACATGCAGCCTCGCGGCGAACATACTTTGTCATTTCTCCCATATAAAAATAAAAACAGTGGGAGATTTATCAGAACCAACACAATACAACATGCATGTCAGACAAACTGCCCAAAACCTGACCCACTGAACCAAGCGACTGGAAAGCGAAAACTGACTGACCACAATGTAACACAAAAACACACCCTCTCTCTCCTTCTCTGCCTCCTTCCTTCCCGCTCTCTCGTGCACTCTCTGTCTCTCTATCCCTTCTCCTACCTTTCCCTTCGCTCTATCCCTCAACCCTCCCTCCTACCTGTCTGTCTATCTCTCTCCAAGCTACAAGACGATCACTCATACACAACTCGGCATGTCCATGGCGACAGTGTGTTGTTGTTTTTTTGCCTAACTTGGCTCAGATAATTTGTTTTTTCTGATCCGTAAAGAGGTGTTACCGGCAAAATGACACCTCTGTATGGTCCAGGTGGAAAATCTATCAAAGCCTCGCCTAGGTACACACCACAGACTAATAAATAACCAGACTGGAAACACAAGCTTCGGGCTGTGTCGTTTTTTTACGGAAGTTAATGAGATGCAGCCGTATAACCAACGTGGCCGCCGCTCGGGAAATTCCGATTCTAGTTCTATCTGCAGTAGAAATTTCTTTTTATTTGTCAAGATTGGTGGTACATGTATTAATAATGCATTATCTTACCTATCCTTTCATTTTATTGTCTACAGCTGCCTTTTTTTTTTATTGTTATAAAAGATGACCGTCTGGACTTTTAACGGCCGCTGCATTGTAGCTATGCTGAAGCGTCGGTCGCAACCGTAAACCTAATGTGGCGGATGGTTTATGACCTTTCGCTGTTTTGTGACGTCACACAATGGGCTCGTCCAGTCTGTGTTATTTATTAGTCTGTGGTACACACTGACATTGTTGCACTATACGACCTTCCAGATCTTGGCAGCTGATACGTAATAGTCGTGACATGTACTGTCTCAACTCTGTGGTTGTTAATTATTGATACCGCACTGTATCTCCTCAATTTCTTGCCTGTCATCGCGTCCTTATATGGAAGCATGATGTATGAAATGTGATCTTGTGAACTGCGATATCAAGCAAACCAGAAACACCATTCCAATAGAACAGGATCGACACACTGCAAAAATTTGCTCAGTCCAAATCGCCGATCGAAGAGGATTTTCCACGTTGCCTGAGTTTTTGTTTTTAATTGCACTTGGTGACAACGCTTGAGAACTCGCTGGCATCTCCCACAATAACTAAATCGGTAAATTCCACCTTTAAGTACAATTGCCTTCCTTATTAATTATCCCACTCTCTCCATTAAAATTCTGCTGGCTGGTCATTGTGGACTACTTGGCAGTAAATGTTTCCTGCCAATATTATTTAACTTGGCGTGAACATCAGAAAGAATAAAAGCAATGATGTGGCATGAGGGAATTATTTGCAATGTCAATAATGCCATGGGGTACGGATGACAGGCTTTGAGTTCTGAGTGAGTTTGGATTTTACGGGGGCGTTCAGGTATATGCAGTTGAATTCCACTAGTATTCACCATGGTCTCTCTCAACGATTGTTGCTTGTCTCGTAGCCTTGCTCACTTTCCTTCTCACTCGTTTTTGCCCCATTCCACTTCAGCCCCCAAACAAAAACACATGGTTTTATTTCTACGCGTCCGATTGTTTCAGCCCCTACCGTCCGGATACTGTCACTATGTTGGAGACAATAATAAACGTGTAGTCTCAGATCTATGTCATAGACAGAAGACAAATCCCAAATACCTAACTGAAAGCAATGGGGAGCGGCACGTTGTTTTACTCTTATTGAATCTACAAACGTTCCTATTCTTTCTCACTCGCTACTTTTTGCCCCATTCCACCTTAGCCCCAAAGCAAGCACGAGTTGGTTCCACGTGTCCCATTATTTAAGCAACCCACCATCGGGGTACTGCCAGTATGTTAGAGACAATAACAAACTTGGTGTCTCAAATGAATGGCACATACACAAGACACTTCCGCCATCCCAATAACCGAATGCAATGCAGAGCTGGACTGAACTATTATGAGCCTACAAATATAATATATTCCACCAAAAAGATTTGTCTTGTGTCACGGACAGAATCCCTAGACGCTACCCCGCAAGCATCTTCAACTTCATGTCTACAGATCTCACTTCCTATTCTTCTTCCGCGTCCACGCCCTTTTTCACCCTCACTGACACTCTCCTTTTTTTTTTTTCACCCCCACCCCCATCTTAGATTACGCTGAATTCGACTTGGTCATGCTGTATTCTCTTGAGCTTAAATATCCAAACTGTCCGTCTTCACTCCGAGGCAACCCTGATATTCGATACGGACAACACACGACACTGAAAATTCCTGTCTTTTTTCTAAATAAGGATTCCTGTGTGTATTTGGCACACAGTCATCGTTGAAACCGTCTTGTGACTTGTATTTTCTCTTATATTTGTCTGCTGTCACGTCCTTTACCTCGTAATCAAAATTTGTCACCCTCTTGGCGTGTCTCCGCAATGAAAGTCGACAGCGAAAGTGTGCACGTCGGATTTCATACGGTTGGTAGTGCTGTACTGAGCATAATTTTGCAATTATTTGCTATCCCAGCACATCAATCCAGGCTCACAAAAGGAACGTCAGATAGAAAGAGAACAGTGCCCCACAACCAAGGAAGACGACACTGTAGGCAAGTATTAGGGGGGAGAGAACTCTAACGCTCCGGTGATTACTTTGAGGCAGATCAAACAAACAACTCCAGTGGAGCGACAACACAAGCAAATACACTCAGTCCGAGCAATGTGTCTCAAGTTGTGATTTCCCTATAAAATGCTGGCATGGGAGTATACACTCCTCCAACCAGAGTTAAATACTGAGTTGATTCGGCTGACCTTCGTCAATTTGCGGCGTTCCTTGATCAAATGTCTTTTCAAAAACAACAAAAAAACTGCCGGAGAAACGTCTTGGCCGTACATTTTAGATGACTTCAGACTAACCAAAGAGAGCAAGATATAAACTGTCTCCGGATATGGCCACTAGCAGGTTTTGATGTGGTGCGCGGTAGTGGGTTTGGGGGGAGGGGGTCTCTATCTAAACTTAATTCTGGTCATTTGACTAGATGACATGGGGTCTGAAAGCTTTCAGACGCAGCTGCTAGTACAATCTACCGCTGTCATCTCCTCAACGCTGGAGTGAGGAGGATCACTAAGCCACGATGTCAGACATAGAATGCTCTGCTCTTCGCTTATTCGATTTGTTTTGATCGTTGTTTTCTTTCTTTTCCTGTTCAATTCAATCAAATTGCAAGAGGCTCACCCCTGCCTTATGTCAGAGCCCCTCTAGAAACCTATAAATCACAGCTTGTGCTGTGTGGACCACGAATGATTACAATAACAGCACGCTTCGCTTCATGCCTTAGCTCGGACTACGCATGCTTGTCATGTTCTCACAAAAACGGCCCCTTTCATAAAATCTTGTCTGTGAAGCCACTTCTTGAAGTAACGACATTAAAGTGCAATGTCTCGCTTCATACAACCGCTTCTTTGCACAAGTGTCATAATATGACAGCAGACTGCCGCTAGTGTTCTTTAAAGTATTTCTGAAGTTTGAAGTTGAGTTTGGAGGAAGCACGTCGGTTCCACAATGACCATAATGTGCTCGGTAGAAGTAGGACCATAGACGGAATATATAGCGGAATGATAGCACAGGAGACCCTAACAGAAGCGCCCGCTGACCACCCGCTCCTTTCACGCAGACATGATTTCTTACGAAACCAAACAGACGACATTCTAATTTCGTACAAGGAAGTAAAACGTGGCTGAATAGGCTGCCAAAGCATGCCAGGTCACAACACTGCCTTTCAAAGTGCATATTCTCCCCTATGCATACAAAGATTCAAGGGTAACGATGCCTAGATGGTTACGTGAAGTCGAAAATGGCAAAAAAGAAAAGAAAACATTTGTGTATCAAAGCCTCGAGCAAGAAATAAAGAATCGATACCATAAACTCACAGGAAAAGGGGAAGACAAATCAAGCTTTTTTACTACAACGCGTCTGCACTATTTCTCAGCTAGGCTTTCCCCACATACAACTGTTTCTTTTTCCTATGCTGTGACTTTGCTTCAAAACTTGCTGCGACCCCACATATCTTATAATATTTCGTGGGTGGCTACGCGATTCATTTCAGACTTTCAAAGTACAGTTTACTGGTTCTATTATTTCAGAGCTCTCGCTCAACTTTTGCAAACTGAATGACCACTTCAATAAGGGATACCTCAGGGGACAAGTCAATCCATGCCCCTATAAAAAGGCAAACTGAACCTCACTAGTTGCTGATGATTTCTATAAAAGAGACCACAAAACATGAAACATTGTAACACACTTCACAGACCTCTTTGTGCTGTATTGTGCTTCTCTGTTCCTTTTATTTTGGTAGTTGTACATTTTTATTGGTAAATCTTTTATTGTTCGATTGTTTTATCTGTTCCATTTTTCTTTTTTTTTCTGTTGTTGTTTTTCTTCTTCTTCTTCTTCTTTTTTTCCTTGATAAAGGCGATAGCCGAACTAAATATCGAACATTTTCTGTCTTCTCTTTTAGTTTGCATTGCATCGTTTGGGTATTATTTCTTACGCGGGGCTTTGCTATATACACATTTTTTTTTTTCCTTTTTGCCCAATTTTGACATTGCTTATAGCCCTGCTGCGACCCCACAGTTTTTCTGTGGTTTTTATAATACTTCACATATCACATAATGCTATAAATCTTAGTATAATGTGCACACAGCCATCACTGTCTTGCACTTGACTGGTAAGTGGACTTTATTCTCAAACATGACGGGAATTTCTTTCTTTCTTATAGTATATACACAAAACAACAACAACAACAAAACTCCCAGGCCCTTCCCGACACATCAGAATCTGATACAAGACAGCCTTGTCAAATAAAGCAAAGTAGGGAAAAAAATCTGTGGGGTCGCAGCAATGCTTGATGCAAGGTCAAAAAATGGCAAAAAGTGTAGCAAAGCCTCGCGTAAGAAATAATACAGAAAACCAGATGAGTTAAAAGTATGTGTTGCATTGTTTTATGTTGTATGAGTAAGAAAGACTTCCAAGCTGTCTCTTACTTCACAAGGTTATGTTGTAGGAAGCAAATACAGAAATGATAGGCCTACAGTCAAAGCAAAGGAAAATGAAAGACAAATCAAGTTTTCGGTATATTAACCTTCATCATGATCAGGAAAAAATGTAACAGGATAGAAAATTAAAGCAAAATCAAACAAATCAAAAAAACCCAGAAGGGTTAACAAATTTCGGTATTTATTGTCTGCGGATCCCAAACTTGGATTCTCGGAGCGCAACATTATTATCCCATCGCGTTTGATTGTACCTTTGTCAACCAAAGACAAATTTCGCATCTGAATTCAGTGACCTTCCAATGTGGCTGGTGTTACTTTTATGACAATCTTGGTTCCGGCGATTCAGGTGACACTCGCTATGCCGTCAATCACCCCATTGACCAAATGCACATTGCTGCAGGCGTCCACAATGTTGACTTTCTTGTCGCAGCACAAATTCCAAGAAAAGCCACACTGTTGACAGAATTTTAACTCCTCTTTCCAGACCAAGAGTCCGTCTGTGCTGAATATAGCTACAAATTGGCCATGATAGTCTGGCCCTATTAATAAACCGCAAGAGTATATTCGCACAACCGGTGATGACGGGTCTCTTTTCCCAAATATTATTACGAACTTCAAAAAGAAATTTTATATTTTCCATTGACTTGGTTGAGGAAAAAACAAAAGGTATGCGTGTCTGCGTGTGTGTGTGTGGGGGGGGGGGAGATAACAATATTTCTAATGTTAATATTAATATGACTAACAATGGGTTTGAGAAAACTAGGAAATCCATTCAAGTAATTTTTTTTTAAAGGCCAGTAACAAACGCAATCTCGGACTGGCAAAGAATATGTTGCTGTTGTTCATGCAATAAAACATTTATGATCTTATATGCCTTTCAACACGCTTATGTCATGTCACATTAATAAATTGAATGCAAAACCACAAGGGAATAAACGGTACAACTTGCTAGATGACAAAGGTCTCAAGAATTACACAGTTCATCGCGTTCACGGACGGGCTGGAAAGGGGAAATACCAGAAATGAAATTCCTGCTCCATCGAATTAGCTGAGCAATAAAAAACAAGAATCCCTTGAGAAACGGTGGGACCAGCTGAGTCTGGTGAATCAAAATGACATAACTACAATAGCGCTTTTCTCTTGATATATTTTTAATATGAATGTGTCTTCTGTTTACGAAATGTCGGCAACACGTCACGTTTACGTCTCACATAAAGTAACTTTTATACATACACAACCCATGGCTCAAAAACAAAAAAATAAATGGTAAGCGGCCAGCGTCAGGTGAACTCAAAATCTGCCCTACTCTTGTCAGACTGCCATGTTGGGTGCTGGTCTGATCTCACATGTTCTCAGTGGATGAAACCTCTTGATTTCTTTCACGGAAGTGCTTAGAGAGGGACACATGTCCCCCTCTAAGCAAGTGCTTACAGAGGGACACATGTCCCCATCTAAGTAAGTGCTTACGGAGGGACGCGAGCCCCTATAAGCAAGTGCCTACAGAGGGACACATGCGCACCCCCCCCCCTTTTAAATGTGTGCTTACATTTACTACAGAGGGACACATCACATTATTTTAATGTCTCTAAGCACAGGATTTAAGATATCTTTCAGCGCAGGATTTAAGAGGGACAGTTGCATAGATCAGTTCCTTTAGCATGGAGGGGCATAGTTAGAACGTATTATGCAGTCACTGTGTGGGCTCTGAAACAAAATAAATATTTTTGAAGATCTAGATCTAGTTCTGGATCTCACAGATGCCGGAGCAATAATATGCGCTCCAAATTTAATCTGTTTGTGTAGCCAGTACGTTTAAGTTTAAGATTGAAGACAAGCACAATGACACGATAACAGCCACGTTGTGCTGGGAAAAGTCAGATGATAGACAGAGGTAAAAGAATGACAGGATAGAAAATGAGCCTACCACTACCAGGGACATGCACCAACCGCTGTGCTAGCCTATACGTGTGAGAAGAATCACAAGGTGACAGAACATCGGAGCGTCTATTTTACGTATGGCGGCAAATAGGATATTTTACTTATTTCGAGAGTGCGGAATGTCTATTTTACGTATGACAGCAAATAGCCTGTAGGCTGTTTTACGTATTTCTGCAAAATATTCCTTTCGCTATTTTACGCACGGTGGCGTATGGCCATGCGCTGTCAAAGTCGGCATGGCAATTAGTGTTAGGGGTAGGGTGAGATTTAGGGTTGGGAAGATCTTTCGATCTAGTCATACATAAAATGGGCGCCGCCATGTTGGACGATCGAAATCAAAAACAGGCAAACTACCCAAAATAGAATATCCGTCGGTTGGCTGAGTAAAAATAGCAAGTCACCATATTTCGATGACGTTTTTCACATATATGTCCCTCTGTAAGCACTTGCTTAGAGGGGGACATGTGTCCCTCTCTAAGCACTTCCTTCTTTCAAACCTCACACTAAAACCAGATTTCATTCCTTTTTTTTTCCCCAGGAGCCCAAGCAGTGGCTGATTTTACAGGCGTATTTGTTGACGAAGTATAGAAAGCTTGTGTGTACAAAGGTTAAACTGTAGGCTTAAAAGATGGTGTTGATGCAGGAAGAAAAACAGAAAACAATGATTCCCCTTGGAGGTCTCTGGAGCTCTCATGCTGACGGAAAACATGACTCAAGCTGACAAAATGATTAAATACTGGCATATGTGTAGACGATTTGGGTGGCTTTGACTTATAACTACTATATCACTGCTAGCATGCTATGATATCTATATTCTAAACGAGTGACGTATCGATATCTTTAGCACGTTTGACAGAACGAGCTGAAATGTTGTTTTTTTTTTTTTTTTGGCCGTCTCTAAAAATAACAAAAGTTACCAAAACTTTGAAATGCTCTCTTGAAAACTGAGAAAATTGTTGCTACCCAGGAACGTGGGATGGGCCAGCCAATGCATGGCAGTGCGGGATTTTTTTTCACGGTTGATTGACGCATAAACACCTAAAAAAGCTCACAGGTGTATTAAATCAATCATATAGAAAACACAACTTACTGTGCTTCCATTTCTGAATGAACTACCTCACAAAACAGTTTGCCGGGCGAACGGCAGTCATGGCTCGCTAACGCGTTTTCAAGATTGTCTGATATAAAAGAAAACCATGAATATGACTGCCTCATACTGCATGCAAAATAATCACGGGGGGGGGGGGGGGGGCTGTAGAGAGAGAGGCTGAAGAAAGGGTTTGACTGGGCACTGCTGTGGATTTAAAACATGGAGTTCTTTATCAAGATTTTCTATCATCCTCTGTGGGCAGGATCTGTTACTGCTAGCGTACGGCGCCCAATGCTGTAAGATGAAGCGATATGGCCGCTCTTTTGCGTGAGGACAAAATGACTACAGGCATTATGACAATTTCATGCAGGTACTGTCCGCCCACAGCAACAAGTCTCAAACTATGGAGAAAGCCGCCACGGAATTCAAACGCGTTAGGGAAGTATCATACTAAACCCGGTCAGGCACAGTCAGATGTAGGCAGATAAGAAATGCATATCATAATTTCCACATTTTTTTAAATAGTAATTCCGGGAAAGCCCTATCATATCATACTTTGCCATTATTTCTTTGATATACATTTTGCTGGCAGCATCTGACTGTGTCTGACCGGGTTTGCTATGATACCTCCCTTACGTGGTAGTTTCACTGCTTGCTTGGCCCCATGGCCATGGCAGGGTTAAGGCGTGCCATGGACCCTGCGCCATGCTGAACCATGCGTCTCTAATAAATCACATTTCGTAATATTCTGCCTATGGCAAGAGACCGTGAACTGGAATCAGGGGCGGACCCCATGACACACAAACCTATAGACGACAAATAGAGTTCTATAACGCTCTTCATGTGCCATCATTTGCAATTTTCAAGGTAAGGGACGAGGGGAAGAAGGAGTAGGTCTTACGCCCTGAACAGAGTAGGTCAATCCGCCCCTGCTGGCGGCCCTCGCTTCATCTTAACATGCAAGGATTAAGTTTCTCCCACACAAATAAACAATTACAAAATGATGGCTGAAAAAAATTAAGAGAGGCTGGAAGGCCATATTTTACAACAGAGCTGAGCTCATCGGACAGGAACGGCGCTTTCAGTTTTCCCAAAATACATGATCTTTCATCCTTGCCACCGTAAGGCTGTCCGTGCAATGAGTGTTTTCTAGAAGGTGAGATAAGATCAGCTTACACCGACTTATCTGCTTGTGGGACATCTGGGAACGTATGCAACTCCACGGTGCTGCCCATGCTCTATGTTCTTTTCTATAGGGAGAAATAGATGAAAAGGTGTGTAATTTTCATGTAATGAGGAAAGAATTGGTTCGTTGGTTGGTTTGGGTTGAGAAAGGGGACTGATATATAACACGAAAGCCTGCGACCTTAGGGAGCGTTCGCACAAAAAGGTGACCCTGGAACTCTTTTGGGGAGGTAGGGTGAATCTGTTGTATCGCTGACTAATGCCGCAAGCGCCTAGATGCTGTTCACTGATGTCTTCGCCACTAAAGATCACCGGT
Source organism: Onchidella celtica (assembly GCA_963931925.1). Lineage (NCBI taxonomy): Eukaryota > Metazoa > Mollusca > Gastropoda > Systellommatophora > Onchidiidae > Onchidella > Onchidella celtica. The sequence continues at coordinate 49,682,260 of OZ007573.1, read as the reverse complement.
AAGAAACAATGGTGCACATTATCTAACCTAAATGCTCGGTGTTTTAGGTCTCCGTTATTTTTTTTTTTTTTGGACACGCAGCTTGAGATACGGGCCAGTCTTCCCTTCAATTTTTGTTTGTTTGCAGGGTGGGGGTGGGGGGGGGGGGTGCACCACTCATGCCTGTGAAAACATTTCTTTCATCTTCTGCCGCAATTTCTTTTCTCTCTTTCCGTGATCGCCCACACAAATGCATTAATTAATATGCATTGCGAAAGTGCCAGGGTTTCTTTTCTGCTCTTTCGCGAACAGATTTCTTCTTTCTCCTGTCAGAAAGTCCACATGAAAGATTTGCTGTAAGGGTGCCAATCTAGTGTCTACCCGCTACGTGATAGAAACAAGCTGATTACCATTACGGTTTCTCTGCTTCAATTTTGATCATCAATAGCCTTAACGCTGTTAATTGCTTTGCTGATCAGCTTCTCAGACAGCGTGTGTGGTTCACTTAGTTAAATTCTGTCCCCCCACCCCTTCCTGTTCACCTCTCCTCTGCCCGCAAACATATTTTTGCCTCCCATTTCCACTGCTTCTTCAAAGAAGTTTCAGTTTCTGTAGGCTTTTAGCTTACACGTAACCACATGCTTGTTCAACTTCCAATGCAGAAAGGACAATTGAGACTATATTCAATTATGTCCAGCTTAGGAAATCAAGCACCATGAATGAAAAATACATGGAATTATTTTTCTCTCTCAGCATAACTTTTTCAATGATCTTCCTCTGTCTAACTAATGGCATTGGTTATCACAACTTTAAGTGCAACATACGAGTTTTTCCGTGGAAAACACGCAAATGAAAGTCACGTGTTTCCCTAAGGTTGGTGGCGCGCTAAGTCACGGGGTCTTGTTTTGCGTCCGTTTTGGCTCGGTGCGCGAAGTCTCTCTTTCCACCAGCCGACTCACGACAGTTCCTTGAAATCTAGGCGAATGGATGAAGATGAGCGCACATGCGACACTCGGGCTCATAACAGAGTCAAGGGGAATATGAAACTAAAGAGATGACAGCAACTCGAAACTAAGTCGCATGTGTACACCCTTGCCTGCTAGTATAGGCCTGGTCATTGTTTCAGGTTAACACACACAAAAACACAACAACAACAGTGGAGTCTTTGAACAGATACAATAAAAAGTTAAGGGCTTCAATGAAAAGACCAGCAAGTACAGAGCCAGCCACTGGTAATCAATGGACTGGAATTGTCTCCAATGTTCCAGGCATGGGGCTATCAACCCAGCTAAGTGGGGGTCGTTGTGCGTGTCAATAAATCGATTACACAATGACACGATGAAAACAAACGTGACTTCCTACCGTCGCATCGGGGCCTCAACAGAGCTGAAGCTACAAGAAACCAATCATTCACTCACTTATGTACCCGTACGTCACACGCTCTACTTCCCTGCCTGTTTTCGTTATCGATTTTGTTTTTAATCCGCTAACTGAATGTTAGTTCATGATTTAAATGTAAGTTCATTTACACCTGAGATTCTCTAAGTCCCTGGTTTCACCCTTGCGATCCCACATTTCTTAATGCCTCCCCCATTCTGAATTATCATCAAATATATTTTTTATCATTACTAGATGAGGTTCCCGGCATTATCCGGGATAAATAAACCTGTGAACTCACCGCACCATCTCTCTCTCTCTCTCTCTTTTTTGGTCTGGAAAGCTTCCCATATTCTACAGTCTTACTACAGATTTCATGCGCACCAGAGCACTACGCACTCCTTTCTGGTAGGGAAATTTTGCGCACCAAACTGAACACGTATTAATACATCGTTTCCGGTGCAGTGGGCTAACTACAGGGAGCCAAAACAAAGATCATTGTATTTTACATTTTTAAAACTTTTTACTTAAAATTACCTGAAACTTGAATCGACACAATCGGTCGATACAAAAGCGATTGGACTGGATTAGTTGACACTTTGGAAAATTAGCTTTATCATTGTTGAATCTGTCATTTAGGCTCTAGCGTTGAGCAAAAAAAGGGCCAAAACTGCACCACAATGAATTACTCCCGTCACTACTTTTTTTAAATATTATCATTATACTCTTAAGTTGTAATTATTGAAATAATTAATGAAACTAAATAAATTTCTTTACTAATTGCGATCAAAAGAAAAGAAAGAATCCTTATTTCAATGGCTCATAAGACTTATGCTTCTTCTAACTTCATATCTGAGTTTCCACCTCTCACTGAAATTCCTCCCCAAAGAAGCACAGTTCTGGACCTAAGTTGTGGTCATGCATCCGTCAACATCCGATGCTGCAACAGGCTCATCAGTGATTCTCAATCAGAAAACACTAGGTTCCTATGGGAGGAATTTCAGATTTAATGGGGGGACTTTTATCCAAGAGATGGGAAAGGAGAGCTTATCTGAGAACTTCTTGTATGTGGCAATTAATTACGTCACGCCCATAAATAAATATCCCGATCAGCCTAGTTCCAGACTCCTGGTTCGTTCACTCCGGTGTGTAACACGCTGGTGAGATTCAATTCCTTTTCCATTATTAGTAAACGTAATATTTAGAGTGTTTTGTGGTGCCATATCACAATATATCACTTACATGCAGTTTTCTCCGATAAAACGAGCGCCCAAGCGGACACAAACCATGTAACATATCGCAACTGAATTCTAATAAATGAATATTAGGTTCGAACTGGGAATGCTAGGTAATGAAAAAGTGTCATGTCGCGCACGTTAAAACAATCATAAATAAATTACACTACATTAATATCTGAGGGTTTCTAACATTTGCTGTTATCATACAAGACCATTTAATTCGTTCGCTTTGCACAAAATGCAAATGCCACTTCTACTGATTAAGATCTGGTAAAAAGAATGAGTATAGAAACTTCCCTTACTCTGCTCCAATACAATGTAACCACTATACTTCATCCTTTTTCTACAGGTACATTCGTTCTCTTCCGAAACACACAAAAAGAAAGGCTTTGCGAAACGTCAGTTTTTGTCTTTGTATGCCTAAGAATCTGTTAGAATACTTCAGACATTTCATACACCATGGAGTATTTGCCATATTGTTGTATGTATGCAACAGTCTGCGGATTTTGAGGTTTTGTCCTGAAAACGTTCTCTCACTCCTGATTTCATTATGTATAAGTGTCCTCCAATCGGTTACAAACTTTTCGAGGTTTGTGTTTGTGACGTAATGTTTTCCTCTGATTTTGCACAACTCTTCAAAGTTTCGATCTTCATTTCCTCGAAAAGAGAAAAATACACAAACAAAAAAATGGATGATACCTGACAAAATGATGGCGGGTGGCTATGAGCTGAATTCTCGACAGTCTCCAGTACGCGTGCAACAAGCAGAACGTGCCTAACTGCGCAACCGCTCTTTGTTCCTTTTCAGAGACAGATAATATAAAATTTTGTGTCAACAGTAAAGTCCATGTGTCACAGCTCTATAGGTTGTTATAAAACCCACCAGACACACGTTAGCTAGACACTGCTGGACAATACCGGCAATATCGATTGAATTGTCACAAGGCTCTGTTTAATGAGGTCACTGACTGACCGTCATTTTCACACCCCCGCTGTCCATTCTTATTTGCCTTCCTCTGTACCAAGACCAAGACCACTGATAACAACAGTGTCTGTCTATTTCATAAAATTACGAGAAACCCCTTTCGTTACCAGTAGGCTCCAAATCTACCGAACGGATCTCTCAGAAATTTGGACTGAAGAAGTGAAATATGGTGGCGGCCCATACAGGTTATATTACGGCATACTATTTATCATGACCGGGGAGTACTTTACAAAATGTCCAAATAATTGAACTCTTAGCTCGTTGAAGGATTTAGGTGACTTGTTACGAAGAGGAAACCACGTATGTATACACCGAACCGACATTCTTGGTGTGCACTGCATCACATAGCGGTCAATGGAGTTACATGTATTGTCTTTGCCTTCTGCTCTGCTATTCAAGTTTTCACGCTACTAAACCTTTTAACCCCAAATTCAAATGAATGGGTTTCATACTTTGTTACTTGATAATTTCTTTTACCCGGGTCTTTCACACATGCAAATGACGCGTAAATCTGCCAAAGTAATAAACACCAGCATTTATTGAAATTGCCAGCATTAATTATCGTAACCCATAGATCTATGTACTTGTGCAGCAGCCAATCCTTATTTTCTGGCTCAATAATACCAACAATTGCCTCTGTTTTACTTTACTCTAGGTCTGAAGCAGCTGGCAGTCTAATCACCAAGAGGTCACGGGAGTGTTCATAATAGACACACTGTAGCATCTGCGGGCTACCCCTTGCCCTCCCCCGGTTTTGTTGTTGTGCTGGTGGCTGAGCATGTGTCCACTACTTTTTCCATTTTATTGTTGACAACCGCCAGAGTGTACTGTACTCCGTGACCTGACCTTCTTTTCTAGTGAGTAGTTTTTTTCCTCGCTCGCTTGTTGTCAGGTGTTTTGACTCGTTCAGTAAATATTAGTATGTTCCCGAATATTCGATAACGTTGTGGATACGAATGTTTACGCCAGATTTGGCCTTGAGTGATGTAACCTGATGACGTATTGATGCGTGATTGGTTAGTTTGTGCGAGGGCAAAGGTAACGTTTATTTCGGGAACTTTCTGTAGGAATATTTATATATATAGACCTGTGTGAGTGGTTGGTCGGTGAGTAAGTGAGTTTCCTTTTGTGTGGCGTAGATATTTAGTTTCGCTGGTGTCTTCCTGGTAATTTATTGTTCACTATACAGTTATTAAACTTTAGTATTATTTAATCTATCGTCGGATCTCGTGTTTATTTATTTTACAGCTGTAATAGTTTCGTTTCTAAAGGGTTGTAGTTAGATCAACTAACTCCCCCTTACTATAACGTGCTAGAACAACCTCAGCTGTTACATATTGGGGGCTCGTCCGGGATCCGACCATATTCGAGCGGACCAGATCAAAATTACTAGATTTATTTACATAGTTTATTGTAGAATATCATCGACAAGCTATCTACAATATGTCGGAGGTTATTGGAAGGCTTAGCCAGGAAGCGGACGCCATGGAGCTCACTGGGCAGGAGAGACGGGACTACATCCGTGAAGGCCTGGAAAGAGAAAGACAGCTGGAGGCTCAACGACAGGAGAAGGAGGCTGAACGACAGGCTCATGAGAAGGAGGCTGAACGACAGCTGGAAAGGGAAAAGATGAACCACGAGTTGGAGATAGAGAGGATGCGCCAGCAACGTGGAGGCAACGACTCAGCGCAGAAGACCGACGACCACGCCAGTTCTAAGAGACCCAAGCTACCTGCATTTCAGGACAAGAAGGACGATCTGGATAGCTGGTTGCTGCGGTTTGAGAGGTTTGCCGAGACAGCTGAATGGCCCAGATCCACCTGGACGACATCACTGTCTGCCCTGCTGACCGGGAGAGCTTTGGAGTGCTTCTGCAGACTACCGATCGACGAAGCCAAGAACTACGACAAGGTCAAGGAAGCGTTGCAGAAGAGGTACAACCTGTCAGAGGACGGATACAGACTCATGTTCAGACAAGGTAAGCCTGAAGATGGAGAAGATGTTGGAATGTTTTTGACCAGGATCAAGACCTATCTAGAGAGGTGGATAAAGCTGTCGAAGACGGAGGAGACCTACGAAGGAGTGAGAGATCTGTTCGTCAGAGAGCAATTCATGGATGCCTGCCCACCAGACCTTGCAACCCATGTGAGGGAGAGGAAACCAAAGACGCTACAGGACATCGCAGATTCAGCGGAGGCGTACCTGGTAGCGAGGAACCGGACGCTCAGCGGGAGCGCCAGAATGCAGAGCCGGCCAGTGCGACAGAGGCCCAACGGAGACAGAAGCCCACAGGTCTGCCATAGGTGCCAGAGGCCGGGACACAAGGCGACGGAGTGTCGTACCAAGTTAAACGACAAAGGTGAGTTGAAATGTTACCTTTGTGGAAAGCCAGGCCACGTTCGGAGGATGTGTCCAGCCCAGAAGGATATGGGACGAGGCAAGCCGAACAAGGCGGCGGCGGCCGTAGTTATAGCGGCGGACGAGTCGTCAAGACAGGATGCGACGACGGCTGACACCAGCATCAACGTTCAAGCGGTAGTGAAGGACGGGAAGCTACAGTTAGCGGTGCCTGTTACTTGCGGAGGATGCAGTGACGGAAGGACCGTGGAGAAGCTGAAGTTACCAGTGATGAAGGGCTTGATTGGAAATCGAGCGGTAGATGTCCTAAGAGATACCGGCTGTGAAGGTGTAGTGGTGCGGCGAGCACTGGTGGACGACGGACAGCTCACCGGTGGGAAGAAACTTATCGCGAGGATCGATAACTCCTTGCTAGCGGCGGAGGAAGCCGTTATCGACGTGAAGACGCCTTACCTGACGGCGCTGTGTCTCCCGGAGACCATCTGCGACCTAGTAGTCGGGAACGTGGACGGAGCGAAGGATCCGTACGACCCTGATACTGAGGTGATGGTAGGAGCGGTGACCACGAGGGCCCAGGAGAAGAGGAAGGACCGGTCTACGTCGCTGAAGGTGCCGAGGGCAGAACGGCACGCGGGAGTGGATAGAGAGGAACTTATACGACTCCAAGAAGAAGACGAAGTCATTAGGAAGTTAGAGCAGAAGAAGATCCCAACTAATAGAGGCAATAAATCTGTTCATTTTGAGAAACATGGAGGAGTACTGTACCGGATCTACAAGGACCTGAGACAGGCGACGGTTATAAGGCAAGTGGTACTACCCGAGAAACTGAGAGAGTATGTATTGAGCGTAGCCCACGACTCGATCGTCGGAGGACACCTCGGCGTGAAGAAAACCAAAGACAGAGTTATGAGCAATTTTTATTGGCCTGGAATTGAAGGTGACGTCGCGAGATACTGCCGCTCATGCGACATATGCCAGAGGACGGTGAACAAAGGAGCGACCCCAAAGGTGCACCTGCAGAGTATGCCAGTAGTGGACGTACCATTTAGGCGAGTGGCCGTGGACTTAGTAGGACCTATCGATCCCCCAAGTGAAGGTGGACATCGGTATATCCTGGTGTACATAGACTACGCTACTCGTTACCCCGAAGCTACACCCTTGAAGAAGATCGACGCAGAAACGGTAGCAGAAGCCTTAGTGAACATCTACAGCCGTTTGGGTGTGCCCGAAGAGATCTTGTCGGACCAAGGGACCCAGTCTATGTCAGATGTCATGAAGGAAACGAATAGACTACTGGGAATTCGACAGTCGACCACTACAGTCTACCACCCTATGTGCAACGGGTTGGTGGAGCGATTTAACGGCACACTGAAGAAGACCTTAAGGCGACTGTGCGCAGAGCAACCCAAGCAGTGGCACAGATACATCAACCCGCTGCTCTTCGCATATCGTGAAGTTCCCCAAGAGTCGACCAAGTTTGCCCCATTCGAGTTGCTGTATGGGAGAACTGTGAGAGGACCAATGCACATCTTACGACAACTATGGACCAAGGACGTAGAGGAGCCGGAAACGAAGACCAGTTACCAGTACGTCATGGAACTACGTGAGAGGCTGGAGGACACATGGAAGTTAGCGACGGAAGAACTCTCCAAGGCTCAAGGTAGACAGAAGACCTACTACGACCGGAAGGCGCGAGAGAGGAAGTTCCGCCCCGGAGATGAAGTGTTGGTGCTACTGCCGACGAACACTAACAAGCTCCTAGTCCAATGGAAGGGACCATATAAGGTAGTCTCAGTTGTCGGTGTTAACGACTATAGAGTCAAGATGGGTGCAAAAGAAAAGACCTTGCACGCCAACCTCCTCAAGAGATACATTCCAAGGACGTCAAAAGCAGCAGCAGTGGCAATGGAACCGAGACCTATTGTGACCGAGATGTGTGGGATGGACAACAGTAGGAGAGATACCACGCCTGAACATGTCAACGCCATAAAGGACGGCGGCGGTGATAGTGCTGAGACTGTACTGGCAGAGGACGACATGATGGACAAGAGTCAACCCGTGGAGTCAGCTGGCATGACAATCATCGAGGACTGCGACCTGGAAGGCGACAACGGTGGAACGACGGAGGACCTTGCCGACCTAGGAAGCTGGGACCAGAAGGAAAGCTACAGAGATGTCCAGTATGGAACGCAACTGACATCGGAACAACGTCAAAAACTCTGCAATGTGGTGAAGAATCACCAGCACGTCTTCACCAATCTCCCTGGATGCTGTCAGTTGGGTGAACATCGCATCGACCTGACGACAGAAGTACCAGTTCGTCAACGACCATACCCGGTGCCCTACGCTATGCGCGACTTATTGAAGGAGGAGCTTAGCACCATGGAACGGCTGGGCATCATTCGAAGGAGCTCATCAGCTTATGCTTCACCTATTGTTGTCGTCAAGAAGAAGGACGGATCCAACCGAGTCTGCATCGACTACAGGAGGTTAAACAAGATCACAGTATTCGACCCTCATCCGACAGCAGCGCCATCAGAAGTGTTTCAGAGTCTCTCGAGAGGAAAATTATTCTCTCGGATTGACCTGAGCAAGGGATACTGGCAAGTGAAAGTTCGAGAGCAAGACATTCCCAAGACGGCGTTCGTCACCATGGGCGAACACTATGAATTCATTCGGATGCCTTTTGGGATGATGAACTCAGGAGCCACGCTGAACAGGATCGTAAAGCCATTGATCCGTGGAATGAACAATGTGACAGCATATGTGGACGACCTGCTGATTCATACAGAGACATTCGACGAGCATGTGAAGACTCTCAAGGACTTACTGCAGAGGATGGACCAAGCTGGATTAACTGCAAGACCATCGAAGTGTCTGATTGGAACGTCTGAAGTAGACTTTGTTGGACACTTAGTGGGAGATGGTATGATTGGCCTGTTAGAAGAGAATGTATGTAAGGTACGAGACGCACCCAGACCCACCACTAAGAAGGAAGTGAAAGCATTCTTAGGATTAGTGGGATATTACCATGAATTTATTCCTAACTTTTCAGCGATTGCATCACCATTGTCTGATTTACTTAGAAAGGGTCAGCCCAATATAGTTCAGTGGGATGAAACGCAGGAGAAAGCGTACACCTCTTTGAAGAATGTCATTATCTCCAAACCCGTGTTATGTTTGCCAGATTTTTCCAAAGAGTTTGTCTTAGCAACTGATGCATCAGATCGCGGATTAGGCGCTAGTCTTATGCAGGAACATGAGGGAAAGTTGTACCCTGTGGCATATGCTAGTCGTAAGCTATTGCCTCGTGAGACAAAATATTCGGTCTCAGAGCGCGAATGTTTAGCTATTGTTTGGGCTGTAAAAAAGTTTACTTTGTATTTGCATGGAAAGGAGTTTGTGCTCCAAACTGACCATCGGTCATTAGAGTTTTTGAACTCTGCCAAGTTTGACAGTCCAAAGTTATTACGATGGAGTTTATTTTTACAGTCTTATCGATTCAGGATTCACTACGTAAAAGGCAGAGAAAATGTCTGTGCCGATTTCCTGAGCAGGGTATTTTAAAGTAGTACACTATCAGTGAAATGCATTGTAACCCATACTTTTGCCTACTAGCTGAATTTCTAGGACGGCAGTATTGTACTGTAATTGGGGACATAGTTCATCTGTGACTGAATATTGAATTGATGGCTGATAGAGAGTCATGATGTGTTAGTCACATTTTGATTTTATGCTATGTCATATTGGTTACCAATGGAGCTTGGTGAGATTTTTGGAAGATGTAACCCAAATGGGGACTGCGAGCAAGCAGTGTTTGTGTTATATTGCAATGTTGTAACTTGTTTTGACCTAATATGATGAAGAAAGACCCTAATCAGTGGTCGGTATGTATTGGTATTTTTGCCATTGTACGTATGAGTTATACATTTTGGAGATAACCACGTTATGTACAACAAGTTACATGCTATGATTCGTGCACGAAGCATTATGTAAACGATGGGCCATCGTTTCACCTTATATGATTTGTAATAATATCATTGACCATGGTTTCACCACAGTGGTGGCGTTGTGTTATTTTGACTAGTAGGCCTACTGTCTACTATTGGGAAGCAATGACGGTATTGTATTAGTTATGGTATTAGTGATGCAAAGTACACTGCAGTGTATTGTATTTGTGATGACATTCGGGAAGACACTCAAATTGTTATTAATTGTAATAGAATTAGCAACTACCTTTGTGAGATTGGGAGTGCTATAAGAATATTTCACGATAGTGCAGACGCTGTATAATGTTTTTGGAGTTGAAAGATATTCAACTTAAATTGGGGAGTTGTGTAGCATCTGCGAGCTACCCCTTGCCCTCCCCCGGTTTTGTTGTTGTGCTGGTGGCTGAGCATGTGTCCACTACTTTTTCCATTTTATTGTTGACAACCGCCAGAGTGTACTGTACTCCGTGACCTGACCTTCTTTTCTAGTGAGTAGTTTTTTTCCTCGCTCGCTTGTTGTCAGGTGTTTTGACTCGTTCAGTAAATATTAGTATGTTCCCGAATATTCGATAACGTTGTGGATACGAATGTTTACGCCAGATTTGGCCTTGAGTGATGTAACCTGATGACGTATTGATGCGTGATTGGTTAGTTTGTGCGAGGGCAAAGGTAACGTTTATTTCGGGAACTTTCTGTAGGAATATTTATATATATAGACCTGTGTGAGTGGTTGGTCGGTGAGTAAGTGAGTTTCCTTTTGTGTGGCGTAGATATTTAGTTTCGCTGGTGTCTTCCTGGTAATTTATTGTTCACTATACAGTTATTAAACTTTAGTATTATTTAATCTATCGTCGGATCTCGTGTTTATTTATTTTACAGCTGTAATAGTTTCGTTTCTAAAGGGTTGTAGTTAGATCAACTAACTCCCCCCTACTATAACGTGCTAGAACAACCTCAGCTGTTACACACACATAAAGCAAAGTTGATTTAAAAGTTTTCAAACGTTTACTGGAATTATCCGGGTAAATGCGGTAAAATTTGATAAAGTCATTTCATGATTTGAAATAAAAAGTATACGAATCGACTTTTGCCTTTTAAAAAAAATGCATCTTGTTACAGGCGATATACCACGGTGCAAGAACCGTTGGGTGGGCAGACATATTTTTTTTCATCATGTAGTCACCCCGTGACTGAACATGGGCGGTTGGTACGTCACTGCCCGGCTGGGAAAAACATGACACTTTCCACGCTTACGACATTTTGTTTGTTTGTGTGTATGTGTTTGAATTTCTGATTGTTATTATCACTTCTCTTTTTTTATTGTTGTTGTTAAATTATGATGTAAGAATTCATTTGGGGACCACCAACATGAGCTGGCAAACCCATACATGGGCAACGGTATCCGCGGATGTCATGACCTAAAACCCATCAGGAAAGACAATATACTGCTACAGGCTGTTCCACACCAACTGTTAGAGATAAAGGAAATCAATTCTTATTCCTTTTTAATCTCTTTTTAATTTTGGGTGAGGAGGGGGGGCAGTCACAGTAACGAAAAAAAGAAGGCAAATAGTGGGCAATCAAAGAGTGAAAGGGGAAAGGAAAGTAGATATGCCCCTGGGTTTTACGACTGCAGCCGCTGCCAAACATTTATGCTACACCAAGAGTAAGTTGGCGGCCTGCGCCCATAATATACATCTAAAAGCCTCCGTATGTATGCCCCAGAACTGCCGATCACTCATTCGGGAATTGAAAACCCGACTCTATCCGCCAAAACTGACCACAATTTGCTTTAGGTCTTGGAATACAGTATGGGTAAAAACGAGAAAACTTCGCTACCTGCGGTAAACAAGGACGAATGGGTAACATGCTGACAAACCGACCAAGGCAGACAGGCCCTCTGTGCCTTCATGTCTACACAGAAATAGATATGCAGAAACCGAATGGAAAAGGACGGGATGCACAAGGCTGGAGACAGCGTTTGAGCTCAAGTTTTGAACGTCGACACGATAAGGGTCGCTTGTGCTATGAAAAAGCAAGACGACGGACAGGATACAGCAGAATGATAGGACAGAAGGAGACCCTAGTGGAAGCGCGGGGACAGAGTTACTTTTAAGAGTTTGGGGAAAGCACATCGACAAGATAAAGGTGACCCTGTGCTATGAAAAAGCAAGACGACAGACTCGGACAGAATACAGCAGAGAATGGCAGTACAGAAAAGAGACCCTACCACCAGAAACGCCATCAAAACACCCACTGGTGATCGAGTAGAGGTTTGAGTTTAAGTTTCACGGCACATCGGCATGAAAACGGCGCCTACCACGGTCTACTTGGGTTCTTTATTTTATTTATGTTTCGTATTCACAGCTTTTAAATTTCACGAACAGAATTAGACAGTTCGGTATAAATTTTATCACACTGGTAAAATTCTCAAAAGTTATTTTGGCTGGATCTGAAAAGAGTTTTGTAAACGAGTATAAAAGTTTTTAATCAAGTTGTCGATCTTTGCCTCTCTCAGAAAGGAGAGGGGGCACTGAGGAGAGGTCAATGTTTGAAGAGTATGACCGCTGTTTTAGAAAAGAAGAGAATGGATGTGACGGGTAAAATACGGCTATGGTGCCAATGAAATTTCCGCATGCTGGCGTTATTTTAAAATGCATGAAGTGGCAGTAAGACATGGCAAGAAATAGAGTGAAAAACAGGGCTGTAATGAGAAAAGCATGATAAGGAAATCAGCTTCAACCGAAAAGACTACCACAAAAACAGCAGACAGACCGTCTTACACACAACAAATCAACTATATAGCATACAACACACAACTCTGAACATCATTTGGAACCCAGCAGAAAGATAACCCAGCCCACAAACAAACACATACATACATCAACCTAAAGAAGGACCGAGCAGTTTTTTTTGTTATTGTTGTTGATGTGTCTGGTTTGTTTGTTGCTGTTGTTGTTGTTGTTTTCTATTTCTGATTCTTTTGGAATTTATTGAACAATTTCTTTGTTGTTTGTTTCTAACTCCGGTCACTGAGACACAATTACATCTCAGCTTTGTTCCAAGCCCTATGCAATCCCACACATTTTATTTTTTTTTTGCGCTTTTTGTTTTGTTTTCATTTTTTCAAAATACTCTATCAATACACAGACAGATCAACCAGGAGACCAACAGGATTTGTACCTTCTGGCCAGTGAGTGTAGACATGCTCGGCAATATCCGCGGCCGAGTCGGAGGGTGAGAAGATGAACTCGTGAGTCTTGCCGCTCACCAGGATCAGCTTCAGATTAATCTGCAACAACAGAAAGACAAAGTCAGTCATGCCAGCGTCCAACAGAAAATAATAAACAGACATTCAATGCAGAAAACTACTTGAGTTCTGGGCTATCACAGTTTGGTGGCAGGAAAGTGTACAATGCCGCCGTTCAATTTATCCAACTCTTTCATTACTAAATGTTGGAAGGCGTAGATCTCATGAAGTTATAATCTGCCACTGAAAAATTGCATGCCAAATAATGTGCATCTCGTCACTACTTTGCACTCGTGGAATTGCATTAATCTGGCATGTATCTGTGTTTGGTGGTGATGGTGGTGGGAAGTGGGGGGGGGGGGGGGGACCACTGATGTCTGGATAATAGTTCAGAAAACCACCACAGGAAAATCACCTTCCATGTATTCTACATCTACTCTTCAAATCCGTAGGTTGTGACTTCCGCTCAATGGCAATTCGCGGCACACCATACATGGGCACTACATACTTTTGTGTCCATTGTATTTTAATTCGTGAGAGTAAATTAATGGGGTCTTCAATTAATATTCCCTACTTCCAAGTTACATCGTTCAATACTACTTCCTCACAGACTGGTGGACGAAGGATTACCTTGAAACTTGACAGCCTCTTTAATACCGAGGATTTAGCACTCGCCAGTTCATCAAACCTCCCATGCATAGATACCACAAGTTGCAGTTCTGAATAATTTAGCTAAATATTTCTATCAGTAAGTTTGAATTCTGATGTAGAAATCCATTTCAGACAAACTAAAAGTGCGCTGAAAATTCTGAATTAAATATGAGCTAAGAGCACAGCCACTGATTGGAGCGCAAAGGTAAGAACAAAAACTGGGGTAGGGGAAAGAAAACTGCCGTGGCTGAGTAACATTTTGCCATCACAGATTGGAAAACTATAAAGTGCAAGCGCCAGCATCAACTTAACATGAATCTCAAGCAGGAACGCCATGTCCTGTGCTGGTGTCCTTGAATTAGCTAGTTGAAGTTGTTCTCGTGCCAGGTTCTCCACTGCATTTGAGACGTCTATGCCTTAACTTTGGGTGTGACGTTCCAACATACGTTTATTTTAATCATTCACTTGTCAATTCTTAGGACTATGATTTGTATTCTCGAAGAAAACTCCGCTCTCCAACAGACTGGTGAACGGAGGGGGCTTTATAACTGAACCTCAGAGGAAGGAAGAAAAGCAACGAACAAGAGTGAGCAGGGGAAGAAAGCTGGAGAAATCGAATCAGAAAATTTATGTTGATTACAAATGCACTCTGAAATATGATTATTAAGTGCCACGACAACAAAGAGATGACAGCGGGCTAGGACAGGCCAGGAGCCGGTAGCTAAAGCGCTCGCCCGCCATCTACAATGTCTAGGTCTCTGCTAAACGTTCATCTCCGCGCCTGACGATTCAAATACCGCGAGCGAACACTCTCACGAAAACCCATTACCTATCCACCTCCACACTCCCCAGGTGTCCAAAAATAATGTGAAATAAATATCCGGATCACAAGCGACGCGCGCCGTTTCAAAAGACGGCATTACAGTTATCTACTGAAACAGAACTGATCCAGAAATATGCGTAAAATTGAAACGTAACGTTTTTGCGTCCAAACCGCCATTCTAGAAGGGTAGAAAGCCTTGTGTACCGTCTCAGTCTACAATATGTCTAGCATAATATGGCCAACATTTGAGCCTTTATCTTCAACATCTCTGCCAACTTCATGGAAAGCCGAAAGGCCATCTTTCATTCACTACAAGCAGAATAAGGTCAGCATGAACACGCTTTGCTTTGGATTTCCATGATTTGGTTACACGTAGGTTTTTCATTAATACTCAAGTGAAATACAACTGCAGCCTACATCGAAATGCACCTGCTCAGGTTTTCTCAATGTTTCTTATAAGAAGGTGTAGGTTTAACTCACTCGATGCTGCCATCTGAGTCTATGCAGGGACCCAAGATTACGTAAGTCTGGGGGTGTCCATTAAAACAACAACAACAACAACAAAAAATGCAATATCTCGCTTTTCGTTTTTACCACATTTGTGTAGGAAGTGCAGGAGAGAATGATTATGTCTTTTTATATAATACAAAAAGGCAGTTGTTATTGTTGCTCACAGACACCTCAATCTCAAAACAATACAAAGACTTTGGAATCTCGACAAACAACATGGTGCCCTCAAATACATGTATAATGCTTGTTATAGCCTGTTTGACCTCATTTTCAGTTCCTGTTAGTTACGCTGGACGCAGCCAGTTTTGCCGTTTCTGAGTATCGGCCTAAGCGCCTCGGTATGAATATGATAAAACAGCTTACTCACATGCTCCCTTGCATTTATCGGTTCTGGTTCTGATTCTCAACCTATCAAATTACGTTCTTTCTGATATGGCCAAATACATGCAACGCTCCCCGACTGTGCGCACGCACACATTCACTCCACCCCTACACACCTACACATTAATTCGGATGCATGTTTCAATGACAATAACTTTCATACGTGGCATGCGTGTATAGGAGGCTGACTGATGAATCTCCAGAAGAAGAAAACAGACACATGGAATGTACAGAAAAATACATCCAATTTACAGCCAATCGAAAAAGATAGATATTAAATCATACATGCTGGACAAAATTGTAATCATAACATGAACAATGTCGTGACTGTATATTATCATAGTCACAGTATCTTTACTGTCCTTAGGCTTTTTATCTATATCACTCGAGTACATCCATGTCTGAAACTTCTTACGGATACAATTTTCTCCACAGCTGTCTGTCCGTTTCCTTACATAACAAACAGTGGGATTCGTTTTCAACTCGTGATCAATTATCTACAGCTGAGGAGTGGAGAGTTTATTGATTGAAAATTGAGAGTGCTTTCGTTTTTTATTCACTCTACTCTCAATCGTGAAACATGTCTTATGATTTTTTTATTCTCCTCATAATATCCACCACAGTAAAAATAATGGAAGCCTCGAAACTTATATTGTGGTACTGGTTAAAACGAAGGCGCAACTATAGACGACGTTACTGGGCGACTATAGACGGCGTTACTGGGTTCAAGAAATATTTAAAAGAAGGCATACATTCGGTGAATTCCACCATCTTCTTGCAAAGGCCTTAAGTTTCTATTTCTTCTGAATTTGTTCGTTAATGTAAACTCCATTACAATAAATGCCGTCAGTTTTATCATATATCGCTGGGCGCTTTTGCACCGCCGCTATCGACATTTCACTGCTACTCATAACCTAGATCTAGCTGTTGAGTCAAAGTTGAGAGAAAGTTTAATATCGCAGTAAAAATGCTCTTTTCACAAATAACTGTTAAGAGACAATTGAAAGTGGGAGAAAACTGAATCGTCCGCACTGTGGCGCTGATCACACAATTCGGCAGCAGGCCTTTCGTCACCAAAAGTTGACGAGTCATTGGTCACTGATTAAAGTGTTGCGAGCTCGTTGGGCACGAATTGAAAACAGGTCCCACAGTGTTAACTTTGTACTCTTGGATATACGAATTTTATGGCCGTGGCGTGTTCACGACTAACCCAAAAATGTAGAGGAGTAACTACTCTACATTCTTCGACAAACCCCGCAGATTCACACTTCAGTGCTGGCGCATGGCAACAGGGTGCTGCATGCTGGCAACAAACACACCAGTCACACCCGTGTTTCCAGTTTCATTCGAGAAGTCAATGGGGTCTACAAATGGAATCTCTTCACCGGGCATTTCAAAACGCGCGATTTCTCTTAACTATGCAAGGGTTTGGGATGACCTTCAATTGAAGTATTATGTTGTTATCAGTTTCAGTATGACATGGTTATGGTAGACTTCCATGACTACCACCTTAAATAATTATGAGAATGAGAATGTATTCCAGAAATCTACTCATTTGATGCAAAAAGCAGGAATGTAGGACTGCATGACAGAGGACTGCCGATAAGATACACCGCTTTTTCTCTCGCCTTTCTCCCTTTCACCTGCATGTCATGCCTGTCAGCCCTTGGTATTTCCATGTAAATTTAAACCAAAGAAGCACATGGAAGTGTGTCTCTAATCTGGAGGTGTCTCTTAAAAGTACCATACTCTAATGAACTTTTGCATCTTCGATAATACATGTACTACCATCAAGACACAGAGTACCATGTGACATATTATTATTATCATTGCGCTAGCAAAATTAATGCCAGCGCCTTCTCCTTGTCTTATCCAACTAATTTAAACACATTTCATAGGGGAAAACAAAAGATGCATTCCTTGGACCTATACATAATTTACGAGGAAATTGAGAACCCTTTAACTTGGCACAGATTGGGGGTGAGAGAAAGGGAGGAGGTGGGGAGAGAGAGAAAGAGAAGATGAGAGAGAGAGAGAGAGAGAAAGAAAGAGAGTGGGGCAGGGAGAGAGCCAAAGAGAGAGACAGACGAATACCCGTACATACTGTGGGGTGTGCAATTACACACGACCAATCAATGCCCCCAATGTCCCACTCAACCCACACGTACCATGAACTCAATCAAAAGCATTAAAAAGAAAGTTTCCGTTGCTATGAGCTTTTGTTCTAACCCAGTCAATGTTGGGTCAGGATTGATCTCGGTGTCAGCCAAACCAGAGATCTGTGTGGCGCTACACACTGAAAACAATTAGGACGGTGACTACTAAAGTCAAGGTAATTAGCTGGTGCGGAAAGCCAGAAACCACCTCAGGTTATCTCATATTTGGAAAGCTGCAATGATAGACACCTTTTGACTTCGTTAAAAAAAAAAAAAAAAGGCGGATTTTACGAGTAACTTGGCATAAAAAGTATGTTCATGGCAACAAAAAACAAAAAAAGTTATTTTCGACGTCTTTGAAGTTGACGCGTTGTGGCTGTGCTCAAAACATGAAATAACAATAAAATACGTAGCTAGAATTCAGACTTACTCACTGGCGGCAACCAAGGTACTGCATACCAATGTTATGTGGAAATAGAACTAACAGCAGGTTAAAAGATCAACAAACACTCAGCAACATCAAATCAAAATTCTATGCTGAGGTCGCAGTTCACACAAGAAGAAGAACAACAACAACAATAAGAAAGGGAGAACTGGAAAAAGAAAGGTGGAATTGGGTTCTATGTTATCGATGCACTTCAATAAGTTCAATTCCAGGTGTCTGTACTTTATAAAACAAAGTATTAAGTACATGTGTTACTCTAGCATGCATACATCTATGAACACCCACTACAAACAATCAAACCCGCTCACTTCCATTCTGACACGGGATGTACCCTGCCACTATAGCACCCTGCTTACGCAGCCGCCTGCCAATGCCAGAGCGGCGGACGAGAGGCCAGGTAGTTTCGCCACTTCTAATCACTTGATATCACATCACATTCCCGCAATTACACCTTCAGAGGCTCGTTATCATCTTTATTAGAAACCGTGAAACCTGTGCACAGAAATACTGGGGAAAACGCCTTGGAAATACAACATAGCTCGAAAATAACACCGGTTTACCTTCAATATTTCTCAGGCAGAAATAGACGGACCAACTGGCTCCAGTCATAAACTTATTGCTGGAAAGGTATTTTCTATTAACGCAATATTCCAGGCAAGCATTACGTACCTTTAGTTTGATTCTGCCCATCATCAAAACTTGAAGAGAATGTGCAAACATAACAACATGTCAGAAAAAAAAAAACAACACACTGATTATTCTATACATGAATATGAACATGCTCAAAAGCCACGCTCCGCGGTCTAATAAAAAAAGTGATTTTATATTGATAGACATTGGTCAACTGGTAAAACAGTCCATGAAAAGATGATCCCCCAGATCTGTAAGAATTAAGAGAGAATGAAGTAACAGGGTGCGAACAAAATCCAACTATCTCCTATTTCTTTCACGGCCATACACTGGGAGGAGTCAGGCAAAAGGCCATTCATAAAAGCATATAATGCGCTCAATTTTGGCTATTTTTGACACTCTCTCCTCTAGCTTTTCATGCGCTGGGCTTCACCACTCCGCCCCCCCCCCCCCCGCAATCCTTCCTTGTACGAGCATACGGATATTAAAATGATGAATGTTTATGACAAAACCTTGATGTTCTAACACTTTAATGGGTACTTCATATGGACTATTTGATTGTTCATAACATACAAAGCCTATATGTGCGATTTTCATGTAATCCTCATTTTGCCGAAGAAAAATAAACATAGATCTAAATAAAAACAAACTTTATCATGTAACAAAACTGAATATTCTATTACCAAAACTGAAAAATGTATGCACGCTTCCCAGACCCCTCCCACCCCCCCCCCCTCTATACGTTTTCAGTACCTGGGGTCAACCACGCCCAGAAAGAATCCCAGAATGCGCCAAAGGTAACCACTTACTAGCCCTTTCCTTGGGCGGATGATTGGTTCAGTTTAAGACTGGAACTCAAGTCCAGAAATTACGAACAATAACTTTCGGTATATAGTGACAAGAAGTGTGGCCGAAAATACCACCAGGTAGACGCCCCTCTTGCCATTTTGAGTTTTGATTCAAAAACTGTCGACATCATCAGTTTCAGTTTCACCACGATCCTTCAACCCCCCCCCCCCCCCCCCCCATTCAACCCGTGCTGCAGATAAGCACTGGAAGAACGACCATGTTGTCAGCTTTGTCGCATAGAGCGCGCTGGTGTCAGGAGGAATTCCATTATGTTATGACGGCTTTTTTTTTTTTTTTACAAAAAAAAACTGTACACGCCAGTTTAGATCAAATTCACTTTCAAACATCGTATTAAAGAACGAAATGTGCTCTGGTTATAATTTTGGGCAACTACTATTTTCTTTTGGTCATCACAAAATGCAAACTGAACAAACAACAAAGTCGGGCGGAACACGATTTTGTCTTCTTTCCTTTGTCTCATGTAAATTTTGGTTTTGGACCTTCATACAGTCATCTGCCTCGGAACGGTAAGATTAGGTAGCGGTCCAGATAAGAAGCGAAAGTCTGGCGAGGACATTCGTTCTTGTGTCATTTCTGAACTGGCAGATCCCATCTCTTTTTCCACCACCCCCCCCCCCCCCGACTCCTCCCATCCATAAATACCTAAACCTCGATTGTGCAATGGAGTAGGTCTGATTGAAATAAACATATATAATAAACAAATAAATAAAGAGAAAAACTAACCACAGGCGACTTTTATAACCTTTTACAAAAATTTCAGACTGGAAGACAGAACTGAAGTGAAAATCTATTCTTTCGTGTACAATATCTTTGGGTAGTAGAACACAGATATTACCAACTGTATACTAACATGCCTCGTTTGTTTCCGTTTTTTTGGTTTTTTTTTATAACGGAACTCGAAGTCTGGTATTCCTGTTCCCCAAAATCTTTAATCGATCACTGACAAAATAGTTGAATAATAGTATGGCATGGAATAAAATGTAATAAGGCTTCAGGTTCACTCCTTTGTTAACATCACGGTAGGCGGGTAGGTAATATCGGTACATGTAACTCCAAAAAATTGTAAAAATTGCCGAGAAGTTATGATTTATTTACAAGAGTTCAATTGACCTGTGATGAACTAGTATCGTACGGCCTCTAGCAAAGATAACATTAGTGAATTTCAAGTATTTCATTATGGCCCTTGTAACTGAATTCTTGAATGAATTTGCGCCACAGATGCTACCATCATCCCCCACCAGCTAAGCTGTAACATGACAAGGGGAACAGATCAACGAAACCTACTTGGCTTCTCAGCAGAAAAAATAAGAAAGAAAAAAAAGTTACAAATTTAATCGATTAACAACTCTGCCAATCGCGCGATATGCAGAGGCCGAGAATTTCTGCCTCAGTCTTGTGGGTTTACTAAGGAAGAGCTATACCAGTATCACTCTGAGCAAAAAAAACCGAGCATTCCGGAGAGTGGGGTAAATTTGCTTAAGATGCAATATTATAAAAACCACAGAAAAACTGTGGGGTCGCAGCAGGGCTATAAGCAAAGTCTTTTATTGTTCGTTTTTTTTCACTTGACAAAGGCGAAAGCCGAAAATTTGTGTATTTTCTGTCTTCTCTTTAGTTTGCTTTGTATTGTTTGGGTTTTATTTCTCACGCGGGGCTTTGCAACATACAACCTTTTCTTTTTGCCCAATTTTGACTTAAGATGCAATGTTGTTCCGATCAATTAACCTGACTCTCTTGAATCATATATTGATTTAGATGTTAAATCAACGCTTTACAATTTGCCTGTGGTAAACTTGGGCTATCTGTCTCCACAGACGACAACTACAACGTGGCAAACGCCTACACGAGAGAAAAAGGGTTCGGGGGTGGGGTGAGGGGCACTAACATCAGATAATGTGCTGGCCCGGTGGTCATTTCTCTGACATTTATTCAATGGCAACTATTTCTGAATAACTTCCTTTCACCCCTTTCGCGCAGATGATTATCAAAATACAAGAATGTCGACAGAAAACTGAGGCAAGTCCGGAAGAAGAAGAAATACAGAACTTTTCACAGAGCAATCCAGACCACACAACACTGGGTATGCTCTAGATCTCTACGGAACAAACTACTGTTCAAAGAGACCCGCAGGTATTTCACAGAAAATAGAACATGTCCAGAGAAACCAACAGTCTCCCCCACAGAACTCAGGGTTCAGTCCATAGAAAGGGAAAACACGTTCGTCATAATACTGAGCTTTCTTCTCAAGTACTAGTTATGGTACCGGTTCCCGGCGAATTGACAGTGTCTGAGCACTGTCATGTTCTGGGCAGCTTGATCCATTACCGGTACTTCGTTGCCTTTTTGCTCTTTTCGTAACAGAAAAAAAAAACAAAAAAGGGGCGGGGGGGGGGGGGATAAGGCTTAACTGAGGGATGCCAAGAAACCAACAACAACAACATTATTATTATAAAAAACTGGTGTCATGTAAAAATATAAATGCACACCGGGGTTGGGGGGGCGGGGGGGGGGGGGATTAAGGCTTAACTGAGGGATGCCAAGAAACCAACAACAACAACATTATTATTATAAAAAACTGGTGTCATGTAAAAATATAAATGCACACCGGGGTTGGGGGGGGGGGGGCGGGGGGGGATAAGGCTTAACTGAGGGATGCCAAGAAACCAACAACAACAACATTATTATTATAAAAAACTGGTGTCATGTAAAAATATAAATGCACACCGGGGTTGGGGGGGGCGGGGGATAAGGCTTAACTGAGGGATGCCAAGAAACCAACAACAACAACATTATTATTATAAAAAACTGGTGTCATGTAAAAATATAAATGCACACCGGGGTTGGGGGGGCGGGGGGGAGGGGGGGGGGGAATAAGGCTTAACTGAGGGATGCCAAGAAACCAACAACAACAACATTATTATTATAAAAAACTGGTGTCATGTAAAAATATAAATGCACACCGGGGTTGGGGGGGGGCGGGGGGGGATAAGGCTTAACTGAGGGATGCCAAGAAACCAACAACAACAACATTATTATTATAAAAAACTGGTGTCATGTAAAAATATAAATGCACACCGGGGTTGGGGGGGGCGGGGGGGATAAGGCTTAACTGAGGGATGCCAAGAAACCAACAACAACATTATTATTATAAAAAACTGGTGTCATGTAAAAATATAAATGCACACCGGGGTTGGGGGGGGCGGGGGATAAGGCTTAACTGAGGGATGCCAAGAAACCAACAACAACAACATTATTATTATAAAAAACTGGTGTCATGTAAAAATATAAATGCACACCGGGGTTGGGGGGGCGGGGGGGGGGGGGGGGGGGAATAAGGCTTAACTGAGGGATGCCAAGAAACCAACAACAACAACATTATTATTATAAAAAACTGGTGTCATGTAAAAATATAAATGCACACCGGGGTTTGGGGGGGGGGGGGGGGGATAAGGCTTAACTGAGGGATGCCAAGAAACCAACAACAACAACATTATTATTATAAAAAACTGGTGTCATGTAAAAATATAAATGCACACCGGGGTTGGGGGGGGGGGGGGGGGGGGGAATAAGGCTTAACTGAGGGATGCCAAGAAACCAACAACAACAACATTATTATTATAAAAAACTGGTGTCATGTAAAAATATAAATGCACACCGGGGTTGGGGGGGGCGGGGGGGGGGGGGGGATAAGGCTTAACTGAGGGATGCCAAGAAACCAACAACAACATTATTATTATAAAAAACTGGTGTCATGTAAAAATATAAATGCACACTGGGGTTGGGGTGGGGGTGGGGGGGGGGGGGATAAGGCTTAACTGAGGGATGGCAAGAAACCAACAACAACAACATTATTATTATAAAAAACTGGTGTCATGTAAAAATATAAATGCACACCGGGGTTGGGGGGGGGGGGGGGCGGGGGGGGATAAGGCTTAACTGAGGGATGCCAAGAAACCAACAACAACAACATTATTATTATAAAAAACTGGTGTCATGTAAAAATATAAATGCACACGGGGGTTGGGGGGGGGGGGGGGGGGGAATAAGGCTTAACTGAGGGATGCCAAGAAACCAACAACAACAACATTATTATTATAAAAAACTGGTGTCATGTAAAAATATAAATGCACACCGGGGTTGGGGGGGCGGGGGGGGGGGGGGGAATAAGGCTTAACTGAGGGATGCCAAGAAACCAACAACAACAACATTATTATTATAAAAAACTGGTGTCATGTAAAAATATAAATGCACACCGGGGTTGGGGGGGGCGAGGGGGGGGGGGGGGGATAAGGCTTAACTGAGGGATGCCAAGAAACCAACAACAACATTATTATTATAAAAAACTGGTGTCATGTAAAAATATAAATGCACACTGGGGTTGGGGGGGGGCGGGGGGGGGGGGGGATAAGGCTTAACTGAGGGATGCCAAGAAACCAACAACAACAACATTATTATTATAAAAAACTGGTGTCATGTAAAAATATAAATGCACACCGGGGTTGGGGGGGGGGGGCGGGGGGGGGATAAGGCTTAACTGAGGGATGCCAAGAAACCAACAACAACAACATTATTATTATAAAAAACTGGTGTCATGTAAAAATATAAATGCACACGGGGGTTTGGGGGGGGGGGGGGGGGGAATAAGGCTTAACTGAGGGATGCCAAGAAACCAACAACAACAACATTATTATTATAAAAAACTGGTGTCATGTAAAAATATAAATGCACACCGGGGTTGGGGGGGCGGGGAATAAGGCTTAACTGAGGGATGCCAAGAAACCAACAACAACAATATTATTATTATAAAAAAACTGGTGTCATGTAAAAATATAAATGCACACCGGGGTTGGGGGGGGGGGGGTGGGGGGGGGGATAAGGCTTAACTGAGGGATGCCAAGAAACCAACAACAACAACATTATTATTATAAAAAACTGGTGTCATGTAAAAATATAAATGCACACCGGGGGGAGGGGGGGGGGGGGTCAAAACTAATAAAGCCGAGTTGTTGAATGTTTTTTGATCTTCTTGTTGTTGTCTCCCTTAACCCCTTGCGGTGTCCTCCCTCGGGGCGCCGCCTTGATGCACTGTACACCACCGATCCGTTGTCCGAGATGATAGCCCCCAAATACTTGAATTGATTGACCATTTCAAGTTTAGTTCCTTGAACCGAGATGTTGTGCGTGAAGGTGCCATACTCATTTGTCACCATTTTCGTTTTTTCAGCGCTGATCTCCATTCCGTACCTTGTTGAGGTGTTGTCAAGGTGATTGACTAGTCTTGTAAGTTCTTCTTCATTCCCAGCTAGCCCATCTATGTCGTCTGCAAATCGGAGATTTGTGATGGTTCTACCTCCGATGCTAACTGTGCCTTCATGATCTTCCAGTGCATCCATCATTATTCTCTCTAAGAACACGTTAAAAAGGAAGGGGGAGAGGAGGCAGCCTTGGCGAACTCCAACAGTAGTGTGGAACCATTCCCCCATCACGTTGTGGGCGAGTACAGCACTTGTGGCATTGGCGTATAATTGCTGGGTGGTGTTGGTGAGTCTTCTCCCCATGTTGAATTTCTTCATGATGGCCCATAATGCATTGTGCCAAATTCTATCGAAGGCTTTTTTGAAGTCAATAAAGACATGATACAATTTCTGTTGGTGCTGGAGGTGTTTCTCACAGAGAACATGGAGATTGAAGATTTGCTCTGTGGTGCTCCTACCTTTGCGAAAGCCTGCTTGTTCTTCAGCAATGAGTTCTTCCACCTGGGGTCTTAGTCGGTTAAGAATGACTCTAAGCATGAGCTTGCTTGCATGGCTGATAATTCTGTAATTTTGGCAGAGCTGAAGATTGCCTTTCTTTGGGGAGAACTATAATTGATGATTGGGTCCATTTTGTCGGCCATTCACCTGTCTGCCAGATCTTGTTGCAGATAGTTGTGAGGATCTCAATCGTGGCCTCTCCTCCGTGTTTGAGTAGTTCAGCAGGTATGTTGTCCGCTCCTGCTGGTTTGCCGCACTTAAGTGATCGTATCGCGGCCTGAATTTCATCTCGCAGTATTGAATGATCGTCCTCAGTGTTCGATTCATGAACGTCCAGTAGCGTAGGGTCTCCTCTGCTCTGGTGGTTGTACAACTCTGAGCAGTACTCAGTCCATCTTTGAATAATTTCCTTATCTTCTGTGAGGGTGTTACCGTTCTTGTCTTGTATGGTGTTAACTTTTGCTGTTTTAGTTTTGGTAAGATATTTCACCACTTTGAAGGCTTCCTTGGTGTTATTTCTCGACAAGTTGCCTTCAATGTTTTTGCATTTGTCAGCGATCCATTGTTGTTTTGCCTCCTTCATTTCTTTCCGTATCGTTTTGTTCGTCTTCCTGTACTCTGATCTTCCCTCTAGTGTGGACTTGTTCTTCTTCAATTCTCTTCTTTTGTCGCAGAAATTTTCAAAGATCAAGCAAAGCACATCTTAAATGTTTGCATCTCACCGGTTCCTGTCGATAGTTGGCGGCGGGCATTTGTCCTGAGCTCTTCTGACTGTGTTGTTTCAATTTTACACGAAAACGTCTATCCTTTAGGCCTTTTCCTGACACGGAATGGCCGTTGGCGTGTCTAATCAATATTCCGTAGTTCTATCATACACAACCTATTAGTAGTGCTCAAAGCATTCTTTCTCAAACTCTGTGACGCTTTCCAATCCTGCTGGAAAAGAATTACATGGCAAAACGTTCCCGACAATCCTGAAATTCTGTGAAGCACCTTTTCAATTTGCAACATACAAGTACTGTATGTGTATTAAAGATTTTGCTGCATGTCACTGTAGGAAATGCATATTTCCCCGTAGCAAATAACGAAACTGATATGTTTACCATGCTAAGTAATGCCCCTGCATGTCGTAGGCCTTTATTCTAAATAGCAACTTCTTGACCCTTGGCGTTTCTGGAAACATGCTGAACAACATGCGTGGCGGTATTTTAAAGGGGACAGTGTTCTGAATTATTTCCAGGCGTGCCATGATAAGCTGGTAAGTGGGCCATTATGTCAACATAAATAACAATGCTCTGCACAGTTGATGATATTTTTCATAAAAATATAAACTGCTCCCTCCCCATAAAAAAAAAATCAGAAATTCATATAATTTCTCTCGGCCCATGCTCCATTATTATAGTTCATTCTGGAACGTATGTTCAACCATATTCAAGTAAACATTCACAGTAACCTCATTTTTTTTTTCTACACTTTCTTCTAACTTTATTGTTGTGAATGGAATTTCCCGTGGGCGTATCTGCACTCCAGACCCGGTGGACAGAACAAAAATTCTCCCAAAGCAGCATAATAAAAGCGTAAAACAGCATACCATGAAAATGAAGGAACTTTGTCTCTTTGTCCTTCTAAGGAAGTCTGTCCTAAAGAAAACTGAAAAGAAGCCAACCAGATGCACGATATTTTAAAAAAATTTTTTTAAGTTTGCCAATATCGAATTTGAGCAAAATCAAAATGGCACTGGTAACATTCGGCAACTGTAAATTATGAACCAAATTACTACTGGCCGTAAAAGCAAAGTAATAAACTTCCTGGAAAACAAGCACGAATGAGCGCAGACATTATATAAACGCTCACAATGCTGAAAAAGAGGAGGCCAAGACGCCAACTTCCCACCTACATCCTCGTCACGAGTACTTGTTGTCCAACCTATCAGTTGATTATGGTCAGAAAAAAAAAAAAAAAGCTCACGCATGAAACCTAAAAGGCAAAGATCACAATGACCTATTCCAGTACTATGTTACATGTATTCAATACTGCACGTATGAGATCATCCCGACTACTTGTACGAGGTCATCCTGCGGCCAAACTCGTGTGTAACTTGCCACACTGAATATTACGTAAATGTTCACGACTAAATGACTGTACATCATTGTATTGATTTCATGGGCTTGGTATACGGTGGTGTGTGTGTGTGAGAAAGCCGCCGACAGGTTACAAAAACGACTGGATCAGACGCGTTGCCAGGGAAACCATAGTGAGCCTGGCGCATGTATTCGCAGTTTCACGCGATTAAAAAAAATAGAAAGAAAAAAAATGAGTGACAGGTCTTTCCCAACTACCGGGTAAGGATTCGTTATACCGTGCGACCTCTCAAAACCATATACCACGTAAACCAGATTTGAATGATTAACATTAACATTATTGTCACATTTCCCGAAACTTCAACAGCTAATCGAGGCATTTATCTATAATATATGAATATAAGAAATAACCATTCTCACTGTTCTGTTTATCTGTTAAGTATTCAGAATGAATATTTTTAAATTTACTAGTCCTGTACCTTCATCTTGTTAATTTTTTACAGCTGCTATCCGTTTAGGGTCAGATTTATCTCCAAACTGATCACCCTTAACTTTTATGTCTCATGAAAGCCTCAGAAAGGGGCAGTAATACATGACAGTTTGAGTTTATAAAATAGACAAATCAGGGTAAATCAAAATAACTGGCATAATAATTATGTATCCAAACAATTCAAGTGATACTGAAAGTGAAATCCAACCTCTTCTTATGCCCCATTTATTATTGTACATGACATACTAAACTGGATACTGCAGGCATGACAGATTGCGATCATGAACAAATATATTATATCATTCCCGTTCATTATGAACTGCAGTGACACCCAATTTTCTTTTAAAAAATAAGATATTTCAATGGATAATCATCAGAGCTAATTCCCTTGATAAACATGGTGAGTAAAAATAGGTATGAGTCTGCCTTTCATTAAAAGAAACCAATCTAAACAAACAGTGCTGTAATGTAACGCATCTTACATTCTTACAATACCACTAGATTTCATTTCAAACAGTTTTGCAACAATAGATAAAACACTATTCAAAACAAAAATTATGCTATATAGTTTACTGTTAGGCCTGCATCGGTTTCATGCATCACTGACAAGAACATAATGTACAACAACGGTATCAATACAAGTTATATGTTCAGTTATAGCGTTATATGAAACCGGTACACGCAAAAGCTTTTGTAAATGTAGACACACCACTCATCCAAACCAAAAATTCTGCAGTTAATGCACTGTCTAGAATTACAGATGTATTCACCTCTATCGTATGCCATTTTTTTTTTCTCAAGAATGGCATCTGGTAAAGTAAGTACAAATATTATATGACTATGATGATACCACATGATAATTCAAAGCACATCTGTTAAAAGATTTGAGGTACACATAACACACACACACATAAACAAAATGATTTTCTTTTTCTACCTTCTGAAAAGTAAATTTTGGCTCGCAGCACTATTCCTTAATGGGCATAATTATACTGATTGAACTCTTCAATGTATGAGAGCTGTAGAAATTTGGAAAATGTATTTATATAACCACGTCTCTTTCCCCTTCTGATGCATCATGAGTCAAGTGTTCACATACAGCATGAGAATCATTCCTGATCAGTGTAAGAATCATTGCTATAGGAAGCAGTCTGTAATTACAATACAATTATTACGATACAGATTATTCCTATAAATCTACTCAATCATATGAAGCCTCCCATTCTAAGAATGTAAAAGTAATAATGAAACATCAACAAATGTACACATACTCGTGCTGCTTAATTTAAATTTCCATGCTCCTCTGAGAAATTTATGACATCCTGATTAAAACATTCTTGAAGCATCTTTGTTGAGACTTGTAATGAATTTATGGTGTAGATTGTTAAATGACCTCTTTTGCAGAAACCCCGGTGACGAGGTCAGTGACCTTACTTACGGGAAATCTTATCTGGGAGGCGCTGACTCTTGCTGATGGCCACACTACCGCTGTCCACGTGGTTTGTATTTGATTGATATAAAAATATTTCTGCCATGCCGTTATCATGCTTGTCGCTTGAATTAACCAATGAAACCTTCTGTATCTCTAACCAATTATCTGACTTTGATTCCTGTAATTTTCTTGACAATGAAGCATGATACATAGCCACGCCCCTCAAGCGCTAAACAAATAATTTCATCCAGATTGGCAAATACTAATGAACCAACTTGGGCATTTGGGACAAAGGCCATTTCAGAGCTTCTTTCTTATTGGTTCTTAGACACAGACAACTCTAGATGATGGTCAGCTTAGGAGAAAATGAGATTTAACATAATATTGCAAATTTGTTGAGCAACAGTTCGCATGTCGATGCTACCTACACCTTTGATACTAATGATAGTGACAGCTCGAGCCTTTGAAAACTTAGTCTTTGTGATTCCAACCAGTGGTTCACTGGTTAACCTGTTCTTGTCATAATGCTTTTGATCTAAAAGACACAGAGTGAGGAATAGGACAGCAGGCCCTAACTACGTCTCAAAGAGGACAGCGACCTGGAACGTGAAAATACGCCTTCCGCCCTGCCCAGTCAGCTTGACCCATCTATGTTTATGCTCCAGTCGCCAAGAACATTTAGGAACTGGAAACCGTGTACACACATCCGTCACGGCTATTATAAGGCAATTACTAGTGAATGATTAGAAATAGAATGCATGATTTAAGCTCATTTGTTCATCAATACTATTACTAACTCACCTTATCACTTGGTATGTGTCTGGTTCCCATTTTGGAATAGCCAATCTGTGGAACTAAACTGCCAACAAATGACTTGCAGAGGTGGACACGCAGTGAAAGCCACAAAATCCAGCAGAAACGTAGATCTCGATCTAGATCTAGAATCTAGATTCTAGGACCAAATGTAGATTATGACTGGCTATGAGATGGGCGTGTTAACCCTCTCAAGTTGGGAGAATCCAATGATCCAATGTCTAGACGATATTGGTCTGGATTAAAATCACTTGTGGATTACAAATGCCGATTTCACTTTCGGTTCTCTAAAATTATAGATCTAGAGTCTAATGAACTTTTCAGCATTCAGTTCAGAGAGGCTGGAGACTGGGGGTCATCCGAGCCATTCAGGATACAGTGTGGGCACAGACATGTCAATTATAATCAGTATTTCACTACGTTGCAACTGTTAATATCCTCCAGTGAGAAAATACAAGGACTGCACAATATAAGATCACAATAGGCCCTATATCTGTCCAGTTTTGTCTTGCAGAAGGCTCAATAATGAGCGATCAGCTGGTCAGTGGGCATGGATTGAGTGGTTGGCTGTCTGAAGACAGTGACAACCAACTAATAACTATCTTTCACCAACCGTAAGATTAAATGGAGCTGTGGCTCGATCCTGCCCTGAAATAATGTTTAGAAACCACCTGTTTCTAATTTCATATTAAATACACCCGTCACAACGGTTTATCGTGGGTCGTGCACAAATTTTCATCACGTAAACAAACGAGTAACATATCACAGGTTCGTTTCGGAACTTCCAAGGCAGCTAATGGCGGATTGCACCAAGAATTCTGGGAACATGACGTCACATAACTTCCGTCAACAAACAGTGTGGTGAGAGTTGTACAGACGTGAATGTTTATTTAGGCCTGGACATTCTTATTTCGCACTGAAAGAGGGAAAGTGCTTGTTACTAGAGCACTGTGCTGCGAGTCCTTCTTTCTGAAAATGGTGAAAATTATTCGCGGCTTTCGGTGATTCCAGTAAGTGTTTCTTTGTTGTTGTGAGGTAACTGAAGTATTCGACTGTCGACTCGAGCTAGAAATATTTTTGTTTCTTTGCTTGCAGCGGCTTGCTAGGCTAGACTACTTCTCCTTCCTTGCATCAGTTTGCAGCACTAAATAATTATTCATTATCTAGACCTAAGGTGCTAGGCGAAGGGATTTTCAGAGTTTCTCCAAAGGAAAATGTAAAGATCAAAGAAAGTGTGAATCGTGATTAGTAATAGAATCTAGATCTAGTTGCCGTACATTTCGGCGTCAAACACCTGGCCAATCTGGGCCATGAAGAGGAAATAGATCTAGAATCTAAAATCTAGATTCTAGATCTAGATCTAATCTAGATCTAGTAGTCTAGATCTAGATTCTAGATAAGATCACAATATATCTGTCCAGTTTTGTCTCGCAGAAGGCTCAATAATGAACGATTCACCAGTGGGCATGGATTGAGTGGTTCTAAATTCTAGATCTCCTCCCAACACATCTCATAAGGGGCTTGAATCTAGATCTACATCTATCTAATGACGTGTTGTGTCTCATATTATCATAGTATGTCAACTAAAGAGAGGTCTTCTGTCACCTTCAATTGCAGCTCACAGGACATATAGGACTTTAGGAGTCATTCCTTTTTTAGTGTATTAGATAGTATTAATAAGCTCCTTGATCTAGATTAGATCTAGATTCTAGATATAATCAACTGAAAGAAGTGCGTTCGTGCCAATCATGGTCAGTTGTATTGCATTGAATTAGATAGACTGATGCAGATCCAATAGGAACAAACACATTTTCCAAAGTGAAGTGAAATCTGTACAATTTTAAAAAAAGAAGCCAGGGCTACAGTTCAATGAAAATTAATACTTATTTGAAGCCAGTGTTTGAGTGTAAGTTGTGATAGTTAAATTAACTAAGATACTATTACTAGTATAAAATATTAATAATATTTCTTTTAACTTTATGCACAGATAATATTTAAAGCCTTTTTCTAAGTCAACTGAGTGCAAACGGCTTCTTTTTTTTCTTTTTGTTTTTTCAGATGTAACATTGCATATTGCATACCTGTATCATATGCAGCACAGGGAGTGATGTCATTGACATTGACGGAAACACAACTCATGAAGAATGGATATCCAGAGAATAAAAGGTAGGCCTGAAACTAAATTGTAACTTTATGGAAATGCATTGTCTGACAACATCATTACAGAAATGATTACACCCTGAGTGAGATTACCATATTTTGACATCAGTCCTTATATTATCAAATTGTTTTTTGCTAATAAATTTCAGATGGCCACACTTGTTCGCAGATCTATGTCTGAGGAAAGATTTGAATCTTATTCACAGACGTCTGCGAATAAGATCAGAATCTTATATTCGCAGATGGATTTTTGGTTTTGTGGTTTTTAATTGGGAACAGCTCCTTTAGATCACAATTCTGGCTTGTTTTGTTGAATAATAAGGCTCTTCACTCGCTAAGATGGCGGAATTCGGAGCATGGTGTTTCTTATGGTAATAAACTCAGCACAATAAGTCAAGGAACAACTTACATTTTCACATGTCAAAATAAAACTTCAGTATCTCGCAAACCTGTTATATCTAATCAACCAAACTGTAATGAACTCCTGTTAAAACAAAATTGCAACCTCGTTTAGAATTCAAATTACACAGATGTAATCTATGGTCTCAAAGACAGATTGTGGAAAAAATGAATAAATTGTGTTCAACCGTTTTGGAGTTGTCATTCTTTGAAATTTTATTCCTTGACTTATTGTGCTGAGTTTAATACACCAGGTTGTCTTTTTTTTTTTTAGTGATACCGATACTTATCAGTTATCATGTCCCCGGTAGCATTAGAGAGACCCTGCATAGTAACGCTTTTACTCAGGTTCCTCGGTGGCATGGTAAGTAAACCCGCCTACCAAGTTGGTAAATAGGGTTGGAATCCCCACAAGAGCTGACTTTGGGGAGGGGGTGACGGTGTTGTTGTTACTTTTTTTCTGCTTTTCCCTGCACTGATCATCGTTGCTTTGCTCCAGAGTATAAAATTGTGGCTAGGATTTTTATATTTATATATATTTTTTTTAGATTAATTATTAGCCAATTTTGTCGGGTGTGAAATCACAGAGAAAGTCAGACAGAGCAGATAAAAATGAACTCAAACAAAATATAAATTCATAATAAAACAAAGCATGACAAATAGCTGAAGCAGAAGACCCCCAAAAATAAATACAGGATAGATCTAGGCCATGACAGGGAGAGACGAAATTTTCAGTTCACACTTATGACAAGGGAGCAATTACATGTTTAAAATTTGATAACATTTTTATTTGTAATTAGCAACTGTCCCTTTCAATAAACAGGAATAAATAAAAGAAGTAATCTGGAGCACACTAGTAATGATCAGTTGCCCCACAACATCAGTTTTGCAAAATGCTTAGGAAAGAAAATGATTCCTAATAAGGAGTAGTAGTAGGTTTTTTAAAAAAAATGTTCCTGCGCGGGATTGAACCTAAAGTCCAAGACTAATTTAACCGCTGATGCTACTAGCCATTGCGCCACCGCAGACTGCGATAGGGTGGAGGAACTTTTCCACACTAGCACCACGAAACCATGGAACGCCATCTGCCAATAAGATCGTTAGTTCTCAGAAAGATGCTCGGAGAATATGGGCCCTTTTCATGGAGGAGTGGCAACCTCATGTATGGAACTATTGTTTGCAGTTTTGAGTTTTTTATGCATTTCTTTACGAAGAATCTGAATGAATTTGCCAGGGGTGAACTTCAAGAGAATTGGTCCAATTGTAAAAAATATATCAGATGAGGGATGAGTTTGTCCATATTTTTTCATATGGTCATTAAATATAAAAACATGCAAGCTAACTCAGGTTTAGAATGTAAGATTCATTCATACTGTGTACAACATAGCACTAGCAGATATGGTCAGAAAAGAAAGAAGACAAAAAAAGGAAAGAAAAAAATGGAGTTAGATCCATGAAAATTCAGCATCTTTCCAGGGTGCACATGTACATATTACAGTTTTCAGAGTCAGTCAGTGTTAACTGTTCTTAAATCTAAACTTCTAAAGACTCCCTAGCTCTGGTTGCCTATCTTACATTGAAATGCTTCTTGTGAATGAATCTTTCTCATTTTTATTAGGCTATCAATGTTATTTCAGCAGCCCTGAAGATCTCAGTGGTAAAGGTGGTGATCAGGAAGCAAATGAGGAGGAAGAAGATGCCAGAGAGGCTGAACTGATTGTGTTTGACAACACCAGTCAAGGTCTAGGTGGGCTAGATTCTTTTTATTTGTTGCATTTTATCATGGCATTAATTAAAATTTAAAAAATGTGGGATTAAATATTCAGTCAGAGATCATAAGTGGGCATGGTATTTTGAAATCCTTAACATGTAGTTTTGAACTGTGTACCCTGTAGACTGTGCTCATATTTTTTGTGTATCTTCTGAGCATTCCATTTGAGTTATGATTTCAGTGCAACGATTTCAAATAACTTGAGTTATAATTTGTGCACGATTTCACTTTGTTATTGTGCCTGAGTAATGAAAAACACTTTACAAACACATTTTTTTTTTGGTTAATGTAATTGTGGAATGCTTTTCAAAAAAGGTGTTTTACTTAATGCATGCATGCATATTATGATATTATCCACGATGCATTTGATTTGTTTTTTATTCTGTTTTTCCAAAAAATGTTCATGTTTAATAACCATGTAGACTGTCTGTATTAATATTACGATCTGTAAAATTAATGGAAAACATTGCTTGTGTAAATGTGTACAGATTTATATTTCTGTTAGGTTAATGTTGAAATTCATGCTAATGATGCCTTGTTGTTGTCAGTTGACTAATATTGCCATTTTCTTTCACAGGATTAAAAATATGTGGAGGCTGCAGCTCAAATGGAAAGGATGATTATGGGATATTCGTGAAACGTGTGTTGCCTGGGGGCTTGGCACAAACTTCAGGTATTTCTTGCATATTGAACAAACTTCTCTTAGTTGCAGTGCTTCTGACTCCTGCCCTTATTATTTTATTGTGCTTTAAAGCATCACTCTCCTGTCTCTTGCAGTTTGTGTTACTGTGGATGTAATTGTTCCAACTGGCTTAATGCTGGCCCTGGTCACTGAGGAAATTGAAGGAATTAGTTCTGTTAACCATGCCTAAGTCCACCTGGGCTCCAAAACACACAAAATACAAATTTGCAGTCGTGCATCAAGATCAACAATATGATATCGAGAGGTATTTGCCATATTGTTGGATTTTAAGTTTTGTCATGAAAACGGTTCACTCACTCCTAATTTCATAAATGTATAAGAGTCATTCCAATGGGTTAAAAACTTTTCGAGATATGTGTTTGTCACATTATGTTGTATACGTTTTAGCCCTCTTGCCAATCAAGCTTCAATCCTCATTTTCTCGAAAAGGCAAAAATGCACAAACAACAATATGGCAAATACCTGATGATATAGAGTCTTCTGCATGACGCACATTAATCCAGGACTGTTATTCTATGTATTTGAGTGGCACACTTTGAAAAAGCTGAAGTTTTCAGAGTTGAAGAATACCCAAAGAACAGAATACATTTTGCTCAAGATTTGCGTTTTAGCTTTCTGTGGTATAGGCAGAATGGGTGGTTTGTATTATTTATGAGCAGTATGTCAGCATTGAAAGTAAAACACAGGATAAAAAATGATAATTTGGTATGTGCGCAGATAGTTGCTGTGGATCCTGTCCATAAGTCTTCATTATCTGTTTATCTCTGTTTTGATGGAATTGTTTGTGCTCATATTGAAAGTGGATTAAATATTAATCTGAGAATGAACATTTTGAAATCAAGATCAGTGATAAAATGGTATTTCCCATGGAGTTTGCTGATAACATAAATTATAATAATAGTTCGTCCATCAGGTATGATGATGACCTTAACAACACCAGAGGAATAAAGAACAGAAATTGTTGAGAATTTCAACACATGGACAATAAAGAGAACTAAAGGACACAGAGGACAGAATGGAAAGACTGTTCTTTCATGACTTATAATAATAATAATAATGAAGATCATTTATATAGCGCCCAATCCAAACTGTTTGCTCTAGGCGCTTTACAGAAAGTCGTGTTCTCTCCATCTGCAACTCACTCTCTCTCTCTCACGCTCTCTCTCTCACCCTCTCTCTCTCTGCTACACATACATTGTATACATAGATACACACACATAACATACTATAAGACAGAAATTAAACGATAAAACAGCAAAATTAAAGTGAAATGAGAAAATAAATGGATTGGGAATGAGTCTTCACAACTGAAAGTGTTTTTTAAAAAGGTGGGTTTTTAGACCAGTTTTGAATTTTGACTCGGTAGATACTTCCCGCAATGATTTTGGCAGTGAGTTCCAGATGTGCGGGGCACAGTGTGTAAATGCTCTGCCTCCTAGTTTCTTTGACTTGCAGTTAAAAATCTTAAGAAGGCCCTGATCGCCTGATCTTAAAGAACGAGGTGGTGAGTAGGGCTCTACCAGAGTGGAAAGGTAAGGTGGTGCAGTTTTGTTTATGCACTTGTAACACAGAACTGCTATTTTGTACTGGATTCGCAACTTAACTGGTAACCAGTGCAGTTTAATAAGCATGGGGGTAATGTGTTCACTCTTTTTCTTCTTTAAGACAATTCTAGCAGCTTGGTTTTGAAATCGTTGCAGTCTGTTTAAAGTTTCATTGGATAAGTTCGCAAGAAGGGAATTGCAGTAATCTAAGCGAGAAAATATAAACGATGAGATCAAGACCCTCACAGAGTTTTCGCTTAGAAAAGATGACATTTGACCTACTCTGCGCATCTCACAGTAGATGGTTCTACACAAATTATGAACATGGAAATGCATGGAAAGCTTTGAGTCAAAATATACCCCCAAATTTCTAGCCTTCTCTGAAAAAGATATGTTCTCATTCCCAATGCAGATATTCCACACATCACTCGGATTCCATCCTCTCTTTGTGTTACACAATATCACTTCAGTCTTATCTTCATTCATCTTTAGCTTGTTAGATTCCATCCAGTTTTTCACATCATCAGTGCAACACTCTATAGAAGTAACTAGTTTCTTGATGTCACAGGGTGGAACAGACATATACAGCTGGGTGTATATGGGTGACTTATGGCTTCTCATGTGACTGATAAGTCCTATTTTTGCCCTGCAGACCCTTCCGCATAAATGACAAGAGTGCTCCGTTGGTTCAGTACCACTGGGCCTTTTCTTGCGCCGTTCTCTTTTTTTGATAGCCTGCTGGACTCTGTCAGCTTCCCATGCTTTGCTGCCTCTGGTAAGGGCCGCCCTCCAATTTGCACGATCAAGCGAGAGCTTTTCCCACTCACTCACATCAATGGCAAAGGCCTTCAGTGATTGCTTGAGAGTGTCTTTGTAACGTCTCTTTGGGGCCCCAACATTCCTCGTTCCATTGGAGAGCTCAGAGAAGAAGATTTGCTTTGGGAGTCTGGAGTCGGGCATTCTGACAACATGTCCTGCCCAACGTAGCTGAATTTTTTTCAGGTGGCAGAAGATGCTCAATTCCTTGGCACGATTGAGGACCTCAGTGTCTGGAATTTTATCCTGCCATTTGATCCTTAGGATCTTTCTAAGGCAGGCCAGATGAAAGTGATTTAGCTTTCTGGCATGCGATTGGTACACTGTCCAGGTTTCAGCCCCATAGAGTAGGGTGGGAAGGACCACAGCATTGTACACTTTCAGCTTAGTGTCTGTGCGAATGCCGGCAACATCCCATACTCTCTTTCGAAGCCTGCCAAATGCAGAGCTGGCTTTGCTGATTCTTGAGAGAATTTCAGTATCAACACGAGCCGCGGAAGACAGTGTACTGCCAAGATAGGTGAAGTTCTCCGACACCTTCAGAAGACTGTCATGGACTTTGATATTTGGGGTCACAGGATACTTGTCGTCTGGAGTAGGCTGATGGAGCACTTCCGTCTTCTTTGTGCTTATTGTGAGGCCAAAGTTGTCACAGGCACTAGAGAACTTATCAACACAGTTTTGCATGCTATCCTCATCGTGTGCCAGAAGTGCACAATCATCAGCAAATAGTAGGTCACAGATTTGAGTACTTTTGGTTTTGGTTTTTGCCTGAAGTCTCCTGAGGTTGAATAGACTGCCATCAGTTCGGTACTTGATGCTTACCCCTTGATGAGGAGAGCTAAAGG
This sequence comes from Onchidella celtica, assembly GCA_963931925.1. Lineage (NCBI taxonomy): Eukaryota > Metazoa > Mollusca > Gastropoda > Systellommatophora > Onchidiidae > Onchidella > Onchidella celtica. The sequence continues at coordinate 49,643,808 of OZ007573.1, read as the reverse complement.
CTTCTTGTAGCATTGCAGAGAACATGATGCTGAACAGAGTTGGGGCTAAGACACAACCCTGTTTTACCCCATTTGTGACAGCAAAGGGCTCTGAAACACTGCCGTTGCTTTTGACTGCAGCTTGCATGCCATCATGAAACTGGCGCACTATTGTGATGAATTCGGGTGGACACCCAAACTTCGCCAAGATTTTCCAGAGGCCTTCACGACACACTGTGTCAAATGCTTTTGTGAGGTCAACAAATGTGATATACAGCGCTTTATTTTGTTCCATGCATTTTTCCTGAATCTGTCTGGCAGCAAAAATCATATCCGCCGTTCCCCTCTCTTTACGAAAGCCACATTGGCTCTCGGGAAGCAAGTCATTTGACGAGAGGTGATCAAGAAGGCGATTCAGAAGCATTCTTGCCAATATTTTGCCAGCAATTGAAAGTAGAGAGATTCCCCGATGGTTGTCACAGACTTGGCTGTCCCCTTTGTTTTTGTACAGATGGATGATTGAAGCATCTTTGAAGTCCTGTGGCAGCTTCCCTGCTTTCAACATATGATTGAACAACTCGGTCAACCTTTCAATAAGCTTTTCTCCACCGAAGGCATACACCTCAGCAGGAATTGAATCCACGCCTGGTGATTTGTTAAAGGACATCTGATTTGTGGCAGTTCGGGTCTCATTTGCTGTGAATGGCTTGGCAAGAGCTGCATTAATAGGAGTCTGAGGGAGGCGGTCAATGGACTCAGTATTTATATTTGATGGCCGATTTAGCACACCTCCGAAATGTTCTGCCCAACGCTGAATTATGGCATTCCATTCAACAATGCGTGTTGAACCATCTGACGCAAGAAGTGGCGTAGTGCCAGAGCGGGATGGTCCAAACACAGCTCGGAGGCTCTCAAAGAACTTTCTAGTGTTGTTTGTGTCGGCATATTTCTGAGTTTCTCTTACTCGCTCTTCAAGCCAGTCATTTTTCATTTTCCTCAGCTTCTTCTGGAGTACACCCTTACATGCACGCAGTGCATCAGCTTTTGCTGTGGAAGAGGGGTCACTGCAGTGAGCTTGGATGAGACTATTTTTTTCTTTGATGAGCACTTTGATTTCATTATCATTATCATTGAACCAGTCCTGGTGCTTGCGGACAGGAAAACCAACTGTGCTGCTGGCGCAAGAGTGTACAGTCGTATTTAGGTCAGTCCAGCTCTGTTCAATGTTCTCAGGGTCAAAAGTCACGCAATCCAATTGTGAGGAGAGTTCTGATGAGAGCTCGCTCTGTTTCTCAGCTGAGCAGAGTTTTGAAACATTTAGGCGTTTAGGTGGCGCTTTCCCTTGAGGGCGTCTATTGCGCCTCAATGTTAGTCTGAGCTTGCAAACAATGAGTCTGTGGTCAGTTCCACACTCGGCACCACACATCGCCTTTGTTACAAGGACATCCTTTCTGTCAGTCTTCCTCACAATGACATAGTCTATGAGATGCCAATGCTTTGAGCGGGGATGCATCCATGACGTTCTGTTTCTCACGGGCAGACTAAAATTTGTGTTGGTAATGAACAGGCCAAATTCAGCGCACAAAGTAAGTAAGCGCAACCCATTGTTATTGCATGAACCAACTCCATGAGGGCCCAAAACATTTGGCCACGCTGAGATTTCGGATCCAACCCTAGCATTGAAGTCCCCCAAGAGAATCAGCTTATCAGCTGCCGGGACAGAGCATATGACAGATTCTAGATCAGAATAGAACTTGTCTTTGGCTTCATCTGGGTTTGTCATGGTGGGCGCATATGCGCTAATGAGGGTGGCTGACTGGCTTTTCCCAACTGGGATCCTGAGTGTCATTAGCCTGTCATTTATTTCAATTGGCATGGACTGCAAGTTTCTGACAAGGTCATTTTTAATTGCAAACCCAACACCATACTGTCTCGGTTCGACTGCACCCTTGCCTTTCCAGAAGAAGGTGTATCCACCACTGAGCTCTTTGAGTTGGCCACTATCAGGGAGTCTGGTCTCACTGAGTGCCACTATGTCCAGGTTGTACCTGCTGAGCTCAATGGCAATAAGTGCAGTGCGTCTTTCCGGGTTGTTTGAGTTGTCCTGTAGTGTGCGTATATTCCAGGCTCCTAGCCTGAGTAAGCTGAATTTCTTTTTGTTTCGACCGCAAAAAGGGATCCCCACTGGTCGCGGTATACCAGTCAGGGTAATGTGAAGTGGGCTTTCTTTAGGGCACCTTTTCTAGCCCCTTCCTCAGTTGAGGTGAGCAGTGCTATCCTTAAAAAAGGCTGCTCAGCTACTGTGGGTGCTGCCTCCCCACGCCTCCACTTCAATCGACGATGAAGCGACCATAGCCCACAGCCACCAACGTGTAGGTCTGTGCTAACAGCTTCCAGTCTATCCAAACCTGCTGCCACCGCACTCGCCCATCGCCGTTGGAATTTTGAGAGGAAAGAAGACGAGACAAAGATGAAAGAAGACGAGGTGAGTGTTAAGACTGGCGCAAAGAATTTGTTTTTAGTGAGAAAGAGCTGCGCAAACATCAGACTCACTCTCTCGCCTGGACACAACTTATCCAAGTGGCAAGACAGGGTCAAGACGACTGGAAATGTATCCAGGTGCAGGAGGATGCCAGAGGGACAGTCATATTGCCTGACCGGCTGCCTGTAGGCTACTCCACAGCCTCGCAGTCCCAACTGACTAGGGTGAAAGACCCAAACCAAAGAACACCAATACTGGTGGATGCTCTGTGTCACGATATCCAGGCCAGAGTGACGGTATATTGCCATCTGCCCTATCAATCAACCACTGGCCTGCTGCCGCCAGCTTCGAAGCTGCGTCCGGTGTTACGCGTCTGGTACTGGGAGATAGTGTTACAGAGTGGGTGTTATGAATTATTGGTTTTATGACTGCATTTTAAAATCGAGAGGTATTTATGAATTACTCTTTCGTACCATGCCACACACTAAGAACAACCTGAATAAGTTTTTATCAACAGACCTGCAGGGCCACAAATTTAATTACCTTAAAATTCCTAACAATTTTGGTCTAGATCTCTTACATACTAAAAAGACAACATCAGCAGCATCAAATGAAAATTCAATAATATGTCACTAGAAGTCTCCTCTAGATTCCTATAAGATTAAGATCATTCTGACTCACTCACAATTTAAGTATTAATTATCTATCTCTCAGATATAGTCTGCCTACTATCAATCAAGCAATATACTAATGTCTCTGGCGACAATGTCATCTCAGCTATTTGTGCCTACCGCTTATAATGGATCAAGCTCGTCAATACAAACTGACGTAGTTAAGTTAGATCTACTCTAGGATGGGCTGGCAATCCCCAGCCTCATCCAGACAAATCAATTCCAATTCACAGTTGTGTATGCCAAACATTCATACTAGATCTAGTTGCAAGTTAATATACATCTTTGTCTTGCATTCTTGGGTAGCACTTCTAGCATGTGCGGCAATCCTGTCCTACTGGAAAAATTCCGTTCAGCTCCTCGTTCATTGTTGAATCATCAACAGACAAACACTTACACTTGGTCCCTGGTAAGGAACCAGGGAACAGCAGACAACAGCAGTGGGTATATCATAATCGAGCACATGGCTTCATCTCAATGCCTATAATGGACATAGACATAAAAACAACAGTCTTCTGATTCTTCTGGCAGAATCATGCCGACGCCTGCACAGATGGAATTTTCTGTATGGAGTAATGAACATAGGTATGGCTACGCTTTTATACTGTGCAGCCACCTGCAAATTACCGTCCAAATCCCTAGATTTGATTGGTGCATCCATGCGAGCTCAGCTCGCAGTATTAATAGATTCTGCATGGAAGTTGGTCACGGCCTTGTACTAGAAACAGACAAGGTCAAATTAAAATGTCAAAACCATTACTAAAATCTCTAAACCCTCGTGCTTTCTACGTTTTATGTACGAATTTCTGAACGCGACTAAGCGTCTTAAACTATCTATCCTTATTCATCCCTTCTCTTCCCTTGTAAGAGTTCATCAAAATCACGGGGTCGAGAATTGCACTGTCACTCCTAACTTATCCATTTATTCTATCTTGCCCCACTTTCTTTCCATCTCTAAGAAAAAGTGTTACAAAAACAAACTGTTCACGAGAACAGTTCAAGGACATTTACGCTGGTTATAATCGACGAGACCGTGAAAAAAACAAGTCTTTTCAAGTCGTGACCCAGCACGACAATTATAGTATTAACCTTGACATCCGGGAAGTTTGCTCAATTCTTCGTCTGTGATTTAGGCAAACAAGCCTATGACCACACCGCTACCGGGGGCCAATATGAAGGACTCAAGTACTGAGGGTCACATTGTGCCCTAGCATGTGGCCGTTGGGTTAATGAAACCTCCTCCGCCCTGGCCGTTTGCACCGACAGGTGCACGCCCACTGATACCATGCTAGCGTACCAGTTCATGAAACAGGTTGTACTGGATTACATGTTACCAGTAGCAGATTTTTCTGACCTGACCATGTAACATAAATTAATAAGACATTAATTATGGAAGTTTTTATGCATTCAGTGTGAAATAATTATAGGCCATCCTCAATGATGCTGTATAATATGTAGTTGTGAAGAAGAGGAAGGGTATCTTGCATATTTTGAAGGTGCAGAAGTCTTGTTAGATGAGGTTTTGTAGCTGCTAAAGTCACTGTGAATGACAGAGCGGATTTCACTGACATTTTTTTATGCACTGTAATTTCAGTCATTGTTAGTAATCAAATTTCTGTACTGGTACTGATCTCAGTAATCACTGTATGGGAATTTAGTGATTTTCTATGTATTGGAAAAGCCTGGATGTTAAGCAAAGCAGAAGCTTGACTACAATAAACTTACAGTACTTTACCCTGCAGTTTCTGGTTTGTCACTTCCACTTCCATAATGAGACTTCTTTGTTGTTTCCAAACACACATAAATGCTTGGTTATCTAATAATAACACATTCATTACAGTAGAACCAATCATTTCAAATTTATATATATATCCGGTTGTAAGAAACAGAAATCAAATCCGAACTTTATGCTTAGGAAGGCTGTGCTGAAATTAAATCAGTCATGCATTGCAACTGAAATGTATTTTGTAACAGCAGGTGCCCGTATTTTGTGCCTCACATTAAAATATATGTGGTGACTCATGTGGGGCTAACATTTTTGTATGAATTTATTGATTCTTGGACCTTTTCCAAGCAACAAAAGAAGTGTGTGGCAAGCAGTGTTGATAGGAATTGCTAAAGTAACTGGCTGTGGTTTCTTGCTTCATGAAGTTAAACATTCTTTAGCTTGTCCTAATTTTGCTTGTGTAAACAGATGTTTATTTATTTTTAGATGGTACTATACTGTTTACTGTGGAAGCATTATAATAAAATTAATTTTACTGTTGTTGATATTCTGAATGACAGTGATGTTTTGCATTGAGTACTTGGAATTCAGTATTCCTGTATTGGCGAATTATGTGTGATTGGACACTATGTAACAGGAGTCAGAGTCATTTCTGAGAAGTATGTAATTATATCACTTACTGTTTCTTATGTCAGCAGTGGACATTCTGGAAGATATTGTATTGTGTGGGGCAAAAAATGCTATACAGTGAATTCTTTACTAAGCATTTCTACAGAAAAGCTTCATTCAGAAGGAAATACGACTGGTTTTTGTTTTTTTACATTCTCATTGCTGTTGTCACATATTATTGAACATTTTCAATTCAGTGGACCAAGATTCTCATGGGATTAGTGGAAGAATTATTTTACAGGATTAGGAAAGAGATTATGATGCAGGAGTGCTGTATCATATTTACGTTGTCCGTTCAAACACTGAAGCAGAACTGAACTTTTGGAATATTGTATCGTCTATACAAACACCCCAGTTGTCAGCGTTTTGTGTGTGTGTTATTCCAATGGACATTGAAATTCTTAGATGTGTGGATAATTTGACATGTATATATTTTCATTCAGACACAGAAAGGAATAGTACTAATGCGTATTGCAAGTCACTAGACTGTTGTCACTACTTGAGAATCAGCAGGCAATGTGATTTTGATTCCCCTTGGTACTAAATTTGGGTTTTCGTTATAAATATAAAATTTTATCTTTTAATTAAAGGTTGTCAGTTTCCATGACTTTCAGAAGAAGTATGAAGTTTTTTGTTTGTTTGTTTTTTGCAAATTCGTTAGTGTTGTCATGTTATTTTCTCTTCTCCAGAGAGAATGAAAGTTCACTTTTGTATTTATAATATATTGGTTATGGTGGTGAAAACATTCTGTGCTAAATTGACAGTCGTAATATATAGTTGTGACAAAATTGATCATTATTTCATCTTTCAATAGAGCTTACCTCATTTAAGTTTTTCTGCAATGGTAACTCTATATTGCATTCAGTCCAGGTTTGTTAATATGCAATTTCTCTATGAATGTGAAATTTCGGTATGTTACATTGATTTCCTGGCAGATTTTGTATGTTAATGAATAGCTCTTAATATGTCCAACTTTTGCAGCATTAAAAATAAATTATATAGTTTGTGTTTCTGTTTGAAAATGATACACACATGAACGAGAGGACTTCGGAAATAATTAATTTAACCAGAGGTTTGAGATAAAAAATTTCAACGTGTCATGCAGATCCATTAGAACATAAATACCACCATGACAGTTTCAGAATTGATGATCTGTTGACAGTGATGTGCGCAAAAAAATGGAAGAGAGTGTGGCTGACTGCCCCTTGTTTTAAATTTAAATGATAGGGATTGTTTACTCTCTTTTTGTCTTGTGTGCTTACTTTGTTTTCCTGCAGTATGGATTTGTTGACTTTGATGTCAGTCTAGGGCCAGTGATGGAGGAATCAGGTGACAAAATTATTTGTTGTTTGTTTTCCTTCCATGCGACAGGAGAAGTGTATGATGGTGACCTGATTCTGGAGGTAAATGGACAGACTATGCAAGGCATTACTTATGACAGGTAGGGGCAGTTTAGCCAGGTCACGTATCCGCCAATTGTGACTGGCCAACTAGTTGGATGGTGATGTCACAACATTAAGTTACAGTGAGACCTGGCACACCAGCAGACTAGTGGGGTGTCACTGGAAACTAAATGTGACATCACCATCGAACTAGCCGGCACTAATCAAGATTAGCTAGTGTGTGCCTAAGCTTATTTCCAGTTGTTTCACAGGGATGTAGAAAGTGAAATGGGTGGGTGGCATATTCTCAGGTACTAAATTGTGCTTGTCATTCAGATGAGGCAATGCCTTAGTGGAGGTGGTTTCCAATTTAAGCCAAATAGAGAAAATACTGAGTGGTGTATACTTTCAGCTAATTTTTCTCCAAACGTCTTCATGTTGAAACTGTCTCTATCAATGCAGCTGTTTCAGATAATATGTGTGGAAAGTGTTCATTGCAAATGGTGTTTTTTGTTGTTTTTTTTTTGTGGCCTCCTGCCAATTTGTTTTTTTAAGTCACGAGTGAAAGTTACATCTAAGCTACAATTTAGTAAACTTTTCACATCACACAGCTCACACTTTTCTCTTTCTCTCTGGCTACTTAAATTTCATGGTAATTTATTCCCTGCAAATGCACAATTTTGTGGTAAGCTTGAAAATCTCTTAAGAAATCTCCTGTTAAACCTCTAGTGAATGACAGGTAGTATCAGTGTATATATGTTATTAAGAGTAGAAGACAGGAATATTTGTACATAAACATACATTGTACAATATTGAGCATTGGGCACAGTGTCACTCAATTACAGCACACAGCTCGTCTGTCAATTGTAAAACCAGTCTCTTAGTTATGGCGTAAGGTGATGTAAAAAGATTAATGAAAATTGGTTTACCGAAAGGTCAGTCATTATCAACAGTATGTCTGTTGTCTGTAAATTATTCAGTACTTTTCTTTTTGCAACTCAAACAATATGGACTACTGATTTTCTTAACAAACAACAATGACCAGATCATCATTTTTACTTACACAAATATGTTTATCCCAGACACCACATCTGTTTCATCATTTTTGTGACCAGAAATATAGCATTCTCGTAAACATCATTTGTAGAGGGGCAGACCAACTAAGAAACGGGAGATAGGTTTGCTTACAGCCACTTTGGATACCATTCACTGATAAGGAATGTATCTTACATAAACCATAGCCAGGCTCGATTAAGCCAGCTGCCTCGTATCTCACAAGAACTTAGCTTCTTTGTAAGCTGTTTGGGAAAATGTGACCATGAAAATGATATGATCATTCATCCTGTCAGTTTAAGTCAAACCAATAACAACGACTCTTTGTAGATAAGGAAAATATTGTGGGGTATTTTCCATATTGTTGTTTGAGCATTTTTGTCTTTTCGAGAAAATGAGGATCGAAACTTTAAAGAGTTGTGTAAAATCAGAGCACAACATTGCGTGACCAACATGTAAGTCGAAAAGTTTTTAACCAATTGGAATGACACTTATACATAATGAAATTAGGTGTGAGAGAACCGTTTTCATGAGAAAACCTCAAAATCCACAGAATGACACATGCAACAATATGGCAAATACCCCAAGACGATGGTCCATACTGGCGAAAAACTCTGGAGTAAACAGAATTTAGGGACCAACTTTTTCTAGCAGTTGTTTCCACCTGAAATGGACCCAATGAACTAGACTGAAGGTTGTTTTTTGTTTTTTTGTCTGTTCATAATTAGGGCTGTCACAGTGTTGCGTCAAGCCTCTGCCTCCAATCATGTGGAACTGGTCATCACAAGAGATCCTGATGCTCGGTAAGTCGTGTTTCCTACATTCTGTTCTTCGTTGTCGTGTTTTATTCTTTGCTTTTGATGCCTGGACTGATTGAAAAGGGAACACAAAGAGTATTTGAACCCTGGTGTAATATCAAACTTGAAGTAAACAAACTGTTCAATCTCAGAAAATGGCATTTTGTTAGTTCGTAGCTGCTGTACTTGAAGCTTTAATAAAAGTTGTTATGAATTTGAATAACGCTTTTATACCAGTATCATTCAGCTCCAAAACATGTTGTTGGTTGGAGAACAGTATTTAATTCAAAACCAAAAATGAGAAAATACTGATTTGTGTTCACTGCTTAGCTATTCCTTTGTATGTAAAATACTACTGTCTCCTAGCAACAGCCACAAACTTTTGAGTCGAGGTTTAACACACTTCCAACAGCCAACTGACAGTATATTCCCACAGAATTTGAGCATGAATTTAGAGCTGTTTCTTGCACAGTATAATTATTTTTGTGATGTTCTTCTTTTTTGTTTTTTTCATTGTCACAGGATGTCAGTCAACTAACCCTTATATTAAGAAATTTAATCAGTACTTAATGTCAGGTGCAGGAGCATTTATTAGGGAGAAGGTCATTAGATGTGTGGATGATATTGCAAGAGATATAATATATGAAAGATGAGGATGTCTTTAGTTTGTACAAGAAGAAAAGAATTGCAAAATTTGGAGTTGAGCAGTCTGCAACCGAAATCAGGGACTAATCTGTAGTTGTCACACTACGACCCTGGCCTAGCGTTTTCAGACTTTCACCATGTTGTAATATTTCTATCCTATCATGATGATCTGTCATTTCTGTTTTAATAACTAGTGGAGAACCTGCAATTTCACGGGCCAAGGACAGAAACTGAATTTCTACTCACCTTTAATCTCTTAATCTTGTTTTAATTGGTGTTGTTTTCTCTCTGTCCCCATCTCTCCCTTCCCAATCTCTCTTTTTCTATCCACTTTATCTCCATCTTCAAACATCTCTATCATCATTTTCAAACTGAGCGCTTGTCAAATACAGTCGCTCATGCACAAGGGTGCCAAGAAAAAAAGTTTATTGTATTTTGCCAGCATACCAATGTTTTTAAAATATCGCCTGAAACTTCTTCACATTGAACACAGTAGAGCAATATATAGTGTCTGTGTTCGCTGGGCTGACTCCTAAAAAAGGAATATTATAATTTATAAAGCTTTTATTCAGGCTGCGGCAATGAGCAAAACAAGTGGCCAGGTTATCCTACAATGAAATATTCCAAATTTTTTTTCCATTAAGATGGTCTCAATAGTCCTTTTTTTTTTTTCCAGCCGCGAATATGCTGAGTATCTAGCCAAATATGGTCCCATCCACAGCCCTCAAACTGTGTCTGAGTTTGGATATGGAGATCATGTTTCAGGTCAGATCATTACCCATAGTTTAACTTGTGACAGCAATATTCATCACAGTCAATTAACAGCAACATTTGTTGCAGATCAGTTCACATACTTGTGTTGACGTTGACAGTGACATCATGATAGGCCAATTCACTTATTCTGGGTAAACATGTTATATACAATTGGACTTTTTAGCCAGACTCATGGATAAGATTGAGTAGTATTTGTAACATCTGCACAGTTTTCTGTAAGTGGACTTAATATTCAGTGTGAAATATGAATTTCCATAGGTTACAAGTTATTTATACTTCAAGCTATTCATACTTCAGTTGTTGTTGTATTTTTTTTTATGTCCAGACTCTGATGTGGAGTTTCAGAGAAAAATGGGAGCTCTTCTGAAGGTAAGAAGTTGAATCTAGGTGTTGATTTAGAAAGCTCGTGGTATCTTGTGTTTTTAACTTATTGCTGGTGGTATCATGAAATCGCACAAGTGTGGAGGAATTTGCAGGATAAGTAAAACACCTGTTTTTGCTTGAAATGTACTCCTTATCCTAAGTACTTTTTTTGGTACATTTGAAATACATGTTTAAATATTTGAAATACATGTACTGAACTCGTCTATCAATAAAAAAAAAAATTAAATAAAGTTTCTTCAAAGAGCCCATAGCTTACTTGGCCAAAAGAGTCATTTTCAATTGTGGGAATACACCCATGCAGGCCTCTTAGTTGGACCAATATCATTTTAAAGTCTACAAGAGCTTTTCCTTTCTTCTAGGCCCCTTGACCTTGTCACATAGACATTGGTGTTCCCTGGTGCCTCAGGCAAGGTTTGGCACAAGGAGACATTGACTCTTCGTGTGCTAGGACAGAGGGATAAGCAGATAAATGATATAGATATGATAGGCTGGACATATATGCAGCAAAACAGTTGTGCCCGTGAATAAAAGAGTGGTCTAACTCTGCTTGAATTGGTTTGTTTGTTTTTTGAGAAAACTGAATTTGAATGTGACATTTTTCTTTTTGTTTGATTTAAAAAGCAGGCTGAGAGAAAAGACATTAAATAGCTTATATGTCTTAAAGGAGTTCGACCCAATGAAAGGGCGGAAGGCCCTGTATAAGCTCATAAGGATTTGAGTTTGCAGTGAAAGTGAAGTTAGACCACTGTTTTAATCAAAGTTGATGTGTAAGGTGTAGCTGAAGAGGGGGGGGGGGGGGGATCGGCTTCGCTGTGACTTTATGGAAATGATGAAATGGTCAGACTCAGATAAAGTGTGTAGGGGGTGCATATGAAGTGGTGTAGTCAGGGTACTAACTACTTGCATTTATGCAGGTGCCTGTATTCACAAAGCAGTGAGAGTTAGATTTGAATGTAAATGAAATGGGAATCAGCAATTTACTTACACTATTTTTGTGCCTTCATTGTCTGTATTGTGGGCCATGTGGAATGTCACACACTAGACTGGATAAACAACTGTATGTATATTCTATACCCAGATGTCCTTACTACCTCACATATAATATGTGAGCTCATGGGAAAGGATAGTGCGTAGAAATGTACCAGGAAGTTTAATATATCAGTATGATTTATTTGGTTGCTTTCATTTGACTTGTTATGTCCCAACTGTTGTTTTCTTTTTCCTGATTGAAATGAGGGATGTAAGAGTTCCCTATGGCGATGTTCAACTTTTTTGTCACAGATATTGTCTTAACTCATTCCCAAGGCTAACTTTTGTGTGTGTGGACAGGAACTCTCAACACTATCCAGTTTGAAATTTAGGGGTGGTTCAAAGATGTTTTTTCTTTCACTTAGTATGAACACAAGACATTGCATATTGTGTATCAGAATAAAGGAAAATGAATGAACCAGTAGGGAATTCGATATTTCGAAAAGTTGCATTAGATAATAGTTTTGGAAACCAGTGTCCACTCAGGCCAAATCTTTGGCTTTCCGTAGTGGAACAAAAACCGGTGAGCCGAATATTTAGCTTACTGTAGCGAATGAGTTAAAATGGTTTTTGTTGTTGTTTTTTTTTGCCAATGTGTGAATTATATTTAATGTTGTGCTAAAATAGTTATGTGCATTATCTGTGACAGGATTCTGACACAAATCCCTACAGTCCAGAAGACCAGAACAATTTGTCGTACTCAGGTAAAATTACAGTTTCTTTCATTTTGATTCATCATAGAATTTGATGCACAGAAAGAATTATATTGATGGAATGTGAATTGACCACCAAGATGCTCAGAACATCTGGTGCTGAACAGCAGTAGCAGTATAGTGATGAATTAGGTGTGTTTTCAAACATTGCCATGGCACACATCAGCCTCATCAATACATTTCTATTTGTCATAAATGTCCAAAATATTAAATAAGAAAGAGAGAGAAAGAGAGAAAGCTCTTTATGTTTCACTACTTTAGTTCACGCTTTCGCCACTCTTGGTACAAATCATTTTTTTTTCTCCACTAATTGATCAACCTTTTCAGTATGAAACTATTTTTTGTTGCACATCAAGAAGAAATGTCTCTCCCCAAAAGCAGGTATAATATCATTGCGTTTGTGATCGACAAACAGAAATTATTCTAAACACCACAGCAATTACTTTAAAAATGGAGAGCCCGAGTATGTATTTTGACGTAGACATTATGGAGTCTCACATTTATTGCCAACTTTTAAGCATAACATGTCATTTTTTTATACAGTTCACGCGATAGGTGTGTTGTATGCCGATACTTACAAAAGTGCTGCTTTTTTTTTTAATCAATCAATTGGTATTCGAGTCCTATGAAATTGACTGTGTGAACAGGCCATGAACTGTCAGATGACCAACTACTTGTTCACCAGATGTTTGCTAGGCTTAAAGAACAACAGAATCGTTAAAAAGATGCTATCCTATTCAGGAGCCATTCAGGAATGTACAAGTGCAGAGAGGATAGCTTTCAAAAATCAGGTCACACACTATAAGAATCTGAAGTTTGTTAATCAAATATTTGACCTCCTATGGTGAAACTGGCTAAAGCTGCAAAGAGCATGTGTTGGTGCTAAATTTTGTCAAATGGAACAGGTTTTATTTGTGCTGCAAAGATGAGAGAAAGCTCCAGAAGATTGTTTTTGCCCTCTACAATTCGTCAACAAGATGGTTCAGCTAGATGTGGGTCATATGTCATTAAGATTTTAAGATTCCTTGCCCTGTCACTTCATGTATGCCTGTCATTGAGTTTATTGAGTTGTTATACATGCTTATGTAATGATGCCTAAGATGTGTGTACCGTGTTTATGCTCTTAAACACTTCGCAAAAGAGAATTTCCCTCATGAGCTAACAAGGCTTATCTTAACTTACGTGTTACAATTTCCTGAAATGTTTTATTTTTAGCTCATAAAAGTAATGTTTCTTTCATTTCCAGGAAAGTATGGTGAACTGAATGGGCATGTCAGTCCTTCCTCTAGTTGTGCCAGTGAAGTAGCCAATCACATGGGAGATCCACTTACATCACCCCGCACAACCAGGTCACATAGTAATGGAAGTGCTGTATCACGGGGCAAGAACACGCCATCAGATTACCTGGATTCCCTACTGTCCAAAAAATTATCCCAGGACCCCGGTCTAAAGCTTCATGTTGATCAGCTAGAATCTGTAAGTAAATAGATCATGTTATTTGTGTTTTGTTGTTTTATTTCCATTAATAGACGTGCTTTTTGTGTTGGTTAAGAGAAGAAAATGGAATTCCAATATATAATAGTGATATATTGTATTGTATTGCATTTATGTGTACATTTTCTTTGATAGTACTTATTATTCTCTTTTTCATCATAAAAATTGGGTCATTTTATGCCCATTCGGTCTAATGTGATCAGTATACATTACTAATTACAGGTCATGCATGCTGTTAAGGAAGTCTCAGTGAAGTTTTAAATATGGAGTATCGTTTGCACTGATTTTATTTTGTTGAACATGAAAATTTATGGCTTCAGTAAGGTTAATCAGTGATGGGCATATGACGAGGGTGAAAATAAGTAAGGGCATCAGAGCAAGTCTGGGGCTGTTAAGTGTTATTGCAAAAGAAGAGAGTTTACACATAGCTGTGTAATTAAATTTTTAAGGTTTAGTTTTGAAAGTAGTTTGTCAAAATCTGTTATGTATATGAAATGGTAATTAAGCTAAAAAAGTGAAGTTTGAATGCCCGACTTGGAGAATTGATCAAACAAACAGATAAAATCTGGGAAAATAACAAAATAAAATAAATACATTTGACATTTAATAAGTTATATTTCATAGAGTTATCATTTAATATTAAGTGAGGAACATTCAGAAGGTTTATTTTATTTCTTTACCAGGCCATAACCAATTTGGGCCTTCAACTTACTCCGTCCACTCAGGCTGCCATCAGACAGAACCTGACCATTGACCCAAATGGGATGGTCAGATTTGAAGGTGAGCACCATGCATAGCAGACAATATTCAGCTATCAATTTTCAGCTAATTGTGCATCACAACATCTCACATAAATGTATATCCTTCATCATCCATAGTCAGAATGCAGTGATGAGTGATTGATTGATTGATGCTATGGTAAGCAATACTTCACAGCCTTGTCAAATAGCATTTGTAACTTTGATTCTTTCAGAATTTGTAGAGGCAGCAAAAACAGTCTTCCAGAATGAACTAGGAGTTTTGAAGGGGAGATTGACACCACAAATGTTAAGTGAAACTATTCAGGTAAAACTTGACACCAGAATCCTCTTGTGAATATAAATTAGCTTAGTTGATGTGATTTCATTTCTCTTACCGGTATTTTTTTGCTGTTCGTCACGAAAAATTCCACCACTATTATAATTCTGGAGAATTGATTTGATTTGAGCCAAGACTACAGTGCAGTAAAGTCCTATGTAAATGGTTCTTGTTCTTGTTAGGCCTCGTCCATCCGCTGCAGGATGTTGCCTTCCCAATGATCTCCATCCTTCTCTGTTTTTCGTCCGTTTTGTCCATGCCAGTCCACCTGTCTGCACAGTACCATCTCTCCATCATCTCTTGGGGCATCCTCTTGTTCTCTTTCCTTTTCTAGGCCTACTCCCCTTTAATCAGAACAAAAATGTTATTCCTTCAAAGGGTTCATAGAATGTTAGGCAAAAAAAGAGTTGTCATCTGCAGTTGTGCAAGTGGACTCATACAGTTTCATAAAAGGGCTGGTGATGTATTTCTGACATTTAAAACAATGCATGGGGTGTAATTTTTCTCAATTTTATTAAACCTAATTATTTTGGGAAAGGTTTGGTAACCAAACAAAGTCTGTGCAAGCAGTGAGAGTGAAAGTTTGCATGACTGTTTCCCTGCAGAGTGCTCAGCCAGTAGAAGATTATGCCAAGGTTGTGAGAGAGAGAGATGAACTGAGAGCAGAGGTGGCGGCTCTGAAGGAGGAGCTAAGGAACCAGAACCAGTCTAGTCGCAGTGCTGAGGAACAGTTGCTGCACATCAGAAAGGTGAGCATGCTTTACTAATGGGAGACCACATTGTTATTTTCTCCATCTTTTTTTTTTTTTAATAATTGTTTCTCATCTCATTTTATTGTCAAATTCTGGTTTTGTTTGCAATTAATTGTCATTTTCATCAATTGAAGACCTTTTTGGAGCTGAAAAGGTTTCTTTTGGACAATGTGAAGATA
The DNA here is from genome assembly GCA_963931925.1 of Onchidella celtica. NCBI lineage: Eukaryota > Metazoa > Mollusca > Gastropoda > Systellommatophora > Onchidiidae > Onchidella > Onchidella celtica. Next base: position 49,628,002 of record OZ007573.1, on the reverse strand, counting down.
GGGACCTCCAATAGCCTTATGATTCATCAGTTAGACAAATTTGTATGTGACATGCGTAATCAGTTATCTATTTTTGTTTAAAGGGCCAAAACCTGTACCACAATGAGGTGCTACTGCTACTGTTCGTTTCTTATAATAAGATTCCTAAAGCCAGTTACCATCTTCAATAATATAGATTTCAAGGGGACTTATAACAATTGTGCAGACTTAAAATTTAAGTTCCACTTTTCTAAACAGTGTAGCCCTGAGAGAAGGCTCTGTTGTTTAGGACAATAGGGAGAACTGTTCCTATACTCCATAATAAATGTTTTGTAACAAGGAATAAGATAAACTTGTCTTTTTAAGCCAATGAATATCTTCCAATGGCTATACACTTCTATGCTGGTGATTTTCCAGTAAGTTCAAGCCTCTATAGATAAGTGGAGGTCATGTGGGGGTAAATTTTTCTAGTCAGGAATTTGATCTAATCAGAAACAGAAAGTCTGTTTGCAATATTTTTATTTTTTTCTCAAGCTAAGATGCATCTTCCAAAAACTGGGAGAATAAAAACTGAATTAATCAACCTTTGTCTACATTTCAGCAAGCTCAAGTTTCTATAGAAGAAGGGAGATCACTTAGGAGTAAACTTCATCTGGCAGAGCAAGCCCAGGCTAAAGCCCAACAGACGGAGAGAGATTATGAAGAAGTCGTAGCCATGCTGGAGAACGAGGTGGCCCAACTGAGACTGCAAATGTCCAAATCAGTAAGTTCTGAGATATTAAGTGGTTGGTGTCCTCACTATTTTTTTGTTCTGTTTTGATGTGATTTTAGAGAGATTATATGTCAAATGATAATGTTCTCAGTGCTAATTGCCACCAGGGCTAACAGAGATGTTTGAAGTGAGAGCTGTGCATGGAATACTAAATTGCCCTTGGACAACAACAGGGGAGAGAAGAACCAAGGCCTTTGAAACTTTAGCAAGTGAAACTGGCCTTGAAATCTCACATAAATTTCACATACATGTCTTGAAAAACTAAACTGAATAACTCATTCACTTTTTTAGTGAGTGGCCACCTCAGTCACTTTTAATGCATGTCTTTCTTCTTTCTAAAAACAGGTCAGTGTAACCAAAGAACATTTTGGAAGGGGAAATCAGAAAGCAAAAATGGGAAAACCAGATGAATTCTTCCTCTAATATCCCATTCTTTCTTCCTGTTCCCAAAAACCTGCCAGTGTAGACAGGCCTTAAAGGGCTTCTGAACTTAGCAGCAATTGCAAATGTCAATCATAATTATTCTTAAGTGACACAGCTGTGCTGATCACTGTTATATATCCTTTGCAGGATGGAGTGAACATGCAGAAGAGGTTGGCAGTTCTGGTATGTCAGCTGAAGAAGGCAGAGTCTGGCAAGAAAACATGTGAAGTTGCTACAGAGAAATTGATGAGATATGTGGAGCATGGGCTGGAAGTCTTAGCATCTCTGGACAATCCTCAACGGTAACTTAGATCTCCTCATAAATCTTATTTTATTCACCCATTTGATATAGTGTTGTTTATAATTAGTTCACTGTGGATTGTAAGTAGTAAAAGATTTTTTTTTTTAACTCGAAAGTGTTACTCTCGTGTTGGCCATCTTGCATTGTTCTAAAGCATTGGCCCCCAATTTATTTCATAGGATAATTGATACAATAACTTAGTTCTTCTTATAAATCATCAACTTGTTCACCAAATTGGGCACATTTTGTGTCTTTGAGTTGTCAGTTTTCAAGTAGTCATTTGTTTTTTATGTATTAGAATATTGTTTGTGTTTCTGGTGGAATCAAAATACTATCACTGTAGGCCTTTCGTACTTGAAAAGCATTTTATGGAGCATCTCAAGATCAAATTATGTATGTATTTTTGATGAAGCTGTGATTACCAAACATGTATAAAGTACCCAAATAGAGAGTAAAAGGCACGAAATGGCCGTTGTCGTGCCGACACGCCATAATACTCAAACCCAAACTCTTTAATTTCAGAATGGCAGCAGGTGCAGAAAGTGGAAATGCCAAACAACATAAGAAAAAAGCACTGACAGCATTGGCTAATGAAGGCAGAGATGTCATCAAAGTTGTCAGGTCATTGATGGAGACAGTTCGTAAGTTTCTGCTGATATTTGTAGTCTCACAAAAATGACAACAGACTGCTGACAGTGACCTAAATTGGAAAAATCCTGAAGAGAATGAAGATGACAGTCAATTTTTAGACTTTGGTCTGTAAAGTCTTGCTTCACCTATTTGTTTACATTGCTAAGAGATTTAATTAGATTTTTGTTATTTCTCTATTTTGAGTGACTATTTACGTGCATCATATCAGGCAGTTTTGGCTTTATATGTTAGGAATTCCAAAACTTTTTATATGAATCCATTCTTTCCTTTTGACAATTCCAACAGCACTGCCATTTGGCTGGGAGGAAGCCTACACAGCTGATGGTATCAAGTACTACATCAAGTAAGTCAGAATATTTGCTCAAAATAGATATCAGATAAAATCTTATGTGCACTTGTGAATTATTTGAGCTTCACTGCAGAAAATGCTGTAGAGGGGGGGGGGGGGGGGGGGGTTGCATTTATGAACTATGATGAGGGGCAGATCGTCACTGCTCTATGACAATGGCATATGTCAGTCTTATGCCAAAAGGCAACCGATGGTTCATTGCATTCCAGAGCATGAGGCTTTTAGATAATATTATGGAAAAAAAATGCACCAATAAGAAAATGTAATAATCCAATAGAATTATAATGGCATTTCACCAAATGACTGGAAAAGAAGCAGCTTTTTCTTAATATCTCAAAGGTGCCAAAAATGACCTAGTCCATTAGTATAGAGTAATGACAATGTTCAAAGCTGTTCTGGAAAAGGAAGATCAAATAAAAGAAAGATGGATGAAAACTCGGATTTGGCTTCATAATGAAAACTTGTGTATCATGGAAGTTAGATTTCCTTCCAGGAATTAATAAAGTTTATGTCTCATATTATGTCACTGTTTTTCTGTCTGCAGTCATTTGAACCAGACCACCACTTGGACTCACCCAGTTTCCTGTATGGAACACCAAACTTCTGCCAAAACACATCTCCCTGCTGCATCAGGACAGCTACAGCAGCAGCACAGACTGAACCAACAACAAGCTCCAGCCTACCAGCAGATACAGCCATCACAACAACAACAACAGCCCATCCCACCTCAAGCCCCTCTACGAAATCAACGCCAGAAATCTCAGTCACAACAGCAGCCGCAGCAGCAGCTATCACAGGCTGAGCAGCGGGCAAAACAACAAAACAAGGAACCAAAACAGCATCAAAGTAAAAATAGCCCCGAATCTTCGCCAGGACAAGGGGAGGTGAGACAGGCCCAAGCTACTTCATGAAGTTTCAATTTCAATCTGCAGGCAGATTTTTATCGAGACATAGTGTGTTATATTTCCTGGTCAGATTGCGATACCTCTATAAGTTTTGTGGTACGATTTGAACTGAGAATGACTTTGTACATACTGCATGAAAACGTCCCATCTTTATCCAAAATGATTTTGTCAACACTAAATTTCAATCCAAAAATTTTATAAAGTTCTAGTGGATGCAATCCTGATAATAAGAATTTCTGCCATGTGAAATGTTTAAAAATATCATTCATGGCATTTTTGTATGCTGCAATGATTTGTGTGAGTGTAATATTGGCAACAGTTCCACACAAATGCCTTATATCGACATGTTATTGTCTTCATTGATATGCCATAATTGATGTGTGGTACTGAAAGACTGACCTGCCATGATTTAAAAATATCTTTATATGTCCTTTATTGCGAGCAAAAAAGATTGTCTGATGCACAAAAAACATAGCCTATACAGCCATCATGAGTCTTTTTCTTTGGCACAGGATACCATTGATACAGTTTTATACTTTGTATGCATGTACAATATGACTCCCCTACTTCAGTGCTGAAAGTGAGGGTAAAAATGCCACCCGTATGTATTAATGCTACCCTTGATTTTGCAAGACCTCAGCATGTCTCTATAAAACCTTTGCAACAGGGCAGGAAAAACCCAAAGACTATATCTCCACCATTCCCAAAGACTGTGGTAACTCAGAAATTTGAAGAATTAATTTTTATATTCAACTACATTCAGAGCCGCATCAAATGATTGGGGTCACAGACTCCTAAGCCGAAAATAATCGGATAGCAAACTTTCAAAAATTCATCTTAAAAATTCACCAGTTGAGCAGAAATAAAACAGTTTTTTGCTTCTCCTGAAAAGTAGCCAAAACTGATTACGACAGTTTTAGGGAATGCTGATATGTTATGCAATCGGAGATCTCATGTTAATTTCTAAGCATGCTAAAGATATTCTTGAAAGGTTTTTGGCTTGTTGTAGTGCCACACTGAAGTTGATAGAGGAAAAATACAGATGGAGAAAAGGAAAAATCTTCATGATAAAACTGATAGTTTTGTTCTTGCTTGTATTGCAAAACTAATAGTTTTGTTCTTGCTTGTATTGTAACTCCATACAGCAAGAGTATCTTTCAGTTTGCACCAATTCTAAGGTATATGAAGAAACAAATGGCAAACATTGCATGATAATGGTTATAACTCTCAAATTGAAGTTTGCCTAACTATTTCAAAACTGTTGCTAATTACTAGCATTATATATCCATCTAACTGTAAGGTTGTTATTGAGCACCATCTCTTAATATTTGGGAGCTGTTGGATTTTTTTTTTGCACCATTTCCAATTGCTTAGTTTTGAAAGAAAAACAACCAGTAGCATATATGCGAAAGCTTGTGTCATGTACACAATTTTGTGTGAAGTAAAAGAAATCTTTCATTTTCAGTGTATAGTTTGTGCTTAAACAGCAGATGTTGTTCATTGTTTTAAGCACTGAACTGAAAGTGCCAACAGGAGAGATAAAAGGAGGGGCTGGATCACTTGTGAGAAATACTTTGCTTGAATGGTGCTTGTCATAGTTTGATCCATTGTTGTTTGGTATTTTTTTGTTGATCTTATTTTAGCATGCAGGGTTATTGACTTGATCTGAGGTCATTTTTTGTGTGTGTATGCTATTTTATGTTACCATTCAGGATTATTGATTTGGACTGGGATTTAAACAATTTTTTTTTGTGGTGTGTGATTTTATGTTAGCTACCATTCAGGATTATTGATCTTTTTTCCATTTCCTTTGTAAAATTGATAATCATATGATTCAGGAGAATATCTGACAATTTACAAAAATTTCAATTTTTTGAGATGCAGTAGCATGAGGCAATAATGTTCACTTTTCTAGTGTCTTTACAGATTTGCTCAAAATGAAATCTGTGGTTCATTTGCTCAAGTACATTGCAGTATCTTTTAAAAGTAAATTTTACATATTTGGGCACTTTTATAAAGCGTACATCTGACCAGAAATTGGGGAAAATTATCGGAAAGCAGTAATACCGGCTGCAGATTGAAAAAAAAACAAAAAGCCATCCACAGCTGGTGTCGAAAAGGGAAGCATATGTAATTTACAGTATTTCCTAGTGTAGACTGTGGTGCCCCTCATCTGGAAATTTCACGAAATGTGGAGCTTCTCTGGACGTTCTGTAAGAAATAGTAGTTATGATAATAATCCAAAATTGGCATGTAAGGAAGTCTTCCCAAAATGTTCGGAAATCTTGCCTCATCTGGTGGGATCGCAATCCCTTTATTCGAGTGTATTTTGTGGTACATGTGGGTGTGAGAGTGAGGTTGAAATAAGTAAAGAAAAGGCTGTTGTTGCCATCATTTTTGTTTCTATGAATATCAGCCTTAATGGTATTTTTCCTTTAGTCTTCTTTGTTCAATTATAGTTTTTGTATTTGACCATGCTCTAGAGAAAACTTTTATTTGTTACATCTCATTTTGTGCTGGCAATTTTTGTTTCAATTTAGATGCCATATGTTCCCTTCTCAGTTTTCTTGTCCATATTTCTCAGTAAATAATAATAATAATAATAATAAATGGCATTTATATAGCGCTTAACCCTGTTCCACAGGCTCTAAGCGCTTTACAGAACTTATTTACTACTTTACAAACGCATTCACTCCCACATTCTAATTGTAATAATACTGTTTGCTTTTTCAGCTGTTTGATTCAGGATTTTGAAATGCCTGTTCATTTCTCTCAGCATTATTGCATAAACAGTTTAGACCATTTGGAAAGGTGATGTTTAGAGCAGACAGAAACAAACTTTCAGCATCAAGTTTGCCTCATGATGTTTTTGGTTTGTTTGGGGTTGTTTTTTTGTAATAAGGAAAGAAATTACCTTCCGAGTGATACTGAATTGTTTCAGTTAATATATATATATATATATATATATACTAAATATAACAACCTTATTGAAAAGGGGAAAAATAACCCAATCAGAGATGCCATAATGGCAAATTTCCATTGTTGGAATCAGATATTGAAGGGATAGTCCGATACATTGAAAAGACATATTTGTTTGTTCTGATAAAACAAGCAAACAAACAAAACAAAAAATTATGTCTTTTACCATTTTATCAGTTTTTCCTCCTTCTGATTTTATTTCTGTGACACAAGATCTGCAAGGAAGCCCATGTTGAGTGAGTTTGTAATCTCCTCAGATTTTATGCTGTGATCATCTTTGTCAGTGACCTTTTTTTTTTTAATTTGAGTCAGTCAAACTTGATCTGAATGGTATCTGCCCAAGTATTCTCTTTTACTGTATTATAGGTTATATGATAGCATGCATTATTGTTTTTGCATGAGAAATCCACCAGCGCATGATTTTCAGTTTATTGGAGCATTAACTCATACACATGTAGAGTGTTGTTTCTCATTTGCTTCTCTTACATGATTTTTCTTATGATTTGATTGGTTTGAAAGATTCATGGTTTCATTCACTACTTTTTTATATTAGTTGTCAAAGATGTGGTGGTCCATCTCACATACTGGCATATGAACAGTGTTTCCATTTTACAGTAGAGAGTTTCAAAGTTTTGGTCATCTTTGTTATTCTTGAATGTTGCAAAAATGTTTCTGCTTATAACTTCAAAATTATTAAATACATCCAAATGTCACATTGTGAGAATATAGATCTGACCACGAGCAATTATAAGTTTGTTGGTCGTCCATCAAGCTCGACTAAGACCATCTAGTCATTAAGGGGGTGGGGTAGTGGTTGTGTGGGAATGGAGGTGGCTGGTGAGTCCAAGCTGCGCACAGAAGGGAAGGACCTGTGGCAGTGAGGGCGGGGGATGGTTGCCAGATGAGGGTCAACAGCCCTGGATTTTCTTGCCTGTCACCGCTGTTTCTGAGCAGCCATCCTATTGGCCTTACACAGCATAGCACCTTTGTGAATGCAGGAGCGCCAGTTGGCCCTCCTCTAGACAGCCTCTTCCCAGCAGCCAGTGTCCAGGTTGAAAGCCTTCAAGGAAGATTTCAGTGTATCCTTGTAGCATTTTCTCTGACATCCTAGGGAACTTTTGCCTGGCAGCATTACTAGGTTGTCACTAATAACAAGGTAGTCATACCTCAAAACCACCAAATTATCCAATATGCCAGTGCATGAGACAGACGACGGTGTGAAATCATTCTACTTTAGCTTTTCTTTTCTCTATGATCACAATATAGTCCCATTCCTTGGTTGTGCCTGTCATTGTAGTCATTTCTTGTCCAGTTTTATTTTCATAGCTTTATGAACTTCTCATTGCCTGATTTAGTTCATACCAAATAAGTTTCTGTTTTTACAAAATGTATATTTTTTATTGATTATTTTACTACTGCCTCAGCAGAGTGACTGTTGATTATTTGTAGTTTTTAGTGGCTATATTTTATATGGTTCATGTGATTTAATTTATTTTTCTAAAAGTATTTCATGGAATAAATTTTATCTGACTTGAGAAGGGTGAATCAGATTACTGTGATTTTAAAAGCATTTTTGTGGAGCCACTAAAATTCATATTCAACATTGGGTATGTATTGTCTTTCCCATTGTATTTTTCAAAATTTTGAAGGAATGTTCAGCAATCTTATCTCAGTATCATCTCTCAATATATGCCAAAAAGTTTTGATGATGTAGAAAGTGCAGAAATCATTAGTCAGTGAAGGTGAGAACAGTATTATGAGTTTTCTCTTGAATTTCCTCAAGAAATGTAGGTTTAATGTTTTTACATTTTAGTTACTAAACTCATTTTATGTTTTGTGTTTGAGATTGCATGGGAGCAGATATACTGCTTTCATTTATTGTTTTTGCAGATCAAACTAATGGGAAACCTGTGGGATCTTAATTTCAGACATGTGTTCTGGATGATGGATGAACAAAACAACTTAACTTGTTGCCATTTTGTTTTCTGGATTTTTTTTTGTGTATTAGTTTGTTTTGGATTTTTTTTTAAATATTATTTTTTGTATCTAGTAATTGAAAGACGTTGACCAGCACAGGTCAGTGATGATAGAAATTGATAACTGAACAAGCTTCAAAATATTTAATTAATTGCATAAGTTACTTTTTGCCGTTTAGTTTTCTATGTATTCTGTTATCACACCTTTTCCAAATCATATTTTGCTCGAATATTATATTTTTATATTATTTTGTATTTTAATTGTGACGTGTGTGCAAGATTTTAGTAAGTGCCATTTTTGCAGGTAGATGTTTGCTTTGCTTGGCCTCTTGCACCAAGATTGGCCCTTCCTTACATTTGCCTAGTGACAATAAATGTGCTTCCGTGCAGTAAATTATTTTTATCTCACGAAGAAGAATTTTGCACAAAGTGTTTATGATTACTTATGTTTAAGCTCTATAGTTTGTCCAGTATTGCTGTGGAGTGATACTCTGAAACCGCAATTTCTCTAATCTTTACTGAAGTGTTCATGAGCTGAAATAGCTTCAGATTTCTGTCTCTGACTACATTGAAAATATTGAATCATGATACTGTAGATCGGTGTTTCTCAAGGCGGGGCATGGCAATATTTTGATGGGGCTTGGGACTTCAGAATGGGGCATAGGGATATTTCATAGAAATCTGAATTGAAGTAAGAAACAAGTGAATAAAACTTGGGAAAATAAAGTTGTGACTAAAACTTCTTTTGAATGTAAGCATAGTGAATTATATAAATATTCTTTAAAATGTTTTTGCATATACTGTATACTAACTTTGCCCGATCATGGTTGGGCGTATGTTTTTTTCAACAGGGTTCCTGCGTACCCCTGGAATTCCAGGGGCCCCTGGAAAACCCCTGGAATTTTAAATTTTTATAAAAACCCCTGGAAAAAGTGAATTACCCCTGGAATAGTCCTGAAATTTGCCCCAAGTGAAAAAAAAAACACAAAAAAAGCAAGAGAATCAGAGTTATCGTTTGTTTTTTCTTTTTATTTTCCGACCTTTAAGTACCCTGGAATTAAACATTTTACCCCTGGAAAACTCCTGGAAAAAATTCTCAAAGAGGTGCAGGGACCCAGTTTCAATAATTGAATTGGGGTGTGAAACAAAAAGGGTTGAGAAACATTGCTGTAGATGGAGTTTATTATCTTTCAGTTACATGTAGGTTTTTGATGGGATACCTGCTGGTACGCATGCTGATGTCAGTAAAGAGAGATAAAGTTGAACAAGCCCCTGAAGATCAAGCATTACAGGAATTAAAAAAATGGATTTTCAACAGAACAAAACTGTTCAAGCAATACATATTTCTAATACATATTATTATAATATACCAGCAGGGTAGGTTTTAATGGATTTTATATGAGCAATACTTTATAGACTTGGATTTTAGAAATAAATTGTGATATTTTATAGGGTTTTTTTGGTTTTTAATGTTTCCGTTTACAAGATCTAAAGGGCGATATAATTATGAATCTAATTTTTTATTATTATTATTATTATTTTAGTGATGGCACTGCCCAGGATCTGCAAGTCCATTTTTGTGTTTTTGCTTTCTGATATGTCATTTTTTTCGTTTAAACTGCATGTACAAAAAACCCTTTTTTGTCCAGGTGAAAATAGAATTCAGACTTGATGGATAGAAAAAGATCTCAATTCCAGGGATGTTTATCCCAGTTAACTAGTTGGGGCAGAAGGGTGATTTTAACTTGAGTTAGAATAGGAAAACAATTGAATTTATGTATGTAAGTTAAACGCGCACTGATTTGGTTCTCTCATTATTGACAATCGGTATGTTTTTTGTCACATTTCTAATCCATATGTTTTTCATAGGAAAATGGATCTTTTTTGTTTGATTTTGTGATAATGAAGAGATATTTGTCTGGTGTCTGTGAATGCATTCAGTTTTGTTGATGGATCTTTTTCGTTTCTTTGTGTTTTTTTTTTTTTTTTTAGCTCTTTTTCTAATAGTGTTTGGAGTGAATTTTGTTTGTGATATACATTTTGGTAACAAGTTGAATAAAATGGATTGCATCTTGTTTATGTATGAATGTTTAAAAAATTCATGGCAATCTGACAGTTGAGATCTTGAAAAGTAGCAAACCTTGGCTCAGATTTACAATCAGTGCAGATGTTTTGTTTTTTAGCACAAGCTGATAAAACATGCAGAAATAAACTTCGAAGTTTTTCATGCCATAATGTCCATTTCGTCGGTTCGATGAAGGAAATGATGATCTCCTTCTGTGTGAAAAGGGAGACAATCACTTCTTCCACTGATCTGATCATTTGAATTCTGAGTGTACAAATTTCCAATTTACGACAATCGTGCATTAATTTATCCATTTTTGATACTAACAACTGGTTGTTTCCTCAATGCATGCATCGGTTATTTGATCGATTTATATAATTGATTCCTTCTTCTAGCCTGATGTGTTGTGAATTTATGGGAGTTTTATGAAGTGCCTAGCATGTTGTGTTCAAAGTGCCCCTACTTATAGTTTGATACTCTTGTGTGCTTTTACAGCTTCAAATCAAAACTCTGACCAGGGTCCAGGGCCGTCTTAACATCACTATGGGCCCCCAGGTAGGGCAATAAATTTTCTTCCCCGTTTCAAAAACCAATATAAATTTGCATGCAGGGAGCCCCTAAACCCTTGGGCAACTGCCCAGTGTGCCTGTGCGTTAAGACAGTTCTGCCAGGGTCATCTTTCTTGCTGTGCGCACTGACCTCTCTGTGTATAAATTCACCTACGCAGTTCATTGCAGCTTTCACTCTTCCCTCATTCTCTAGAAAGAAGCGAACTGTTCTTATTATTAAATTTCACCAGTTCTGGCATCTACAGCCAGAGTCATGATGTTATTCAGGCAATTTTGAAAAACTGGCTAACTTGATCTGTCTTGAGCCATACTTGAATGTGTTTTGAAGTCCTTTTCTCAAACTCTTGTGGTATTAGAATTCAAACCCACAGAAGTGTTCAGAAATATATATTTGGTTCAAAATGACTTCAAATTTTTGTGGCCTTAAACAATCTGATAGAGATGTCAATGTGATAGCTGCCATTCTTTCAATAATAATTCAGTATAAATGTGTGCATGGTGTTCTCTCTAATAAGTATAATTTTTAAATTGCTCATATGTTTTCATGCTGGTGAATAACTTACAGCACCAAATAATGATTGTTATAATTATTTGTTTGAATTCATATGAATTTATTATCATAATCATGTGTATTTTTCTCTATCATACCTGTTAACTCCATCATAGGTTGTGATCCATGGTGAGCCCTCTTACCAAAGGAAGTGCGCTAATAAAAGACACAAATGTCATATTCGAATTATTACATTCGTTAATTGTGCCTTTTGATTGCCGAGTGTCATCCAGGATAGATTTACTATTACAAATTTATGTTGCATTCGGGTTCAAAAGGCACCAGCATGTACTGTTTAGATTGCTGCGTTCCACATGTAACTGTATTAATTGTGTGAACACGGAACATCTTCCTAGATAAATAGATAAGAAGGTAAATATAATAGGAAGTGAAAATCCCCATGAGAAAGAAGCATTTGTATACACAATAATAATATACAGTAAAACCTCGTTATACCGCCAAGTAAGGGGCAAACAGAAAATTGGCGGTATAACAAGAATGGCGGTACAACGAAAATACCATGTAGAACAAGGGAAGTAAGTGATTAATTTATCAACATTGGACTGGCTAACATGTCTAAAATATTGCAGTTATCTCCCTTATCTCTCCACTAGACCTAAACCTCCGTTGTCATTTTGAAGTTTACATTGCTTTCATTTGTGTATTTTTGTTGTTGTTTTTTGTGTTTATGTGTGTTGGAGTTTATTTATTCAGGAAATCGCACCTTAAGAGTAAAAGTATTATGTATTGCAACACGACAAATAATGCTACATTACAATTCAGCAACAAACGTGCGTTGTTTGCATCGTACCCCGCGACCAGTCTGAACCAGTTGAAGCATCACCTCGCGCGCACAGTTTGTTTGCAAACTCTCTATTGAACTGTGACCCGTCTTTCCCACTGCATGCCCCATCAGTAGGCCTATCAGGACTTCAAAAGCGAAGACTGTGCAGTAGGATTGATGTTTGAGTAACAAGCCCAGACTGTGGCGCCAAGTGATTTTCCGACTGTTAGCTGGATTTAGGTAGATGTGGGGAGTGGGGGTTAAATTTACGTTGGCGTTATAACGAGCAATTTTTACTATACTCAAGTTATGAATGTAGCAGTCAAACTGTTGGCGGATGGCGGTATATTGAGATTTTTAGTGACTTTGTATAGGTGTCAGATCCATACCACGGCGAAAAGCTGGCGGTATGCGGGAATGGCGGTATAACGGCTGGCGGTATAGCGAGGTTTTACTGTAGTATTTTAGCAGTGTCTATGAGAATGTTGGTAACTGGTAGTTATTTGAGACACCCAGCATTTGTTTTCTGTGAAGACCAGTTTATTATTTTGGCCCAGACCACTATGCTGGCCAGTTCACAGGTATAACAGCTTGGGTTATCTTTATTCATAAACTAAGGCAATGATGTTCCTGTAAGACATTTGCCATGTGAAAGCATTTAACTACATGTAGTAGAATTGTCTTCCATTATTTTATTTTTTTTTCTACTTCTATAGCATTTCAAAGTGTTAAGTCTTTGTGGGAAAATTACACATTTTTTAGAAAAAGATGTTTCCATACTTCCTTGTACAGCCGGTAGTTTTAATAAGTTGTGTACTTGTAATTGATCTTTGTAAGGACCTGAAAATCATGGGGTTTTTTTGTGTTGTCATATTTTTTTCTATCCCATTAAATTTCATACTTTTCCGTTGTCGTGAAAATTCTGATCGTCACCCGACAGCGTTTTCTGATTTCAGTTTCATCTGATATTTTAGCTACAGAGAATTCACCTTTCCATGTTTCACAATGGGAACTGTTATTTTATATTGTACATTTTATGCTTCCATTGTCTACGGTGTCATCTGCCTTGCCCATGCAAGAACCAAGCAGTTTCAAATGGCTCAGAGAAAGGCAATGTAGTCAGATGGGTACAGTAGTGTCTTGCATTCATTTCTGCCTTGTACTTACACAGGGCCATAAATATGTCAGTAACTGGAAGCTAGGAACACCTTGTGTGATACCATAACAAAAGGTGGTTGATGATGTGTGGAAAGGAGGGTACAGTCTGTATATTTTTTTTGTACCTTTTTTCTTATCTGAGGTGGGGATGAAGATTTAAATAATAGGGACTTAGTGCTGCAAAGGTAGGTTGATGTGAATGTCATGATGTAAATGTAAAGCAGTAAAGTCAGTCACTTCCCTTAAACAAGTCCGGGAATTGCAAATTTCAGGCAAATCATTTGGTCAAATTACTATGTAATGTAATGGATCAAGCCTATGGCCAGCAAGTCACCAGAACCTTAAATATTGAATGCTAAATTTTGATTGATTTTTGTTTTCTATCCTCCATCTGAGACATGAGTGTACATGCACTTTTTTTTTTTTTGCACTTGGAAATAGATATTTTCGCACTTTGGATTTACCAAAGACAAAGTTTTTTGTGGATGTCAATTTTGACAGATATAAAGACAGAACGGGTCAAGGGAAGTAATTGGATCTCTCTTAGCATTTCGAAATTAAGGGTTATCTACCATTACTTATTGGGGATCGGGGTTTATAAGAACTTGGCAAGGTGACTGTACCTTTCAGGTCTCACCCAGCTTATCATGTTTTCAGGTGGTGTTAGCCTCTTTGCACTTGTGTCTTTGTCACCTTTGGGTGAGGGAAGAGTATCAAAACAAAATTATTTGCTGTCAGTTTGGGTATTGGCACAGTGAAAATTTACTTTTTCCTTGCAGTCCATGAACTATTTGTAATAGAAATTTATGATTAAACCTGTAAAGTGTACAGCAAGAACATGTAGAATAAACCTAGTTCAGTCACATAACAATCATTTAAATGCAATATATTATATATTCAGTGTAATACATCCAAAATTATTATTTAATCCACCTTTACCCCTGCAATATTCATTATTATTATCTGTGATAAAGTCATTACTTTTCTACCCGTAATACTCAGATCATGTGAAAATATAAATAATGTTCTATGCTAAGAAATCCATTTCAAGGTAGATATGGAAATATTTTCAAGTAAAATACATGTACAAACAAGTGAATGCGTGCCCGTAACGCTGTTGTTGGGGGTCCACAGGATTTTCCATGTAAACTATAGAAGAAAAATGAACACTGCTCAGTATTCTTTCTCTTTGGCGCTTTAATTAGACCCCTAACAACTGCTTACACAGGAATTGTACGGGAGCACGGAACAAATGAAACCCTGGTTAGAGTTAGTAGGGCATTACATATGTAAATGTATTATGTAGGCCCTACTGTATGTATGTGTATGAGGATTTAGTGATTCAAATGCAGATGGTCCACTGCACATGTAATCATTAATTTACACACATGGGGTCAAAGTATTGTTTATCTATTTATATAGTTTCATCAACTATATAAGTATATTCAAGCATTTGCAAAGAAAAATTGGGATACGGGCAAAGAAATGATGTACAGTGTGTTAGTTGTGAACAAAGCTTTTTTTTTTTTTTTTCCCCAAATTACCCCAAAATACAACAATCTGACATATTTATGGAAACTTGGCGGTGGACAATCTCTGTACATTGAACATATTGTGCCAGTCACAGCCAGGTGATTGATATACACTATATTGTACAATTACATAGCATTTCATTCATTGGAGTGACACTCCCAGATGGATGGGTTAGGCCTTCAGACAAAACAGATTTGCTACATTTTGATGGTTAGGATAGGATTTCATCTTTGGACAAATTTTGACGTTATTGTTAATGCTGCCTGGCGGTACCCTGGAGGAGGTTTCAGCAATCTGATTATCATCTGACACCATCCTATATTATTCTTTTTTGCAGACTGGTTTTTGTTCATCTTTCAGTGATAAGCCATACCTTCATCTTATTCGTGTTTCAAGGGCCATATAACATCAACCTGCATTGCACATTTGATAAAAAGCCCATCTGATTTCATCTGTGTACTGGTACATCAGATGCCAAAAATGTTGATAAACTTGAATGACAATAGTTTTTCATCACAGACTAAGATTTATTCATGTTAAAATGAATTGATCTCTTTAAGAAGCACAAAGTAAGATGATATATATTACATACATGTACATGTTTGTGAAATGTGTATAATTAAATATTATCCTTTATCACAACCCGTAAAATCAAGCATGTTGCCTATTGCTGAAAGCACCTTGTGCAAACAGAGCTTAATATCAGGCAGAAAGTCCACTTTTCTTAGGATGAAAATTCAGGGTTGGTAGAATAGTTTCAGGTGGCTAAAACTAATAGCAAAATGCATGTACTGTTTTACCATCTGATTTTAAAACCAAAACAAACATTTTTTTACTATATAAACAAATAGCATCAGAGTATATGAAAATGAAAGCTTAACAAATGTGGCATCGATTTACTATTTAGTTCAGTCGATGTATCAATTTTTGCCTGATTTTTTAACTGTAAAGCTAGTCAGTCCATAAGGAAGTTTTACTTTGTCCAGTCATTTGCTGCCTTAATGACCATTTAGATTTGTTAAAAGTTCTTGCAGTTCCATGTGTGATGTTGTGATGAAATGTTCAGTATTTAAATCTATTGAGTGAAGCTTGAGATCTGAAAGGTTGGTGCACTTGATTCATTCGTTGGTTGCTGCGGAGTACTCCCAGGGACAAAGGGTGTTCAGGGAATTATGAATTGGTGTAGTTCAAAAACCGTTCAACAGATTATCTGTTTGTATTTTTATTTTATTATTATTTTTTTTCTATTCATTTATGCCTGTTAAGCCTGATGTTTTCAGAAGTGAAAAGTGTGTCTTGTAGTCTTTTGTCTGAAGGCGTGCAGCAGAACAATTCTTTTTTTTTCCCTGATCAACAGAGGCTCTGTAATTTATGCCCATAACTGTAATAATAGGCATGTTAATAATACCAAACAGTGGTCCAAGTTACTAATTACTACTGCAAATGTGCAGATCGTGCATTATGTTTATTTTTCATATATCTTTTGTCCAGATGTTTTTGTACTGTTTGCCCATATAATGTAGAAATGCAATACATTTATTTATCACAAACACTTTAGTCTTCGTTGTTGTTGAAGTCGTTGTGTCTGACAGACGTATGAATTTATTTAAAAGGAGGACATCAAATAATGGTGGTAAGAAACTCCTCAGGTGGAGTGAGGCAAATGGCAATCCTCAGAGGAAGAGTGGATTCTTTCAATAGATGTTTTGGCCTTTAACTTCCTGACATCTTCTAAAACCCCAGCCACACTGAGTTCATGACTCTCGGTGTTCACCACCCACCTTTTTTTCATTGCCAGGTTTTTTGGGTATTTACATTCTGAAACAACAATAGGCTTTCCCTAGTTTTTGTCCAAAGTTAGAATAATTAAGACCACATACTTTGCCTGAAATTCTCTCTCTCTCTCTCTTCCTTTCTTTCTCTTCCCCCCTTCTCTTTATTTCTCTCTTATTCGCTCTCACTCTCTCCCTGTTTCTCTCCTATATGTTTTCTTTCGCTCTCTCATCTCTTTCTCTCTTATTCTCTCTCACCCTCCCCCCCCCCCACTCCCCACCTTTCTCTCTCTCTCAGCCTCATCCTCTCTCTTCTAAATTTTAAATTCGCTTGTAAAATCATTTCTCTTATTCCGGCAGCCTCAGTCACAGTTCCCTTCCCATATGGACAACCATATAAACCTACAAAAGGTAGCCTTCATGTTATGCATTCCAATTCTTGGCCCTTTGTAGGATTTACACAGGATCTGAATAATATTATCTTCGATGGATCTTTGTTTTTTTTAATAAATGTCTTTCTCACATATTTCACAAAGGAGTGCAGTGTTTCAAAACAAACAATCCTACCCTACTTAATGATGACGCCGCTTCTGAACAATGTCCAGAATACACAGAAAACCGATATATCTAAATCTTTGTATACAAGTACAGTAGGGGCCTTTTGGTTAAATTTGAAATTTTTGCGAGCAGTAATTTCCAGTTCTTTGAAGTTGTAAACTTATGGCACTAAAAGTGCAGGATTGAAGTTACTAAAAATTTAATCTAAATCAGGGGCTTTTAGCCTACTTTTTTTTCCTCAACGCTCTGATCGCCACCTAGAACACCCCCGCCCCCCTACCTCCCAACGTCCCGCTAATTTGTTCTCTCTCACACACACGCATGCGCGCGCACACACACACACACGCCCGCGCAGAGCTCTAGAGAGCAGTATACATACATGTGTACATAAATAGCTTCAGTAGTGTATATCTATGATAGCAACTGAGAATTTTTAATTGTTGTTCGTCTCGAGAAAATGTCTTTCTGACAGCCCGCTTGAAATTCCCTTTTCTAAAAGAACCAGTAACATCTTACTCTTGATGAACAATCATATAATGTATGTACGGTACTTCGTCTTGCGTTGACCGCTGCTGTTTGTCCGCAATAAAATATATTATGTATAAAACTTTCTCCCACGTCTGATTTCAATGAAAACTTACCAAGCTGAAACACTATTCCCTTGGGTTTTTCCCTCCTTTTTTGTGTTTTTCAATTGTCCACTCTATGTACTCGTCGAATGCAAAACGCACCTGGCTGCTGCTGTGAACATTATTTTGTTGGCGTTGAATTTGTTCAATTTTCACACCAGAACTTGTCATGGGCATTGAGAGATTATAATTAACATTATCTGCACTCAACACATGCATGCTACAGACAGCGCCAACGAAAATGTACCATAATAAAACCTCGCGGAACCGCCGACTAACTGGTTCCTTTTTATACTGACATACAATGTCGTGACGTCACCAACCAACCGATCGGCCAATCAAAATCAGCTAGTGTGCGTCTTTGCTACCTTACACGTTGTTTTTTTTTTTTTTTGCTTTTTTTTTTTTTTTTTGTCCTAGTTCTGTAGATTTCACACATTTTTGCAGTTTGAGAATGTGAAACTGCTTTTTTTCACCTCAATTTATAATCATCGATACCGGTATTCAACGAAAATGTCAGCTTTCAGTGGCACCGTCGGATGTTTTCGACTCAAACACGAGTTGAACCTTTGTCTGTCAGTGCATTGTGTTCATCCTGTTGACAGTGAGCAAAGAGCTAGAATCTATAGGTACATGTATACATGAGCAAGCGTTTGAAGTGGGGAGGGTGGTTATATCTCGTCTTAGTCCTTGGGATAAAAGAAAAATTAATCAACACAAATGAACAACTAAAAGAACGTCCATTCGCACCCACGCTGAATTCAAGTTCTTTTGGTTATAAAAGCTGGAACACTCACTGCTAAAGTTGTTTGTTTGTTTCAATTATGTAGCCTACTGTATAAGTTTTGTTGTTAGTTATCGCGCTGTAATTTTCGCACCATATTGCGCATCAGAGCCCAGAGGGAATGAAGCCACTGTCTCTACATCAGTCCAGAGAGATGCTGCAGTGTGTATTCCATCGCTGCATTTAACACACAGAGATCAGCACACAACAACAACATGACATATCTGTAAAAAGCACGACACTCACGAGGAGAACAGAAAAATGAACAAAAACCAGCGCCGCTACTTCAGTTCTGTTCCATTGATAATCTTTCCACCGCGTTCATTCATGAGCAGCGCGTGCAGGTGCCCCCTAAATTAACCTTTCGCTGCCGATGTACCGTTATTACTGAGGCTAACCTTTACTCCCCTAAATTCCTTTCACACCTGTGAGCAGGACGGGGTGCGGTTCTCTTGACTTTTGTACGTCTATGTTGTTTGCGTTCTCTTTGATTTGACATTCGTACGAATTTGCAACAGTGACTGAGCGCTGGATTATATTGCTCCGACGGCATGTGTGAGATATTGGACTGATACATCTATCGTTGCGCCTGATACTGTTCACTACGTTTTATATCATAAATATGTTGTGATTAACGTTTAGAGGAGGAAATCGAGAGAGAGGAAGACAAATTTAATGTTTTCCTCAGTTAAAACGGAAATCTCGATAGTTTTATTGGCGAAGGTACAAGATAAGCTGGGAAGCGCGAGCGAAGGTGCGCGTCCATGATTGGCTGGTGCCAGAACGTGCACCCCTTTGCTCGTGATGCTTTTCGCTCGTGCGCCTTCTCCCCTTCCTTACCTAAGCCATCCGTGGAATTTCAGCCCAAAATAGATTCTGGCTTTGACCCATCTTGAAGAATGTTAGGTTTCAAGGTGTGACTCGCTGCCAAACAGCATTACAGTGGAATCAGGGGGGCTTATAATAGCTTTGACCATGTCACTAAATTCCGTCCCTCGCGGATTTCTTTGATGTCAGCCCGCTGTAGTGTCCTTTGGAAAGGTGAGACTGTCCGAGAGAGCCTGAGACAGGTGATAAGCATTGTGTTTAGTTTTGTGATCCCAAACCTGAGCCACTGTTGCTTGCAAACACGGCCAACCAACGCAGCGGCGCCATTCGTCCAAACGAATGCGAGGGTAGCTCGTTTTCAACATGGCGGACCGAGGATGTTCATTGCATAGGTAAGGTTGCCTGCAGGTTTGCGATGTATATCCCGTTGTGGATTCTTTCAACTGTGTTTTCGTGATTGCTTTCAGTTCAGCAGACGACTAAGTATGCATTGCAGGAGAACTATGCTTTAAATTCCTTGTGTCTTCAACTTTTAACGCGGTGTGAATGGTTTGTTATGAAGTTCTAAACTGAGCCAAAGCCCGTGCGGCACATCCGAGGTCGATATGAGGATGAATCTTGTCTGCAAGGAAGAACATTTCAGTTGTGAGACAAGCTTGTTTTTGCGAGGAGTATCGCTGTTTTCTATAACTTTGTAGCAAATTTCTGTTTCTACATTGCAAGTGTTTGTTCCGTTTGCATGTTTTGGACCAGGTAGGCTACATAGAGGTAAGCCAGGTGATAAGTGCTGCCCTATAACCTAATGTCATTGTTGGCTCGTTTACCTGTCAGGTTATCAAGGTAGCTTTCATTTTGGTCAATGAAGCAGTGGATACACGAAGTCCTGTCTCAGTGAAAACTGAACTAAATCAGATAATTGGTCAAATGAAACTTTCCCATTTTGTTTCCATGCCAGGAACAAAGGCTAATTTATTTCTTATCAAATGAATTCATGAAGTGCAATTGTTTTTATTGTAATATAGTCTAGATCTAAATAAACTTGTGGTGGTGAATATTATTATGTTAAGTGGTGGTTGTCATATTGTTTGTAAATCATGTATAGCTTGGTGAAAGCTTTGTGTCTCAAAAATTAACGTTATATTTGAAATTATAAAAATGGCAGATGGGGCAAAAACATTATGTAATATAAATTTAATATCATTCAGTGATAGATTACAGTACACATTTGAGGTAGTTTTCATTTTTTACTTGCATTAAGCTAGCATGCAGTTGTTTTGTGTATTCCTTCCCCATCCTTGGAAGGTTTTATTTCCTTACCAAACCCATTGCTGTTTGTAAGATGACATAATTTCAGAGAAGACTAAAATATATTTGGCAATCATTTTTGCTACAACACCCCAGCCCCACCCCTTTTTTTTTTTTAAACAAACAAAGCATTAACAATTTGTAACAAAGTCAGAGAATATATGTAAATTTAATATTGAACTTATATGTAATCTCACATACATTGTTAGTCAGTTAGCACTTTTGCCATCCTCAGTGTATTTTGCTGCACTTGATCTCACATTGTGGAAATATATTGTTAAATATTCGTTAAGGGAAATGTGCATGTAATTTCATAAATTCATGTATTTCTTGAAATGTTTGGCAAATGAATGTCACTGTACTGTAAAAGTGTTTATAAAATGTGATTTTGAGGGGGTTATAAAGAAAAATAGGTTTTAATTTAATGTTTCTTGCATTATTTCTAACAAGACAGAAATGAGCATTTCATATTGATATATAGGCAAGAATATTGGTAGTTAATTTATTAGCCCCATAATTATAGCTCCTTCATCAGAAGTTCAAATTAAGGACATGTGATTGAATACGGAGAGTGGGTCAAAAGGGTGCCCAAGAACAGTAGGCGTAGTTGGAATGAGTTTCAGGCAGTGCAGCACAGAGGAGAAAGACAATAGCTATAGAAAGTTTAGTTTAATAGCCTTATGTAGTCATTGTGTTTCTCACTATTCTGTCACGCTGTCAAACAGTACAAAGCAAGATTCTAACATAATACTTCTGTAGTACTCAGTAAAAAGAAGAAAAATGTCATGGTTTATTGTAAATTATGATCAAGCAAATGTAGATCAGTGCAGAAATCTTACAACTGTCAGAGATCATACAGACTTTATTTCATTAATGAATTGTGGCCCTCAGGAAGTCAGTATCTAATATATCATGTTCAGTTTGAAATTGAAATCGAAGGCGTCAGTGTGTGAAGAAAAAAAAATGCAGATGAAAATTACATTCACGTAACTCACTTTATATGCGATGGCAAATTGTCTAATTTTTCTCAAAAGTGTAAACTTTGCACTTCCTAGGTTTTGATTTTGAATCCAGTGGGGATAACACGTGGAATTACTATGGGTTGCAACATGGATCAGCTTTTGATACTACCATGATTGTGCACATTATGATTAATTGCTTTATATTTCGCGGGTATTGAGCAAAATTGTTGTATCTCCAGGTTTATGAATTGGGGTTCATAAAGGGCAATACTGTAATAATGACAAACTGCTTCTTGCAATTTTTTAAAAGTAAACCAATAAAAGAAATCAGTGACTTTTAAAAGCAACAAATTGTTGGCTGGCTGTTGGAATCTCGTTAAAACTAAAAGCTGAAAGGTTGTTGTTTAGGGACCGTAGTATTTTACATAGAAAGCTATAGCTAAGCAGTGAACACAACTCAGTAATACTCTCTGTTTGTGTTTGTTCCCTAACAGTTCAGCCTTTGAATTTTAGTTTTAACGAGGATGCTATGCATCCTGTCAAACATTCCTATCCTGAAAGATTGTCAAGTTTTTTTTATTGTTGTTTGTTTGTTATATTGCAATGACCTGGAGAAGAGGGACATGTCTGCACTTCAACTGTTCAGAATGCATTAAGAAAAAGAAGGAAAACAAACTATGAGACCATGCAACTTGCCCCTGCTTTCGGATAACAGAAGTACATGATTACAGTGATAAAATAATCATGGAGTTGACAACGGATTGTAAGTTTTCCCCATGCACATCATGATGCATTGTAAACTAGGCTTATCACTTCACCTGATTTTGTTAAGCCTATTAAGATGCAACATCCTGCCTGAATGGGTGTCAGCAGTCATCTAGACCACTTGAAATCTTCAGGTGGAAATGATAGAGGTTGTCACGCCATGGCAGTTGCATATGAAAGAAAAAAATATAGAGATAGAGAGGAAGGCAGAGTATGTTAGTCATTCATAAGGACTGAAAAGATTCATTTATTATGTTGCCCTTCCATGGTGAAAACTGGAGCAAAGCTTAAGATGAATCAAAACATTATTTGGTCGGTGGATATTTCATATGCCATATTAATTGTAGTATTAAAATTTCATTGAAATGTAAATAACAACACTGCTTCATCGTGATATTATTTATTCCTGAAAATAATTATGTTATTGTTGATGTAGCAATATTGGATTTACCATGATTAGCTTTAATTTTCTGTTCTGAGCTTGTATCATATGTTTTAGACAATCCTCAGGGAGCCCATGTCCTTGATGATGCCTAATTTGACTAATTTTTTAAGGTAAATTATGTAACTGTTATTTTATTATTTTTTTAAAGGGTGGGGTGTGGGGGGGGGGGGGGATTTAATACTAGAATGATGCTAGATTAATCAGTGACTAGAAATACCTCTTTGAGTGGTTCATCTGTCAATAGATTTTAATTTTCAAATGCAAACAAAATTACTTAAGCACATATGTGCTTTTTATATTATATATTGTCATATTTTCTTGAAATGTCAAATTCCTGCCCAGTTTGATTAGTTATTTTTTGTAATCTTGGTTTGTATCCTGATCATCCGGGGTGGTGTGAATATCTATCTGAAGTTTGGTTAGTCCCCCATAAAATTCTCCAATTCTTACCCTCAACTTCTAGGGAAGGAAACAGCATAGTGACAGTCTCTAAAGGCCTGTTTTAACTTTACACTGGTAGGTTTTAAGAATAGAAAAAAGGAATGGGGGACTGTGTGGGAAGAACTCTCCTGGCTTTCCGACTTTTGCTTTCCGATTTCCCCGATATCCTTCTTACTGCCAGCCTTGTATTGAGTAAATTTTCAGAGACTAGGCATTGGTGTGGGTATTGCACATTTTCACTGAAAGAAATGAAGCCAATAGGTCAAATCATTATGTAAAGGGAGTGAATACTGTGCTTGATTGATGTTTGGGTCCTTTTGTTAAGTAATTCCAAGTGACTTCATGCTTGCCACATATATGGTGAAGTCCTTTTGTACTGAGTTCTACCATAGTGAATGTGGTAAAACTCAGCCATATTGCCTTCATTTTTGTTGTCCATTATATCATAACGCTAATCAGAAACAAGTCTTTGAATGTTTTCAGACACATGCAGTCTTTAATATTAAGTCCCATTATAAGTGCAAGTAAGGCTAGAGAGGAGAGGTGTGAAAATATTGTATTTTAAGAATTTCCTGCTTATCTTCCAATTATCTTCCATTTATTCCAGCAGATCAGAAAAATTTCAAATAAATGGTAAACATAATTTTTCTAGAGAAATGCAATCGTTAGATAGAGATGGCTCAGCAAGTCATACTTTGTCATGCAATAACAATTAAGAGGGTAACTCTTCACAAAAAATGCCAGTTCAAAAATCAAAGAAGTCAAGGAAAGAATACTGAAAGTTGGGTGTTCAGAGGGATTTTGTGAAGTACTATTTTGACATTGCAGGTCATAAGGTAAATTTTTTGCCTTGAAAGCAAACTTTTTAACAGGCTTTGCACTTCAGAGATTAACATTGTCACAGAACATTTGTGTGTACGAATTGTGGAAGTCCTTTATCATGTAAAAGTCAGAGAGACAGAAATTTATGGGTAATAATTAACATCCACTGACTGTTGGCATTCGTTACTTCAGCTGGGAAGTGTTTATCCAGCACTTCATGGTTCATGTTGGTGTTATCTGTGGTGTTTTCAGTCACTGTAACCTTACATTATTACAGCACTGTACAGCAGCATAGAAGCATGCCAGGAATCATGGCATGCCAGAAAACTGTGTTTACATAAGATGGGGACATTGTTGTGTTGATGTCTTAGTATCAGTAATACAGTTTAAATAGATCTTATCTTGGCTGTCTTGCCCATGGAGAAAATTGTGTCACAGAGACTCAGTTGTCACTTTCTGATATGATATTGACTTCCAAATGTCATCTTCATGTAATATGGACAAGCTTTGAACACGGTGATGGCATAATCATGATAATGTGGTATATATGTCTGCAGATGTCATCACTGATATCGACTATTAAGGGTCAAACATGTGTGGGCTTTTGAAGTGATTGTATCACTCAGAATTTTGGGTCAGGTTGAAATGTGTGCAAACATTAATGTTTGCCTAGCATTTTGAGAAGTAACAAAACCGTAATACCCAGGTTCGGTACTGCAGCACTGCAAACTTCATCCTGCACTGTGCGATATAGTACTTGAATTTGTTGTCCTGAACTACGAAGGTATTTGTTGACTGGCTTGAAGCAGTAGCACATCAGCTTGGGTTTGTGGGTGGAATTTCATTTCATACCAAATAGAATCAAGATGCATAGAATTTTTTGCTCATTGTTAAAAACAATGTACAAGCTCAGTAAGTTGTAGCCTTCATGTGATATTTCATTGCTTGCATGTTTATAAATTGGCGTGCAGTGATTATCTTATCTTACTGCCATCTGTTGAGTTCTTTGTGATGGGGTTCTTTGTCTGTAGTATGTTGACACTGAAGCAAAATATGTTTGCTTTTATTTGCAGAGTGAAAGATATCTGAGATGAATGCTGAAAACCATGGATGAAAGAGAGAAAGCATTCTCAGAGATTGGATGAACAGGAAGTGGAACAGACACTTGTGTTTCATGACAATTGTGTGAATCGGTGCATGTGAGATTCTGTCATAAAGGATTCTGTATAGTATATCAACAAGTGCTGTGAAGACAAAGAAACCATGTTGCTTACTCCTCTGGCAATTAGCAATCACTGGAAACTCTGAGACTAAAAGGTCACTCTCATTTGGGTTTTAAAATAGGAACAACTTGATCATCATGGAGGGAGACAGTGCTCAGTCTTCAATACCGAAATCAAGTTCCTTTTCTCCTAAAGTGACACGTCCCAAATTACCCCCTTTCGCTGGGACTGGGAGTCGTTCTATCAGTCCTCGCTCGAAGACTGATCCGGGCCGTGGAGAAATCAAAGCCATTATGGAAGATATCATGAACTTGAACAAGACAGACTGGAAAACTTTCAGTCGATCCCGGACATCTACTCTTCCAAAAGGCAAATCCATGTCAACCAACACATCCCCAAGTGCCTCTCCCCGTATTGGATCCCCTGTAAGTGCTGATGATTCCAGGTCAGGCTTGTCTCGGGACCGCAGTAGGAGCCTCAAGATCCTCACTGACAGGTTGAAACATAAAAATACCAAGCAAGCAATGCGACAGGAACAAAAACCCTCAGAAGAAAATGAAAACAAAGATGTGGTTGTTGTTTCGCGAACCATTGATTTACAGCCAACAGGAAATCGCTGTGAGCAATGGACACCGGGCAGTTTATCTGCTTCTGTGCAACTGCCAGGGGGTAGTCCTAGGAAGAGTCCAGATAGACGATCTATTGAGCGAACCTATGACCAGATTCCAGAATCACCTGAAGATGCAGAGCTGGATGAAGGGGAAGGAACCAGATCTGCATCTTCAGATGAGAGTTTTCGAACTGTTCCAGAATACATGCAGGATGACTCTCAAACCTCACGTGATAAGAGTCCAGATAGCGATTTTCATGTAGGATCACGTGAAAAGTCTCCAGATAGCGATGGAGGAGAAAGTACCAGGTCTCAGGATGACTATATAAAAATGAAACCAACAACTGAAAAGTCTGCCGAAGATGAGGGGGTGAGTGAAGGTGTGGAGCAGTCGCCGCCTGTTGTCAGCACCTACATTTATCACCCCATTCCACGCAACTCTAAGTTCTTACAGTTAGCTGCCACCAAACCACCTAAAAGATTTCCTCCAGAAAGAAGATCTGGCATCACCATGCTTGCCACTCGCGGTCGGGTTGGGGCTATCAGCAAACCTGGAACAGATGAGTCCAAATCCTCAGATGCTCAGTTATCAGATGACCAGCCACGACAAAGGTTTCAGCGTCGAAGTGACTCTGGAAAAGCCAGCACACCCAAATCCTCACCACGCTTTATCACTCATCCGCCTCACATGAAAGTTTCACATAAGGAAGCTGGACCTGTGGATACCAATGGTTTCGCAGCTCTCAAATCAACAGACAGTGAGGATGAACAGAAACACAGTCAGGCATCATTGGCTGACAGTCAGTTTGCCAGTGAAATGTCTGATGACACATCTTACCAAGATGTGGTCGAAAGTTTTGTGACTGATGGCAGCAATGACGTGTCCGACCGCAAAAATGGCAAGACCAGCAAACAGAAATCTAAAAGTGACCCCAGTGGTGACCGAGCTCGGGATATGCTTGACTTTCCCCACAACATCGAAACACCTCAGTCTCAGAGTGTTCCTTTACTCTCCAAAGAAGAAATGGAAGCCCTGGGAGCAGATCGCAGTTTGATGGTATCAGAAGAGGATGCCAAGCAGAAATCTCGATCTGAAACTGCTTTGTCCAGCAGTGTCAACGAAGATACTGGAGATGGGCATAGCTCAGCAGGAGAGGATGATGATGATAACACAACGCCAGACAGTGAAAACCCTCTGATTCCCCCATCCAGACAGCCGAGAACTCCAGCTGCGTCTGCTCCTGGTACTCCTCATGGCCCCTCTCCTTCACCCGTCACAACTCTTGAACGGCCCTCGAACTTACTGAGTGTTCCTTCATCTACCATGCCTGGGCGAAAGCCAAACATATTTCGCAGTGCAAGCTCTGCTAGTGTTTTGCAAAGTCGCAAACCTGCAGGATCTCCACTACGAGAAAAAGATGTTGTGAGAAAGTTCAGCATTACCTCAGATGAGGCTATGACAAACTCTAAATCGTCTGCCAACTTGGTGCCAGATTTTCTGCCCATTGGGGATACCGGCAGTGCTTCATCCATGCCCGCAGTGTGGAATAGGGATAGACTTTCGACAACAGATTCCCCAGAAAGAGAACCTGGTTTCATCAAGGTAAGAGATTTTCATATGTATTTCCATGTCTTCAGTTTGCGGTTTGTACGTTGTCCAGTTTTGTGTACACGTCTCATGTGCGTGAACTGGGGAGTTCTCATGACATCAGTTCATTCCAAGTTTGTCCTTGTTAGTGGAATGTGATGTTGGCTAAGAATTGTGCTTGAGATGAAGGTTGAGAAATTGTACTGTTTTTCGTAGGTGGCGAACAGGTTGTGCGTCTGGCCTCCATTTTAAACAGATGGACACCATTATAATTGGTGTAGGATCGATTAAAAGACTTCAGCCCCATCTAAAACCGAGCTCCATAACCTGACAAAAGACAGTATCCACCAAAAGCTATTACTTACGTTGAGGTAGTATAATTCAATAAAAATTAAATCATGAAGGGGATCACTTCTCCGCGGCTCTTATGTCAGTTTTGCCGACTTCACTGGGGATACGAGTGTCAGTAATGTACTGTAGTTGAGTGGCCAAAGCTATATTTTACAGTTTATCTATAAGTTGTAGTCGAAGCTATGAACAATTTCTCTTCAATTTGTAGCCGAAGCTAAGAACAGTTTCTCTTTACGTTGTAGCCGAAGCTATAATATTATACAGTTTCTCTTCAAGTTGTGGCCGAAGCTAAGAACAGTTTCTCTTTACGTTGTAGCCGAAGCTATAAACAGTTTCTCTTCAAGTTGTGGCCGAAGCTAAGAACAGTTTCTCTCCATGTTGTAGCCGAAGAAAAGAACCGTTTCTCTTTGAGTTGTAGTTGAAGAAAAGAACAATTTCTTTTCAAACTGTAGCCGACCGAAGCCGAGAACAGTATATATCATCAAATTATCAATAAAGCAAGGTGGCAAAATTTGAGAAATTTTCTGTTAATATATAATACAGTAGACCGATGATGTTGCCGAGCACCAAAGAGCATTGATATTATCAAGACGCTCCTCTTTAGCCTGTATCAGTATCGCTGTTCTATTTCGCATTTTGGGACATGTGACTGTGAGCTGCACCCGTGAGTTCTACCCATAGCGCACTGAGTCAAGTCTATTTTGCCTCAATTGTATTGAGTTGGCGCACTAGTGAGACTGAAACATGTCTGTGTCGCGGGTTGATTCAAAGGGAGTTATAAGTGTGAGTCAAAATCGGCGCAAAACAGACTTAACTTAATGCGTCTCTATCCTTCTTGTCGTTTCTGTGGTTTGGATATGACATCATGGTTGTTTACAAAATCCTCGTGGTGCTACTTTCAGTTTTGTCACTCCCAAGTCTTATTTTCTCATCCCACCGAGAGTAGTGTAAAGTTTTGTCAGTGACATAATGATGAAAAGTCGCTATCCTTATGTCTTGAGGTAATAAACATCATCTCGGGTCATTTTACCACTTTCCAGGCATTCGTGTGGTATGAGCCCTCTCGTTCTCACCTCCTCCACTGTTGCTTTTATTGCATTGTTTACCTCTGGCATAGGATTGGAGAAACCCTGGTTCATTAGGCTCGGAATGTAGATCTATCCAACTGGTGCTGTGGTTGTCATTGTTGTTGCTGTTGCTGCTGTTGACAGTCTATTGTCTGTGTGTATCGCCCTACTGCAATATTCTGTCTATCTTCTCGCTGTTTTCTTGCACGTATAGTGACCCGTTATCGTGTCGACGTGCTTTCTTCAAACTCAGACTACCCGCACTACATTGCCCTTTCCTCGCTCACCCCCAATCCTCAGTACGACAGTTGATGGGCACCCTCCGAGAGGGTCTCCTTCTGTCCCGTTGTAATATAATATATTCTGTCTGTCATCTTACTTTTTTTTTTAAAGCACAATGTGGCCGTTGTGTCGATGTGCTCTCACCACACTCAAACCCCCGACCCTGATTTGAGGTCTTTATTTTAGAAGGTTCGCTGCCCTTGGCATTTACACCTCACTTTACTTGTTTTATTATTTCTTGTTCTGGCGGGGGGGGGGGGGGGGGGAAGATGATATGGATAAATTTTAATCTATTAATTTCAATTTTGCCCGGGCAGCGGCCTTTCGGCCTGCTCTTTACGATTTCCAACTGCCAAGGTATCTTTAACGTGCGCAACGTGCACACGGGCCCTCCGAATTTTTTCGTCCTTATCCGAGAAGACTAGGTACTCGATCCTACCCCCCAATAGGACCAGGGACTTGAAAATATGAGAAAAATCCAATTTCCAAGAACTACTCGATCCTACCCCCCAATAGGACCAGGGACTTGAAAATATGAGAAAAATCCACTTTCCAACATGCCTGCACTACCCGGGTTTAGAACCCGGGACCCTTGGCATGAGAGGCGAGCACATTGCCTCTAGACCACCTTGTCCCCCGACCCTCAAACCCCCGACCCAACAAACACTATTAACACTATTAGAGGAATATCATACCAGGCCTGGGACGTCACATCAGTTGCTGCCAGCAACTATAGACCCAAGAAATAATGGCAGAAGTGACTGCCTGACCAGGCTTAGTACCATACTGTTGATAGGATCTTCCCGGATTTACCCAGAAAACATAGTAAATTATGGTTTGCACTTCTTGTCTTCCAGGAGCTGATTGTGGCGTTCCGGGGTTAGTTTGATCAAAGAGAAACAATAAAGTGTCTGGTATCTTTGGTACGATACCCCCCCCCCCTTTCTGTTCAAACGCAGTCACTGGATTTTGCTACAAGTATTTTATTTAGCTGTATGTGGGTGTATGTGTGTCCCGAGTTACTCACTGCTTGCTTCCTGCCGTCCCCTGGCCGTCAAGGTTTACCAGGCGTCATCAGTGATGCGATGTTGGAATGATAAGGCAGGGCGTCTGGAAGCGGAGAATGATGACTCTCTTGTATTACGCGAGAGAAACAGAGGTCTACAGTGGGGAGGGCAGGAGAGGGGAGGGGGTCGACTGACTCATTGCCA
Organism: Onchidella celtica; assembly: GCA_963931925.1. Classification (NCBI taxonomy): domain Eukaryota; kingdom Metazoa; phylum Mollusca; class Gastropoda; order Systellommatophora; family Onchidiidae; genus Onchidella; species Onchidella celtica. Next base: position 49,597,365 of record OZ007573.1, on the reverse strand, counting down.
GCTTGTGTTTGGGGAGATAGTAGACGTGTGCCATTTCTCCCCCCCCCCTCCCCCGGTCTGTCTTTCTCTCTTCTCTCTTTCTCCCTCTCTCTCGCGCTCTTTTTTTCTTCCATGGCAACCACTTTTTTATGCCTTGTCTGTTGTTACTGTTGTTAAATCATAATGGGAGGACAGCTCAACAGGGCGTTTGCCTTTTTTGAAACAGAATTATAGCCATTTTGATGACGAAATGTCACAGTTCGTTCTGCGCAGTTTTGCAGAGAGGGGCCGTCCTACATGTGAGGAAGTGTGTAAGTGTGTGTGTTTTGGGGGGGGGGGGTTCTGGTGAGCGTACTTACGCTTTTGAATAATATTGTGTTAATGAATTTAAAAGTTTGGTTTTATTTACCTTTATTTAGTGCTTTTTTGACAGAAAGGTTGAAGATTATATATCGAAAGGGCTATCCAGTGAAGCAGTCAGATTGCCTGCCCAAAACATCCAGGTACCAATTTAACTTTTAAAACTCTAAGGCCTTATCATGGATATATACACCCCCCCCCCCCCCCGTGATCGTCGGACGCTTGCCCAAATTGAGGGGTGATGAAGCCAAACGTGTGCAAAGCGTACATAGTGGAAAGGAAAGGGGGGGGGGGGGAAATCAGAATCGAGTATTTGTACACGTACTTTATGGATGGCCCCAAAAGAATATGATTTCGTTGGTATTCAGGGCCACTGTGTTCAGCTCTCCAGAATATTTTACATGTGATGTACATTGTTGGTGTTTGTAGATCAATTTGTGCAGGCTCCAAATTATACGAAACTAGATGACCTACCGGGCATTGCCCGGAATAAACAATCATGTGCTCCCCTTCTCTCTCTCTCTGTCTCATATAATAAAAGTAATAAACTACAGTCTTGCTTCAGAACTCATGCGCACCAGAACACTACGCACCAAACTGAACGTTTGATAAAATACAAATGTTACATAGCAATAAACATTGTTATTTTTTTAAAAACACATGCTTGAAGTTAACAACTTTTAAATATAGTCATCATCTTCCCTATCTCAATTGCCACCTTCCTACCAAATTTAAGGCCCGAAGAGTGTATAGTTTGGTGAGTTAGTCATGCCAAAGGTTGCAAGTTACTGAAATATGTAATAGATTATATGTAATAACCTGTCGGTCATAGGCTTGTTTGCCTAAATCACAGACGAAGAATTGAGCAAACTTCCCGGACGCAGCTTCGAAGCTGGCGGCAGCAGGCCAGTGGTTGATTGATAGGGCAGATGGCAATATACCGTCACTCTGGCCTGGATATCGTGACACAGAGCATCCACCAGTATTGGTGTTCTTTGGTTTGGGTCTTTCACCCTAGTCAGTTGGGACTGCGAGGCTGTGGAGTAGCCTACAGGCAGCCGGTCAGGCAATATGACTGTCCCTCTGGCATCCTCCTGCACCTGGATACATTTCCAGTCGTCTTGACCCTGTCTTGCCACTTGGATAAGTTGTGTCCAGGCGAGAGAGTGAGTCTGATGTTTGCGCAGCTCTTTCTCACTAAAAACAAATTCTTTGCGCCAGTCTTAACACTCACCTCGTCTTCTTTCATCTTTGTCTCGTCTTCTTTCCTCTCAAAATTCCAACGGCGATGGGCGAGTGCGGTGGCAGCAGGTTTGGATAGACTGGAAGCTGTTAGCACAGACCTACACGTTGGTGGCTGTGGGCTATGGTCGCTTCATCGTCGATTGAAGTGGAGGCGTGGGGAGGCAGCACCCACAGTAGCTGAGCAGCCTTGTTTAAGGATAGCACTGCTCACCTCAACTGAGGAAGGGGCTAGAAAAGGTGCCCTAAAGAAAGCCCACTTCACATCACCCTGACTGGTATACCGCGACCAGTGGGGATCCCTTTTTGCGGTCGAAACAAAAAGAAATTCAGCTTACTCAGGCTAGGAGCCTGGAATATACGCACACTACAGGACAACTCAAACAACCCGGAAAGACGCACTGCACTTATTGCCATTGAGCTCAGCAGGTACAACCTGGACATAGTGGCACTCAGTGAGACCAGACTCCCTGATAGTGGCCAACTCAAAGAGCTCAGTGGTGGATACACCTTCTTCTGGAAAGGCAAGGGTGCAGTCGAACCGAGACAGCATGGTGTTGGGTTTGCAATTAAAAATGACCTTGTCAGAAACCTGCAGTCCATGCCAATTGAAATAAATGACAGGCTAATGACACTCAGGATCCCAGTTGGGAAAAGCCAGTCAGCCACCCTCATTAGCGCATATGCGCCCACCATGACAAACCCAGATGAAGCCAAAGACAAGTTCTATTCTGATCTAGAATCTGTCATATGCTCTGTCCCGGCAGCTGATAAGCTGATTCTCTTGGGGGACTTCAATGCTAGGGTTGGCTCCGAAATCTCAGCGTGGCCAAATGTTTTGGGCCCTCATGGAGTTGGTTCATGCAATAACAATGGGTTGCGCTTACTTACTTTGTGCGCTGAATTTGGCCTGTTCATTACCAACACAAATTTTAGTCTCCCCATGAGAAACAGAACGTCATGGATGCATCCCCGCTCAAAGCATTGGCATCTCATAGACTATGTCATTGTGAGGAAGACTGACAGAAAGGATGTCCTTGTAACAAAGGCGATGTGTGGTGCCGAGTGTGGAACTGACCACAGACTCATTGTTTGCAAGCTCAGACTAACATTGAGGCGCAATAGACGCCCTCAAGGGAAAGCGCCACCTAAACGCCTAAATGTTTCAAAACTCTGCTCAGCTGAGAAACAGAGCGAGCTCTCATCAGAACTCTCCTCAAAATTGGATTGCGTGACTTTTGACCCTGAGAACATTGAACAGAGCTGGACTGACCTAAATACGACTGTACACTCTTGCGCCAGCAGCACAGTTGGTTTTCCTGTCCGCAAGCACCAGGACTGGTTCAATGATAATGATAATGAAATCAAAGTGCTCATCAAAGAAAAAAATAGTCTCATCCAAGCTCACTGCAGTGACCCCTCTTCCACAGCAAAAGCTGATGCACTGCGTGCATGTAAGGGTGTACTCCAGAAGAAGCTGAGGAAAATGAAAAATGACTGGCTTGAAGAGCGAGTAAGAGAAACTCAGAAATATGCCGACACAAACAACACTAGAAAGTTCTTTGAGAGCCTCCGAGCTGTGTTTGGACCATCCCGCTCTGGCCCTACGCCACTTCTTGCGTCAGATGGTTCAACACGCATTGTTGAATTGAATGCCATAATTCAGCGTTGGGCAGAACATTTCGGAGGTGTGCTAAATCGGCCATCAAATATAAATACTGAGTCCATTGACCGCCTCCCTCAGACTCCTATTAATGCAGCTCTTGCCAAGCCATTCACAGCAAATGAGACCCGAACTGCCACAAATCAGATGTCCTTTAACAAATCACCAGGCGTGGATTCAATTCCTGCTGAGGTGTATGCCTTCGGTGGAGAAAAGCTTATTGAAAGGTTGACCGAGTTGTTCAATCATATGTTGAAAGCAGGGAAGCTGCCACAAGACTTCAAAGATGCTTCAATCATCCATCTGTACAAAAACAAAGAGGACAGCCAAGTCTGTGACAACCATCGGGGAATCTCTCTACTTTCAATTGCTGGCAAAATATTGGCAAGAATTCTTCTGAATCGCCTTCTTGATCACCTCTCGTCAAATGACTTGCTTCCCGAGAGCCAATGTGGCTTTCGTAAAGAGAGGGGAACGGCGGATATGATTTTTGCTGCCAGACAGATTCAAGAAAAATGCATGGAACAAAATAAAGCGCTGTATATCACATTTGTTGACCTCACAAAAGCATTTGACACAGTGTGTCGTGAAGGCCTCTGGAAAATCCTGGCGAAGTTTGGGTGTCCACCCGAATTCATCACAATAGTGCGCCAGTTTCATGATGGCATGCAAGCTGCAGTCAAAAGCAACGGCAGTGTTTCAGAGCCCTTTGCTGTCACAAATGGGGTAAAACAGGGTTGTGTCTTAGCCCCAACTCTGTTCAGCATCATGTTCTCTGCAATGCTACAAGAAGCCTTTAGCTCTCCTCCTCAAGGGGTAAGCATCAAGTACCGAACTGATGGCAGTCTATTCAACCTCAGGAGACTTCAGGCAAAAACCAAAACAAAAAGTACTCAAGTCTGTGACCTACTATTTGCTGATGATTGTGCACTTCTGGCACACGATGAGGATAGCATGCAAAACTGTGTTGATAAGTTCTCTAGTGCCTGTGACAACTTTGGCCTCACAATAAGCACAAAGAAGACGGAAGTGCTCCATCAGCCTACTCCAGACGACAAGTATCCTGTGACCCCAAATATCAAAGTCCATGACAGTCTTCTGAAGGTGTCGGAGAACTTCACCTATCTTGGCAGTACACTGTCTTCCACGGCTCGTGTTGATACTGAAATTCTCTCAAGAATCAGCAAAGCCAGCTCTGCATTTGGCAGGCTTCGAAAGAGAGTGTGGGATGTTGCCGGCATTCGCACAGACACTAAGCTGAAAGTGTACAATGCTGTGGTCCTTCCCACCCTACTCTATGGGGCTGAAACCTGGACAGTGTACCAATCGCATGCCAGAAAGCTAAATCACTTTCATCTGGCCTGCCTTAGAAAGATCCTAAGGATCAAATGGCAGGATAAAATTCCAGACACTGAGGTCCTCAATTGTGCCAAGGAATTGAGCATCTTCTGCCACCTGAAAAAAATTCAGCTACGTTGGGCAGGACATGTTGTCAGAATGCCCGACTCCAGACTCCCTAAGCAAATCTTCTTCTCTGAGCTCTCCAATGGAACGAGGAATGTTGGGGCCCCAAAGAGACGGTACAAAGACACTCTCAAGCAATCACTGAAGGCCTTTGCCATTGATGTGAGTGAGTGGGAAAAGCTCTCGCTTGATCGTGCAAATTGGAGGGCGGCCCTTACCAGAGGCAGCAAAGCATGGGAAGCTGACAGAGTCCAGCAGGCTATCAAAAAAAGAGAACGGCGCAAGAAAAGGCCCAGTGGTACTGAACCAACGGAGCACTCTTGTCATTTATGCGGAAGGGTCTGCAGGGCAAAAATAGGACTTATCAGTCACATGAGAAGCCATAAGTCATGAAAGAACAGTCTTTCCATTCTGTCCTCTGTGTCCTTTAGTTCTCTTCATTGTCCATGTGTTGAAATTCTCAACAATTTCTGTTCTTTATTCCTCTGGTGTTGTTAAGGTCATCATCATACCTGATGGACGAACTATTATTATTATTAATAAGAATACCACATACAGCTAGAAAAACCCCACTTGGCAGGGCACAGTGATATTGACCAGGCAGCATTAAAGTTAAACGAAATGTAGACTCATCTCTGCTTCAGTTGTCTTTTGCATAAAATTGCTTGAAACAAAGTTTTAATTCATGTTAGGTACGCCAAACGTTGAAGAACAGGCGATTTAGGCTTAACTTTTTCAACCCACTATAGTATTCCCATACGAATAAGTTGTTGACCCCAGGGTTCGTGTAATATTCATCATTGCCAGTGCTGCAGAGTCTAATCAAAACGGACATTCTTTTCCCCTGATTTGGATGAACATAGTCGTGTCCCGACCTTAGTTCTTGTTTGTTCCAACTCCACGTTTTGCACAGCTTAGAAATTTGGCGTTTGCGGCTTTAGGACATGTATTATGATCTTGTCACACTCTTCTGGATACTAAAAGGTCTCCAGTTTTTCAGAAAATGGAGATAGAAAAAACTGATCTAAGATTGCGGTGTGCATGTAGTATGTTTTGCTCAGGGCTGAACCATGCTGAAAAATTACACGCTTTCAACATAAATGTTTGGTGTTAGATACTTCCGTAAGAAAAGGTCCCACACTGCGCTGGTAAAATTTGAAACAGGCTCCCGTGTAAGATGACCCCCTTTCTTTTATTCTTGACCAAATCCGACGGGACTGTAAATGTCTACTGACAGTTTCTATTGCCATTAATCATGCCGGAGTAGGTACCTTCCAACACTTGTAGCAACCAGTGAAAGATGTTCACACATCATGTCTGCCGTGTGTCAAGTTGCCTTAACTTTGGTGTTAGAGCCATTTCTTTTAACCACGAATGGCCACCGACAGAAATAATGATGGGCAAAGATTATATAGTAAGTCTTTCTCTGTGGTGCGGTAGTACGATTTTCACTGTAGGCTACAATTTCGAGAAGTGACCAGGGTCGTCATCATTATGGGCCCCTGGGTAGATTCTCTTGTAATGCGCGGGATTTTCTTCCCCGTTTCAAAAACCAAAGTAAATTTGCTTGTATCCCCCCCCCCCCACACACACAACCCATAGGGCCCCTGCGCAGTTGTTCACTGTGCCCATGCGTTAAGACGGCTCTGGAAGTGACTCAGCTGTAGCTGTATAGGGAGATTTAGAACTCACTGCCATAGTACAACAGATCGGCTTTTTTTTTAATTATTATTTTGGGGAGAGGGGAAGGGGTGAGACCAAGGAACCTGAAATTACCACAGCCTCAAGAAAAAAACAAATACAGTTAGAAGATGAAGAAGATATTAAAGAGTTCCATGCAGAACATGGAGTCTGTTCGAGCATAGTTTTGGGGTCAGAAGTTCATTGGCTTGGCCTGTGTAATGCAAAACCGTATTGTACATTAGAACGCTGTGCTTATGGTAGCGAAGATGTGAAGAAATACGTTTTGCCGATCTTAAATTCTCTTTATCGTATTAAATTTGTTCCGGTCATTTACTGGAAGACTGGCAGACAAAGAATCATTAATCTTACATGGCAAGTGTGACATTATACTGAAGTGTTAAGAACAGTAACTCAGCCGTAATTTTCTGAAGTTTTTAACTCTTTGAAACCCGCCAGTCACTGTCTTTGTCCGGGCATGCGCATCGGTACTTAAGATATTCTGGGTGTATTTTTGACGTGACATACGTTTTGACGTGCTTCATATAGGTTTGGAACTACACTTCAGTAATTTTTACACTACATCGGCCATGCATTCTGTAATTTAGACTAATGCTACCGAGAAAGACTGTACACGCCACTTTGGACCTTATTCACTTCTTTTTAATGTCATTTTAAAGACTGAAATTAATGTGAACTGTTTATAAGAAATTTCTTCCTATGCAGGTTGTAATTTTGTACAACTTGGTTTCTTTGGTCGTCATAAAATAGAAAGTGAACGAAAATAAGGCAACGCCATTTTGTCTCTCCCCCCCCCCCTTTTTTTGTTTGTTTGTTTTTGCAATTGCTTTTGGGGGGGGGGGGGTCGTCGTAGTCTGTCTTTTACCATAATAAGCAGAGTGTGTGAGATCTGTGACCACTGGCTTTTTTATTATTTTTTATTTTTGAAATGTTTGCCGCTTAGTAGGAACTGATTTCCAAATTCGTTCGGCGTACGGGAAGAAACTCATGTAGGCTACGTTTAAATCATTTTCAATCCATGTTTTTCATAATCTTGTTGAAATAACGCACTTTTTATGCGGTACTTCTCCTGGCACTTTTATATCTACCGAGATCGTATATCCGTGTTTAGGTCTTTATTTTAGGAGGTTCGCTGCATTTATACCTCATATCACGTATCCATTTCCCCAGATCGTTGGCATGCGGAGCAGTGTCGCAATAATAATGCACCATAATGTCCGTGTATGTTTTCTGATACTTGAGACAGGGTTGTAATCACAGTAATGCCCCGCAACCTTGGTGCTAAATGTCTTTTGTATTGGGTCTGGTCGTCGCCAGCTTTGTTGACACACGATTTCAGTGCTCCACTGCGAAGGAAGTGGCATTAATGGCGCATTGTCTCCTTTTTTCATTCACAGGATCTACCGATTTTTAATGATATACATCGTGCTATGTTACCAGATATAGGTCCATCCATTAATGGAAGTCGTATCTTGCATATCGACGGGTATTTGGCATAATTGTTGTATGCGACATTTTGCTGATTTTGAGGTTTTGTCATGAAAGTGGTTTTCTCACTCCTACTTTCATTATGTGTAATTGTCGTTCCAGTTACATGAACACTTTTCGAGGTATGTGTTTTTGATGTAATGTTCAATGTGTTTGTGATGTAATGTTCAATGCGGTTTAGCCCTTTTTGCCGACCTAACTTCAATCCTCATTTTGTCGAGAAGGCAACAATATGGCAAAGACCCGACAATAATTATTATTGTTATACCAAGATCGAGATCATGTGCAAAACATGTAGGCCCAAAGCGCATTGAGCCTAGTCGGTTTTGCCTCGGTTTTGTGGACTGGAATTAAACAAGACCTTGCACACTACTGAGACTGAAGTTGAAAAAGATCTGACTCGCTAGCTTGGTGGATTCATAGAAAGCTCTAGTCTGAGGCCAATCGACGCAAACAGACGACCCAGTGCGATATTAGCCTTATTTTCCACGAAATGTCCGTTGTTTGTGGCTCACCAGCGGAGCGAAAGTCTTTGGCCGGGATACCTTAGCCCATAGTTTGAAAACTGCGCGGGGTTGTAGTCAGTGGAAAAGCAACCTGAATAAGATAATCCATTGATACTGTCTTAAATTTTGAAAAATAAGAACTAGACCTTATCAGGAGTGTTCCTTCACCCTTTTTTTTTCTTTCTGCAGCCATTATAGTTCATTCTGAAAAGGAGACATGCAGTAGTTGCTTATCGCGAACAAACATGCAAGACCGCCATATATTCAGTACTGAGCTGGTTTAGATGTTATTTTTGTGTCCCCCCCCCCCCCCCTTTCCGAAAAGCTTTGGTAAGAATGGAAATTCAAACAAGAGTTATGGTATCTTGTATCTTGTATCTTGTATCTTGTATCTGATCGTCTATCGCTCGTTTCTGTTTTTTTTTTGTGTTTTTGTCACAAACTGGACTCACATGTTTTGGGGTTTTTTTGTTGGTCCGATTTTTAAAGTCCGTTTTCTCAAGTCATGTGTAGAGATACTGATGGAATATGATTAAAATCTGCCCCTCCCCCTCCCCCAACAAAAAAGAAATGTTTTATGCTTGCACAGCCCCGCATTAGAAACTGTAAAGACACGATAATTATGTGCTACCCAGTAGGTGCATTTCACTCCGGGTTACATTGTCCTGATGCGACCCCACAAACTTTTTTCTTTTAATATTTTGATACAAAATGATAAGGTCGCCATTGAAACTTCGTTAAAATATTAAAAGGTTGACTGACCTAGTTTTGTTGTGTAATATGTTATTGTTAAATAATTGAATTGATAAGCAGCATTTTCTGACACCGCACGGGACGTTGACACTTGTCGAGCTCTTGCACAAAGCGAGTCACCTCGCGTCAACTTTTAAAAGTGACCAAGCTGTTTCAAAGAGTGCCACCACCACTGTTGGCATTGACACAGATTTTAAAAATTTTATGGGAGAGTCAGCCTTTCTTTTGTGGAATTACCACCCAGTTGTAATAATTTCGTGTGACCAAGTTGAAAGAATATCTTTGAACGTTGGGGAAATGTAATACCAAATTGAGCTTCGCTGTATTGCACTCGATTTTTGTGCGAGTTTGGTTCATCGTGACCTTAGTTCTTGTTTGTTTCAACGCCACTTTTTGCACAGTTGGGAAATTCGACGTTAAACGTTTGCGGATTTAATGTTATGATAAGAAGTAAGAATAAATTGGAACTGTGAAACAGCTTGATAAGTGCCACAGTGTTACGAGTTGGAAGAGGGGTGTGCCCTCGAGTGTTACGTTGGGGATTACTAAACTATAAATTTAGATGTTCGACTGCATTTAAATCGAGAGGTTTTAGAAATTACTCCGCCATACCATGCCACATACACTAATAACAATTTCGAGTAAGTTATATCAAGGACCTTGTAGGGCCACAAATTTATTACCTAAAAGTCCTAACAATTTCGTCTATCTTACATATCAAAAGACAACATCAGCAGCATCAAATGAAAATACTAAAATACATAACTATAAATCTCCTCTAGAGTCTTAAGAGATTTGAGACTCTATATCATTCTGATTCATTCACAGTTTACTTAGTAATTATTTATCTTCAGAAATATAGACTGCCTACTACTTCACAAATAATATACTTATGTCTCAGACGACAATATTAACTCATTTAACTGCTTATAAAGGATCAAACCGTCAAGACACACTGACGTAGTTAAGATAGATCTAATCTAGATCTGTTCTAGGATGGGCTGGCAATCCCCAGCCTCATCCAGACACATCAATTACAATTTACAAATGTGTATATCAGTCACTCGTTCTAGATCTTAATTGCAAGTAAAACTTTATGGTCTTGCATTCCCTTGGTCGCACTTCTACTGGAAAGTTAGGGTCAGATTCACATCATCTCGAATCATGGTGATGAAACTTACGATTGGTTCCCTGAAACAATTTCAGGGAACTGGAGAAAAGAGCTGTGGGTTATTTTCATTGTCTATCCAGGACATAGACATGACGTTAACAGTCTTATGGTTCCCTCTGGCTGAACCTTAGCCGACACCTTCGCAGAATAGGATACGCTGCATGGAGTGAGGTAGCATAAACATGTCACCGCTTATCTTCTGCAAATCACGTGACTGCTCAAATTTGATTGGTGCATCCACTTCGAGCTCCGCTCGCAGCGCCAATAGATTCTATTAATAGTAACAGACAAAGTCAGACTTAGGATGTCAAAACCTTTCGCAAAGTCTCTACACCCTAAACGTTTTATGTACGAATTTATTCACCCCTTATTCGCCCCGTCTTTCCCTGTTAAAGTACACCCAAACCACGGGGTCGAAAACTGCATCGTCACTGTTAATTTATCCATTCGTTCTATCCTGACCCACTTTCTTTCCATCTCTAAGAAAAGCGTTACAAAAACAAACTGTCCACGGGAATAGTTCAAGGACGTTTGCACTGGCTAAAATCAATGATGCCATGTAATAAACAATGCGTGACCCAGCACGGCAATTCAAATCCTAATCCTGACATATCCCCCACCCCAGTGAAAATTTTAAGAAAAATTTACACGATAAGATCCAAAAAATCTCAAAGTTATTGTGGTAGGGGCTTAAGTAGTACTGTAGAAAAATGAGTCTTAAGCTTGAGAAGAAAAATCTAACTAAGAACGTGCATAGTGGATGGACAAAAAGCATACAATTATTGATGCCACGTTCTATAGAATTTATTCTATTTAAACATTCCTACTGCACACAATCAAAATTCTCAGAAACATCTATAATAATAATGAGTATATCACTGTATACTGCTGGATTAAAGTATAACTATTATCAAATAATGAAGCCTTACTGAAGGAATAGGCTCATAATTATTTAGTCAACACACACAATTGCTGCTTATATACACATTCACACACAATATATTGTTAATTAAAATACTGTGGTATCCAATGGCAGCAGTAGCTCTGGTAGCTTGGTTTGCCATGTGTTCATCTCATTAACCCGCTGACAAGGGCGTCAGGTTTGCCAGAAGTTCAGGTCACAGTCAGGAATGACGCTGGTGGAAAAAGGATATTCACAAAAAAAAAGGATTGTAAAAATGGTTCATAAAGTAATGAACAAGATAAATGTGAATCCATCCACCGTCTAGAATTGAGGGGGACAAGCACTATCCAACCCCAATACAAGACACAACAATCTTTAATAGGAATTTAAATGAGACGTGACAAAATATCAGCTTGGGAATTGTCACCGCCCGGGATAAACCGGATAACAAAGCGGTATTCCTGGAGTGCAAGACTCCACCTCGTTAATCGAGCATTTTTAGCCCTGTTAGTCTTTAAGAATAACAACGGACGATGGTCCGTTTCAATTATAAATTCAGACATGAGTAGATATCTCGAAAATGCGTTTACAGCAAAAATGATAGCGAGGCACTCTCGCTCGATAATTGCATAGCGGCATTCCCTATCCAGCAACTTGCGGCTGGCGTATAGACATGGCCGCAAAGTATCGTCTCGTTCCTGTAATAACACAGCTCCCAATCCCTTGTCCGACGCATCAGTGCGGACAATAAATATTTGGTTTATGTCTGGTAGTATGAGAATGGGGGAAGTGGAAAACAATTGTTGAACGGTACGAAGTGTATCAGCACATTCGGTTGTCCATTTCACTTTATTAGGAAAATTCTTTCTTGTGAGGTCTGACAACGGAGCTGTAAGCGAAGAAAAATTTGGAATGAATTTCCTATAATAGTTAAGAAAGCCCAATAAACTACGAACTTCTTTCTTAGTTCGAGGAGGTTGGAGCTTTAAGATGGTAGTTATCTTCTTGTCCTCAGGAGTCGGAACGCCGTGGGCAATTGTATGGCCCAGAATATTAATTTCATTGTAGCCTAAAAATACCTTACTGGGTTTCGCCGTAAGGCCAGCTCGACGAAGAGCAATAAAAACTTGTCGTAGGGCTGCGATGTGGCCCGACCAATCGGTTTCATAAATACAAATGTCGTCAAAATACGACAATACGGAATTCATACCCTGGAGCAATATTGTCATCATACGGGCAAAAGTAGCAGGGGCTGTAACTAACCCGAAAGGCATATAGCGCCACTGCATAAGACCCAACGGAGTCTGAAAAGCGGTATATTGCTTGCTATTCTCATCAAGCGGAATTTGCCAATAACCTTTGGAAAGATCGATTTTAGAAAAAATCGTTGCCCTCGCTAACTGAGCAAAAAGATTCTCCTGGTTGGGAATCGGTTCCGCGTCATATATTGTAACCTCATTAAGTTTACGATAATCAATACAAAAACGCACGGTATCATCTTTTTTTTTCACTAAGACGATGGGTGAGTTATATGGACTCGTCGATCGTTCTATCACTCCCAGGTGAAACATGTTACGTACCTCGGTTATTATAGTCTCTTGTGCGTGCAGCGGACGCGGGTATGGTTTAACAAAGACGGGTATATCCGTCTTTAATCTTATAACATGCTGTACCAAAGAAGTATTACCTGGTAGATCAGTAAAGACTGTAGTAAACTCGTTAAGCAAATCTCTTAAATCTTGCCTTTGCGATTCAGATAAATCTGGATTTATATTCACATCCGAAGTGTTTTCAGAAGATCGAAGTGCGGGTATTGAATTCTCTATCTTAATAGGATCATCATCGTCAACTGAAACCAAGGCCGCATTGGCCTGTGCAACCACATTTCGGTGATTATTCTGTCGATTATCATCGTCGGATAGGTACTGCTTTAACATATTTATATGGAAGACTTTGTCCTGTCCCCGAATCTTGATAAGATAATTTACTCGAGAAAGTCTCTTTAGAACTTTGAAAGGTCCCTTCCATGTAAGAAGGAGTTTATTTTTCGTTTCCGGAAGGAGAACAAGAGTTTGGTCTCCGACGGTCAAGGTTCGCAATCGGCTACCTTGATCACGATATTGTTTATAAAGACTAGCATGCGCAGCTGAAGATTTTTGTGCGAGCTGACATGCGTTAAGAATTCGCTGACGCAAGTCCACAACGTATTGATATGCAGACCGCGTATCGTTGTCGTCCGTGTCTGATCCAGCGAATAAATCATGGAGTATGGCCATTGGACCACGCGGCTTACGACCATACAATAATTCGAAGGGAGAAAAACCCGTCGATGCGTTCGGTAGTTCTCGGTATGCAAAAAGAATAGCGGGGAGTTGTCGATCCCAATCACTCGGTTTGTCGGCGGAAACTCGTGCAAGCATACTTTTCATGGTAGCATTCCAACGTTCACAGCAGCCATTAGACTGTGGGTGATATGGAGATGTCAATCTTTGTTTAATCCCGACCAATTCCAAGACTTTCTTAAAAAGCTCAGAGGTAAACTGTGGACCTCTGTCCGATAAAATTTCAACTGGAAACCCAAGACGCGAAAAAATAGTAATAAGAGCTTCAGCGACATGATCAGCTGAAATGTCTTTTAGCGGAATGGCCTCTGGCCAACGGGTTGCGTAGTCAATGACAGAAAGTATAAAACGATGTCCTCTGTCTGACTTGTGTAGAGGACCAACTATATCTACGGCAACGCGCTCAAATGGTCTGGAGACCATAGGCATCTCCTGCAGAGGAGCTCGCGATGCTCTTCCTTTAGGGGTACGTCTCTGACATACGTCACATGTTGATACGAACCGGTTTACATCTGCGTAAATACTGGGCCAAAAAAATTGGGATAGTATTCGAGACTTAGTTCTGGCCTTTCCCTGGTGACCCGCCAAGGAAGTGTCATGCGCGAGACGAATAATGTCGCGACGAAAAGATCTCGGTACCACAAGTTGCATAACGGTTTCTCGCTTATTCTGAAAATTACGATATAATAAGTCATCTTTAATAAGAAACTTAGAGGTATCCGGTGCGGTAGGATCAACCTTAGCAAACAAATGTTTCAATGTGGGATCTGAATGTTGCTCATCATGAAATGCACTAGACGTTATGTTCACTTCAATAGTAGGATTACTCAATGGACTGTCTGCTCGTCGACTCGATTGTAGGCGTGTTGTCGCACAAGCAACACTCTCATCCTCAGTCCAAATTTCCAAGTTACCGATAGGAAACTTATTTACTTGAGGTACATTCCCTATGATTACATCAGCCACTGGATTAGGCAGTACACATGCAGTAACAATACCTGTGAGAAAAGGTGTATCAATATAAACTTCTGCAAGACGGAATCGCTCTACAGATCCGCCAAAAGTAATACAAGTTACCTCTTTATCCAAAAATTGTGTTGGACGGACTAGTGACTGTCGAACGCCGATAGTCGTGCATCCGGAGTCACGTAGAACAGAAGCGCGAATCGCGTTCACGCGGCCCTGGTAAAATGTTAATTCACCCAGTTCATGTAGGGCGGACATGACTGGAATAGTCTTTGATTGCGATGACGATTTATTAGTATAACCAACATCTGTATAGGGTGTAGATTGTACAGAGCAGGCATTTGCCGCTCCCATTTTTACGGTACAAAATCTTCGCATGTGGCCGAACTGATTACACTTGAAGCACATAATACGGTGTGAGTCGTGTCCACGATAAGGCCGATCCTGCGGTCTATTATAATTATGATTATCATCAAAATACACTCGTCGAGGCGGTCTCTGAGGCCGGTTATATTGTTGGCCTGTGTAGTTGCCACGATAATATGGGCGAGGCTCGTAAAAAGAATAAGTCTGATATCCTCGACGCGGGGATACATTACCTTCATTCGGAAAATCCCTCTGTTTAACAAAAGGCGGCTCTAATTTCTTTAACGTTAGCTCACGCTTCCTCTCCTTCTGTTTCTCTCTTTCTTTTTCTCTCTCTCTTGCTGCTAGCCAATGCTCAAGATCTCGGTCTTGTTCTACTTGTTGTTCGCACCACGAGGCGCGTTCTTCCTCTGGTATGCCGAGAACTTTGGCATATGCCAGGTATTTAAAAAACTCGGCCATGATATATTAAAGTCTGTAAAATTAGTAAATATTTACCCAATGTTACGGTATATCGCGGTATCAATATTTTATATGAACAGTTATTGACTGTTAATATTAACTCAGTGTCTTATGTTAGCACTGCTTCGCGAAAAGAACGTTTTATCTCTCTCTCTCAAAATTACAGGCAGTATCACTTAAACTGCAAATACTTTATCTCTCTCTGAAAATTACAGGCAGTATCACTTAAACTGCAAACACTTTATCTCTCTCTGAAAATTACAGGCAGTATCACTTAAACTGCAAAAACTTTATCTCTCTCTCTCTCAATATAAATTCTAGTAAGGCAGTGCCGTCTATCCGTTGCTCCCACTGCAATAAAATACTATATATCGCCTTTACTGCGATAAATTAATGTCTTGAGTGATCACTCTCAAAATTTTACGTCTCTCTCAACGCAAGAATCAGTGTCCTCTGTTATCACTGTCAAAACGAATCGCTCTCTCAATGCGATGAATCAAAACTATATCTTTCTCAACACGACAAATTTGAAATATCTCTGTGTTCTCAAAACACTCTCAAAATTCTCTCTCCTCTCAAAACACGTACACGCAGTGTCTTCTGTTACCACTGCAAAATTATTCTCTCTAGATCTATCTTCAACGTGAAATTGTCACGTGAACCAAAAATTATTATATCTCTCTCTCACATATGTCAATACCAGATTACAATTCAACGTGGTTTTAGCACGTGAAACACCTCAGGCATATATTGTAAACATATCAATGTTATTATAGTAGTTTAAAGTTTATAAGCAAAAAAAAAATACAATAAACAGGACGTATACTGACAAGTAAAACGAACGATAACAGACCCTACAAGTCCTAACTTATATTACAGATAGTTTAAGAAGAAAACAGGAGAGACATCTTCCTAAAGAAATGTGAGGAAGGAAAAGAACGCCACAATCTATACGAATAATGGATCCCTAATAGAACTATTCACAGAGAAGCAAATCCCCCCGAGTTATTTTACATAGCCACCAAGGCCTCCAATATCCTTCGTAATGGCAAAGAAGATATGCTAACCTATGATCCCAACCAACCTCCCGCACTTAAACTAAACATATAGTAAATAGTAAAATGGCCTGGAACAATACACACAGAGCGGAAAGTACGTCGCCCTCCCCAAGACTGTTAGATAGATGGATCACTTATCTTTATTTTTGAGGAATTCAGATGGTAAATATCCTCAATCCATAGCTCCAAGCCCAAACTTGTATTTCTGTCTGAAGTAAAACCGGATGATGAAAGGGTTCCCTCGCCGGTGTCCACGGGTCAATGGGATGAGTTCACCATATGAAATTGAAATACAAAATATTGGATTAATACAAATTGTTTAACTCTATAATAAAAGACCTGAAAACATAATATTACAACAGTACAATATGAAATAATGGAATAAAAAAATACAATAGGTTTTAAATAATTTATCTAAGTGGCATGGCGTTATCTAAAGTTCTTTAAGGGTCCCTCTCCAGTGTTACGAGTTGGAAGAGGGGTGTGCCCTCGAGTGTTACGTTGGGGATTACTAAACTATAAATTTAGATGTTCGACTGCATTTAAATCGAGAGGTTTTAGAAATTACTCCGCCATACCATGCCACATACACTAATAACAATTTCGAGTAAGTTATATCAAGGACCTTGTAGGGCCACAAATTTATTACCTAAAAGTCCTAACAATTTCGTCTATCTTACATATCAAAAGACAACATCAGCAGCATCAAATGAAAATACTAAAATACATAACTATAAATCTCCTCTAGAGTCTTAAGAGATTTGAGACTCTATATCATTCTGATTCATTCACAGTTTACTTAGTAATTATTTATCTTCAGAAATATAGACTGCCTACTACTTCACAAATAATATACTTATGTCTCAGACGACAATATTAACTCATTTAACTGCTTATAAAGGATCAAACCGTCAAGACACACTGACGTAGTTAAGATAGATCTAATCTAGATCTGTTCTAGGATGGGCTGGCAATCCCCAGCCTCATCCAGACACATCAATTACAATTTACAAATGTGTATATCAGTCACTCGTTCTAGATCTTAATTGCAAGTAAAACTTTATGGTCTTGCATTCCCTTGGTCGCACTTCTACTGGAAAGTTAGGGTCAGATTCACATCATCTCGAATCATGGTGATGAAACTTACGATTGGTTCCCTGAAACAATTTCAGGGAACTGGAGAAAAGAGCTGTGGGTTATTTTCATTGTCTATCCAGGACATAGACATGACGTTAACAGTCTTATGGTTCCCTCTGGCTGAACCTTAGCCGACACCTTCGCAGAATAGGATACGCTGCATGGAGTGAGGTAGCATAAACATGTCACCGCTTATCTTCTGCAAATCACGTGACTGCTCAAATTTGATTGGTGCATCCACTTCGAGCTCCGCTCGCAGCGCCAATAGATTCTATTAATAGTAACAGACAAAGTCAGACTTAGGATGTCAAAACCTTTCGCAAAGTCTCTACACCCTAAACGTTTTATGTACGAATTTATTCACCCCTTATTCGCCCCGTCTTTCCCTGTTAAAGTACACCCAAACCACGGGGTCGAAAACTGCATCGTCACTGTTAATTTATCCATTCGTTCTATCCTGACCCACTTTCTTTCCATCTCTAAGAAAAGCGTTACAAAAACAAACTGTCCACGGGAATAGTTCAAGGACGTTTGCACTGGCTAAAATCAATGATGCCATGTAATAAACAATGCGTGACCCAGCACGGCAATTCAAATCCTAATCCTGACACACAGCACATTTTAAACAAGTGTCAAAGTTTGCATTTGCTGCGTCTTCTACAAACTAAAAGATCCTCAGTTTTTCAGAAAATGGAGATAGAACAAAATAGAATAAGAGACAAACTAGAGTCGTGACATGTTGTACAGAGACAATATCAGGCCGGATGACAACATTATCGCGTCACGGAAAAAGACCGTAAAATCCAAGTTGGGCCAAATTCACTTTTTACATGCTTTTATTGAATGAAATGTGCTGTCTTTCTATCTGGGTTATAGTTTTGTACAACTTATACATGTACATGTGTAGTTTCTTTTGGTCATCACAAAGATGAAATTAACAAAGAATTAAACTTTTTCCAATGCGAAAGGTTTTGTTGCGTCTGTTGTAGAATTTCTGTGTTTGGCGCCGTAGCACGGCACAACACATTGGGGAATTTCGGTATTGTGGGTGGTGAGAAGAGACGGCGTTGTTTGCCGCGAGAACAACACGATTCAGTTAGAAGCATTTTGTTTTCAGTGGAAGATGGACTGGCGATTTCTGCCCTCCACAGCCAGAACCCCAGGTGTGTCTCTCAGCTCGTATTGCGCAATGAACTTTTGGAGTTTGTCTTCACTCTTCATCCTATACGGAGAGAGAGAGAGAGATGGTGGGGGAGGGGGGAGGAGAATAAATAACGTTCGTACTCTTTGAAGTTTATCTATAAAAAGGAGAGAGAGAGAAGCAACAAAAACAGTGGCGGACCTACATTTTTCGGACCCTGGAGCTTGAACTGTTATGGGGCCCCTTCCCAACCAGCAATAAATATGGCAACATCCAAAATTCACTCATTAAAAAAAGCTTCTTCAGGGTCCCTCCGGGATTAGGGGCCCTGAAGCTTAAGCTTCATTGGTTTCATGGTATTACATGTAGTAGATCCGCCACTGAACAAAAAAATACAGACTGCCTGACATTTCTATTGGTCAAAGAAAAGCCCACGCATGCAGATGTTCAGTTAATTGAAATGTACCTGGATTTAAATTTAAAGGGCGTTGGAAGACAAATTTAATGTTAGATCCATCCTTGGCATAGGCAATTGTTGCAAATTGATATGCCCACACGAGTTGCAAATTGATAGAATGCCCACACGAGTTGCAAATTGATAGAATGCCCACACGAATAGGATCAGACAAGGTGAAGGAGAGAAAAGGGTTAGAGGATGAAGAGAAAGATTGCTGGTTTTAAATTGCCTTTCGTGAACTCTTTGATTTCTAAAACACCAAATCGCAAGAGGCTTTACTCTGCCGTTGACTTTCGGGCTCGGTTAGCGCAACATTTCAAGGAGCAAAGTGTGCATTTTAACAACAGCAACAATAACAACACACTTACCCACTTGTCTTATGTATGTGATGAAAGAAACAAGCGATGTTTTTCCGTCGTATATTGGTGAGATCATGATTGTTTCCAGGTTTTAGGAAGCAGTCGTGGGGAACGAGGGTGTCTATAGAAAACCACAGATTCCGACCAGTGGGCAGGCTTATGTGTACATGTATTTGTGTCTTTTTGTGGTACATAATGCCGTTCTCACCGCGAAACTGTAACGAAAGGGGAAGAGATATTAGTGCAGTGGAATAGAGACATACATCTGAGTTTCGCTGGGGGTCGAGAGAGGCACAGGCCGAGTGGAGGCAAGGCATGGTGAACCTTTCCCTGGTTGTGCCTGTTGGCTCATCTTCATTTGCCTGGCAGCGTGCCCGAGATGCTGTTAGTGTGCTCACTGTAGGTACTCAGTACTGGCCTATGGGTGAGCAGGTGTGAGTGTGTATTGTGTGTGTGTCTGTGTGCGTGCTCCTAGGCCTGATGTGGTTCGAGCCGTACCTACACCACTATCCTGGTTCTTGATTGCTGCTGGCCATCTTGTCCACAAATGAACCCGTTTCTCTCTCTCTCTCTCTCTCTCTCTCTCTCCGCCTCTCCCTCCCTCCCCGTTTCTCTCTCTCTCTCTTTCTATTTCTCTCTCCCACTCTCTCACGCTTTTCTCCCCGCCGCCCCCCCCCGTCTCTCTTTTCCCCTTCTTGCCCCCCCCCCTTTCTCTTTCTATCTCATCTGCTCTCTCTTTCTCTCTGTCTCTCCCCCTCATTCTCTTCTTTTTTTTTCTCTCTCTTTTGCTCTCTCTCCTCATTTTATCTATCTATCTATTTATCTATCTGTCTGTCTGTCTATCTATCTCTCTCTCTATCTATTTCACCCACAAAAATGGACGCGGCACTCTGTCGCTCATATTAGGAAATCCGTATTGTGGTCTGGTCTGATGAAGCCCTTCGATATTATTATGGGATATGACGCAGAGGGAATGTTAACACTTCTGAAAAGGCATGAATTTCAAGGTTTTCTTGAGTTGTCTTTTGAGTTCTAAAGAGGAGCAGAGATTATGTCCAGGAATGGGGAGCCTGAGCATATTAAGTCTCTCTACACTCTACATTGTAAATAGAAAAATAGGCAAAAGTGGCGTCTTCAAGGCGACACGAAATAATAATCATGTTCTAAAAAATGTTTTTTATGTACAAAACTGTTTTAAGGTACGTTGATTTGAGGTTTTTCGTTACATTCTATGGTTTTATGTGAACTCGAATGGTAAGGATGTGATGCGCGAAAGTCATACTTGTATATTTGTATTTTTTATCATCGTTAATCTTACAACGTAATTTTTTCTTTTTAAAAAGGAGGGGAGGGGGTGGGGTTTGATGGACGATCTCAGTTTTTTTATCATATTCGAACAATCCAAGGGGTTGTTTGACGTTTCTGTAGCAATGGTGTTAATGATGAGTTGGGAGTTTCAGGTCAAGATAAACTTGTCGTTGTGTCTGTAAGATAGGCTTCGTTCGTTGGTATTGGCGTCCCTGAATTTCTTTATTTGCTATAGTAAAGGACTAGTTACCTGTAAGATTAACGCGTTATTTGATGTTGTGTGTTGGCAGTGATTACACTTACAATTATTGTGTGTGGGACATTAATTACTGTTTCTCATCCTTTGCAGTGGAAGACAGATATCCCTATTCTTCACATCCATTTCATGTAACTTTACGAGAGTTCGAATTTTGATTACTGGTGTTGTTGTTGTTTTCTTGTTATTGTTGTTGTTGATGATGATGATGATGATGATGCTGTTATTACTGTCAAAACGGCAGAACGGTTCAGTTAGAAACTCCCTTCAGAAGTGACAACTTTTGAGAATTTTATCAATAAGATAAAAATTTTGCGGAACGATTTCATTCCGCTCGTGATGCTCTGAATAGGAAACATAAATAAAGTACCCAAATAGACTGCGAAAGGAAAAAAGTGGCCGTTATCATGCCAGCGCATCGTATAACCCAAACTCTAACTATTGTTATGGAATGTGCGCCAAGCCATAAGCAACTTACTTGCAGTGACAACGTTACGCGAAAAGTTTCAACCAAATAATGCCAACCCGGCCCAGTGTTGAAAAGTAAAATTAAAGTGATATTCGACATTTCCGTTGTTTTTCAGTGCGTGACGTAGAGCAGTGCAAATGCTACTGAATTTGTTACCACCTGCGCAGTAAACGGAAGAAATACAATATGTTGCAGAAACCCTTCATTTGTCTCTCGGGCCTCGCATGCTTTCAGTTTTAGCTGCATATAAAAATTTAAAAAAAGAACGTTATTGCTTTGCTCTCGTGTTATCAACCGCTGCCTGTCTACCTGATCCCTGTGAAGTAGGTGACAACCGCGGGATGTATCGAAATTCACACTGCCGTAATGGGGGAAAAGACCGTATCCTCCAAAAGCAGAATATTACAAGAGACCGCTCCGCTTTATTCTTTGTTCAGTCCCCATTTTGTAATGGCCAAAAGAAACTGTCAAATGAACAAACTCAGCCAGCAATCCAGCCTCAGTGGGACAAAGATCTCCGAAGGATTGGTAGGATTATCATAGGGGCAGATTCCCTACATCAATCCGACGTCGTGTGATGTCGTAACCAGGTTATCTACGTAGGAACGATGTCATTCCTATGCGCAAACTTGTCGTCAGTTCTACGCTTCGGATTTCCGTAAGGTTGCTGGCTGGGAAATTATAAGCGAAAGAGAAGGTCGCAGCATAATTATTTTATTCTATAAACTGAGGTTGAAAAAAAAAAAAAAGGAATTTGACGTAGATTGGCAAATGCGGTGTTTATCCCCTAACAAGAGAGCATAGGTAACCCATGCGGGGTTGTAAACCAGTTGCATGTCCCCTAGAGTGACATCACAGACATGTCATTTGCTGCTGCAAGATGTATGTCACGCCAACTTTACACAGGTCTCCGCACAGCTCGTAGTAGTAGCCACAGGTCAGTGCACAAGCACAAAACCTCACTGACCCCAGGCTACTCAGCACGCCATGCCAGAGGTTGAAACTGCCACATGTCGTGGTGACAAAACAGTTGGCGATCATAGGGTTTTCATCATAGTACAATTTGCGGGCGGGGAAACTCTAGTCTGCTCGTTTCCCCCACCTGCCTACGATGAAATACAGAAAGGTAAACTAACAAGAAGAACATTGGTTAATATTTGGTCGAAGTCGGGAATTGAACACGAGGAATGTCATCTCCAAATAGCGCAGTTTCAGCCTTGCTAGTGGGACCAACCGTGTGTAAAGATGAACAGACAGGAAGAAAGGACATGCAAACAAATGAAGGCAATGTAGCGATGGAGTAAATGGGGAAGCGGGTTTGTCCATTAGACGCAAATGGTTTGTGTGGTCTGAGTACAGTGACTGCTGGAC
Organism: Onchidella celtica; assembly: GCA_963931925.1. Classification (NCBI taxonomy): domain Eukaryota; kingdom Metazoa; phylum Mollusca; class Gastropoda; order Systellommatophora; family Onchidiidae; genus Onchidella; species Onchidella celtica. The sequence continues at coordinate 49,574,442 of OZ007573.1, read as the reverse complement.
AAACGCTTTGGATACACAAAAATGTGCTGTCAGTGTGCTGCCGGCCAGGTCGCTTTGGTCAGTTTTGGCGGGGGTCATTGCCCCCCGTAGGAAATGTAGGCCGTACACAATGTTTGGTTATTTTTTCTATACATTATACACTGCATATTTTGCCTTACTTGTACCTTGCACAGTGCATAGATACTCATTTTAGGGAAGGCTGTGTAGTAGATGGTCACAGATCACCGCTTTGTGTAATACATGAAGCCATGTATGCATTATTATTTCATTCTGCGTGGTTTGAATTACACTTTGGGGAAAAATGAAAAATGCTTTACACCATGACTGTGACAAAGTGCAAACAAAATTTCGCACGTTCTTGCTCTGGACAGCGACGATGGTTGTGCGTTGATAATAATAATAATAATAATAGTAATAAAACTGCAGGGATCGGTTGGATTATGTAATTTTTTTTCATGCATGCAATTTTTTTTCTTTTGATAAGCTTGGGTAAATACTAAGCTTGAGGGTTTCAGGTGCTACGGTATTTGATAGGTGTCCGGCAATTTGAGCGCATTCGTATGGTTTAAATGTTAAACTGCCTACTAAACACGGCTACTGGGACTACCAGTTGCCAAACAACGGCAAAACTTCCACATTCTTGGAAACAAAGAGAGCCATTTCCTGACGGGATACTACAATTGTCATTGTAACAGGGATTCTAAAACTGGCTCTTGGTCACGGAGAAGGTTTTTGTGACGGGGCCGTAGCCTAATTACAAAGCCAAATAGAGAAAATGCTGAGTTGTGTTTACTGTTCAACTATAGGTTATAGTGTGAAATGCCACGGTCCCCCTACAACAGCCCATGGAAAACATTCTAGAGGTTGTTCTGTGTGGCTGCTCTGAATAACCTGCAGTATTTGAAGACTGGTTTATTTAAGCGTTTTAATGGCATTTTAAAAAATGAAACAAAATTGCAATCGGTACGGTGCCGTAACATTTTCTACAGAGAATCAATATATTAAAGATGTCAGCGTGATACAATTTTGCAGTTGTTTCTTTCCCTTGATATAAGATCTAGAGTCTTATTTCTTTCCCCTTCCTGCTCTCCTTTTCCTCCTACTCCAGTCCACTTTCTTCCGCGTTTTCGGACGAAACCTTCCCCTTCGGTACCCTCTCCTGAATTTGAACTGAGAGTCCGAGACAGACGGGGTGAGGGAAGGATGTGCGTCAAGGCCAGACGAACCAGACAAATAAGGAACCAGCTGGCCATTGGGACCATAAGAGGAAAACCCTTGAATGGATCTTGGAGCAGGGAGAGGGGCACTTATGGGGATGCCCGGTGTGCTAGGATTCTGGTTTCTGTCATCAAATCAAATCAAAGAACTAGAGTCATGTACATATATCTAAAATGTAGGAGCTGGGAAATATCTCTCACGCACGTTTCACATGACTTGTTGTATAAATCGTAGCTTCACAGCTCTGACCTCCGTGGCCATTGAGCTTACTGCTGTCACCATGAAATCACAGGGTCAAAGAAATTAATTTCCTGTCGGGTTTCACTGGACAGTTTATCAAATCTTGACCAAGGTCGGAAATTACTGTTATTGAAAAGCGCCGTCTTATCGTCGAATGAACTAAGGTTTGGAGTTCAGCTGAGCTGAGCTTTGTGGAGTCGGAAAAATGTCAGTGTTCAGCGAAGGAAACGTAGCTGTCAATGATGTGACAAACCTCGCCTTCGCCATCCGGCATAATGGAGTCACGGCTGATTATGAAATGTGGAACGGGGGTTCTGATTACTGGAAGAAATGATTGGCACGCAGGTGAAGTTAGTTTTGGCACGCATGGGGCTATGTAATTTATAAACTGTAGAGCAGTGAAGATTAAGATTTGACATGCTATTATTGCCATAGGCTAGACAACCTTTATTTGCAGCAGCGTTATCAGGTAGTTATTGACCGTTTTGCGGTTTTTGGCACTTTGGGCTTAAATGCTGACGAGTCGCTGTCTCTGACAGTCAGTGGTTAGATTGTGACATCCCAAAACTCAATCCCGCCCCTGTCGCCTAAAGCTGAGTTTTCATGTGTACGGAAACAGGAACGGAAACGTCAAAAACCCTTCAAGTAGTGAAATAGAAAGAATGTTTTCATGCGTAGGGAAAGGTTTTTTTTTTCTGTACATACGATAACACAGCTTAACTTCAGCACTAGGTTCCAGGTTTACGGTTCCTCTGTTACATAAAGCTGTTAAGTCAGTGCACGCCTCTGCCCCAAGTGGCACCAGGCTTTTGTCCTACCGCAAGGAAACTGTCTAGTGTAGTCATTGCACAGTATCAGCATCTTAGGGCCTACTTTTTCTCACGTTCTCAGGCCACCTTTTATCATGTCCCCCCCCCTTTCTATCTGGGTCCTATAAATACAGCCCTTCTTCATCTATACTATTCTAGAGATGTAATTATACAAAGAGCTTTTCTTTTCTAGAGACATGGCTCTTTTTGGGGGGGGGGGGGGGGAGGCCTTTAAGTGCCCTTCGCAAAGTGCGCTGTTATATTTCATTTTCGTTGTTGATGGTGTTTATCATCCTACCTGGTTCATTTTGACTTCCTCTTAATTTAATAGCATGCCATCATCTGCGGTGGAAGATTGTGCCTCTTAATGTCTTTGCTCGCTTTCCCTTTGCCAGTATGGTCATTTGCATTTTCTTTTGTTTATTTGATCTTATTTTGTCGATTGACTGGACCAGCGTGATTATGCCAATTTCTGCGGTCGTCGCCGAAACTATAATTTTGCTTCCGTCATGTGGTGTGTGTTTATTTTCCCTGTCATTGTGCAGCTTGTTTCTTTCAACACAGTCTTTCATTTGCAGCATCACTGTGTTTGACGCTTGTTTGCCTGCATCTCTCGACAATGGAATTTTCATAAATCATCCACCCCCCGCCATCACTGACCGATACGAATGTTTAAAATGAATTAACCTCAGGACGAGTGTTAATCTGTCCCAGCCGCGACCAAGACTGTTCCAGCTTGACACCTTTTCAGAAAGTGGTTTAACCCATCTGGGAATGGATTACCCCCTAAGCACTGTACAGCTTGTGTTGAGCCCCTTGCTGTCAGGGGCGCCAGTGCTAGTTAAATTCTGCCAAGCTCACCCCGTCATATCGCGACGCAGGACAGAATTAATGGCCATCTTCTGATTTGGACAATGACCGGGATCAGAGTTGCGGACTACACCGAAGACAGCGATGGTTTAAGACAATTGCAAATGTTATGTGTGAGACTGTGACAGGAGGTCCTAGTAGCAAATGTAATTTTGGACAATGTGGCTCCCACTCTAACTTGTGAAATAGCATAACAAATTGTCTTGCTTTAGGGAAATGGTAACATATATTTCGAATCACACCCTTGAAACACAGAAAATGTGATGCTGGGCTGCACCGAAGACAGCTAGGATTTAAGACAATTGCAAATGTTGAGACTGACAGGATGCCCAGGTCGCAAATGCAATTTTGGACAATGTGACTCCCACTCTAACTTGTGGGACCAACAGCAAATTATCTTACTTTAGAAAAATGTACGCATGTATTTTGAATCACACCCTTAGATTTCTAGCAAATGTGATGCTGGATTATATGGCTCCCACTCTGACTTGTGAAATAACACAGCAAATTATTTTACTGTAGGAAAATGGAGGCATGTAATTTGAATCGCACCCAACGAGACACGATTTTGCAGCTACGACCTCCTGTCGCAGGCTTATATTTCTGCTAGGTCAGCGGTCCTGGAGACTATCATACATTTGAATATGCACTTACGCAAGCGAGTATCTGTCTGTCTGTCTATCTGTCTGTCTGTCTGTCTGTCTGTCTATCTATCTATCTATCTATCTATCTATCTATCTATCTATCTATGTGTCTGTCTGTCAGTATCTGCTTGCTTGTTTCTCTGCCCGTCGGTCCATCCATCCATCCATCCATTCATCCATCCATCCATCCATCCATCCATCCATCCATCCATCCATCCATCCAAGCAAAAGATAGTAATGGTTTTTGTGAACTTTTTCTTCCAAAGTATGATCTTTGCGCTTCGGACGTTTTGATTTTCAAATCTTCATTTATGTCAGCGTCATTTCCCCACGTCCTACTGACGTTTCCTTGTCCAAAGTACCCCCATGTTACAAATGTTACACGACCAATGCTGCCTTACAAGTGGTGAATATGTCAGCAGGGGTAACACGCGGGTGTTTACACACAACTGTAATAACGTAATTGGGCAGAGTGTCAGTAGGGGCTGAAGTCTCGCAGCACGATCATGACATTTGAGATGCGCACACTTGAGGTGCGGCACTGCCTGCCACACATCAATTATCTGCACCGGTGTGCAAACGTGTATCTCCGATCATCTGTAGTATATTCAACATTTTATAGAGCGTTCAAAAACATACTGTTTGCCATTTCCTTGGGGACTCCGGACCAAATTTTGCATAGCCTCCTGTTTCAATATGTCTTAACTGGGAAATGTTTTTTCACTTGTAAAAAGTGAAAAACAAAAAAATTGTTCTTCATAAACACAATATAAAAGCACAGAAAATGAGACAAAGAGCCGAGTTTTTACCGTGTGCACAAAAATGTCGTCTTTATTACGTCATGTCTGCGTAAGAGCAAATCCAAATATTTCAACCACCAACGGCCCTTTTTTTTTTAGCTACTGGTGAATTACAACTCATACCAAATGCACGCGACTGCGCAGCGTAAACAAGGGAAACGTCACTGAAAGTCGTGATTTTACCCATGTGGGGGATATTGAAAGTCTTGAAATAGATGTGTGGAAGGGGGCGGGGGGGGGGGGAATCATACTAAACCCGGAGCGGCACATTCAGCTGCTGGCAGACAAGAAGTGCACGCCATAATTTCCTATAGATCTAATTATTTCCTTCGGAAATTTGGAAGACCCTAGTATCATACTGAATCCGGTCAGGCACAGCCAGCCCCTGCCACCATTTCTTGGAAGTGCATTTTGCTGGCTACAACTGGCTTTGTCGTTCCAGGCTTAGTATGATACCCCTCTTAGGCAGTGGATTTTATTTTCTGAATGGCTTTTTTTCCTACTTTGTCTTTAATATCTGGAATAGCTAGTTTTCATGAATGGCGCCTTCCTGCGGCTTTTAGCACTGGAAAGACAAGGGGAAGGATATCAAGAGCGATACGAGTGAAAGCAGCGGTAACAACAACAGTGGCAGCAAATAACAGCAGCGTGGTAACAACAGCAACAGTATTGGAATGAACAGTAGTAAAATTGTGATAACATAACAGGAACACACTAATAGAAAAACAGACAGTACTAACCGTCTCTTCATTGACAACAACAATATTTAGCCGTAGCAGCGACAGCAGTAATAACTATACCAGCTGTAGTACCAGTAGCAATAGCAGCAATAACAAACAAGAAGAGATACAGCAGTAACAAGTCAAGAGCCCTATAATTATGCTGCCGTTGTATGTGAGGCGCTCTAGGGAAATGGTCTACATTGCCATTTTTTTATTTTTTTTTCCAAAATTGAGTTAAGGGTGTACCGCGAAAGTACAAACTGTCCTGAGAAGAATGCACTTTATTTCACTTATAAATGTTGAAAACTGACCAAGTTATGGCTATGTCAAGGTGGCAAGGTAGAAAAGGTCACTTTTGAGAAAAACGCTTTTAAAATCTTCGTAAATTTAAACAGACCATTATATTGGATCAGGAAAAAAAATAAATTTATAGGCGGCATTCCTTAAAATCCTTTCCATAAAGAAGTGATTGAGGAATCTATTTATGCCGTAAACTGATATAGGACAGGGAAGTCCCTACTCTCAGTCTGACTCCATAGCGCAAGACCAAACAGCTCTTTTGAGGGCTAACAAGAAGAAAAAGAAGAAGAAGAGAAAGAAGACAAAACCTAAGACGAGGAAGAAAAAGATGAAGGAGTGGAAGAAAAAGAGGAAGCAGAAGACGGCAAGAAACAAGGAAAAATCAGAAGAAACAAAAGAAAAGATAAATAACACCAAGAACGAGGTGTAAATGGTAAGAGCGGTGATCGTCCTAAAACGAAGACCTCAAATCACCTAAATATTACGCTTTCTCCCTTCTGCTCATGGCTCAATGAAGTTTTGTCAGCAGAGTTTCAAAGAGATTGTAAATTATCTGCTCCGTGGTGCTGACTTTGAAAAGAGATCAGAAATAGACAAAAATTCAAATCAAAAAGGGGAAGAACAAGGAGCATTGTCACTCAATTCATTTTTCTCAAACGGAACTTGTTGAGGCTTGCATCCTGCGGCGCAGCTAATGCTAGAAAGACAGCCCGTTAAATTGAGGTTAATTCTCCTAATCTGTCATTCCATAAGATAAAGATCCTTTATGAGGCGGGTGAGGATAATGTGTATTGTGGCAATCAAAGGCAACAGCGAGACATGGACGTGATGCACGAAGAGAGCTATGGATATGAATCAGCGATGCATGCAGAGTGCGATATCGCCATGCTATGAATTTGGACGACCGTGTGACTCTCAGATGTGACTGCAGATGTGATTTTAAAGACCAGTTGCTTCATAGCAGTTTGAAGTACCTCAGGCGTAACAGTAGTATTTCCATTGAACTTAACCCTGCTTTGAGAATTATGAATCAGCTAAACATGGACCCATATGAACAGCTTGTCAGCGTACCCTGGGAGCAATTCTCCTCCACTCACGTCCCTGCCGCCGCCTTTTCAACCTGATACATGTAATTGAACTAGGTATGTCAGGATGACCTGTTGAAATGTCTACAGTATAATATTATGATTAAAACAGTGCAGCTTTGCTGTGACATAGTTGATTTTTTTTATTTTTTTTAGGGGAGTGTGTGCTAAAATTGCACAATGAGACAGTTGGCATCTGAGAAGACAAAGTGGCGTCGATTCCTATGGATTTGTATGCATGGAACTCTGTCAGTTTCAGGTGATTCCTCCCACCCCACCCCACACCAATTAAGGAAAATGCAGTTTTCAGTTTTGCATCATAGCCCACAGCCCCCCCCCTTTTTCCCCCCCTTACCCTGTAATGATATCCGCCTCTGTTCAAGGCCGTCTTAACATCATTGTGGGCCCTTGGGCAGAGCAGTAGGCTTCGACCCGCCCCCTAGGCAACTGCTCAGACATATTAATGCATGCCCCCCCCCCCCCAAAGCGGCCGCTGGACAAGTCCCCAGTATGCCCATGCGTTAAGACGGCTCTGCCGCAGTTTCAACACTTATAGGGATCCCATGATCTGTTTTCGTATCCGTCACTCTTTAATTTCCCAGTGAACTATCTCTCTGTCCATCTGTGTATGTGTGTGTACATGTATTTATTTATTTCTTGAGACTGACATTACCGGAGGATATGATGTCTTTTTCAGCACAGTTGACTCGCCATTAAAGCAGTGATAACGGACCAGCAAAAAAAAAAAACACAACACATTGTATGTAATCGTGAACAGCCGCTACAGGCGCCAGTGAAGTGAACATACACCGCTGACACCCCCCCCCCTTTCCCAACCTGCTTATTTCTCCTTCTCACCCCCACCCTCTCCCAACCCCCTTCCAAAAACATGCATTCAAACAAGCAAGTTAGTGTGTATGGGTGTTTTTTTTTCGCAACAGCGAAGCCCCCTTAAATCAAATGAAAATCTTATCGTTGAACCCGAGCGATACGGCACATTTTCGTCCGGGCGGAAAGCACAGAATGGCACCTTGTTGACGAAAAGGTATATCTTGACTCCACAATGACACCCGAAATGCAGGGGGGAAACACTACAGGATTGTTATGATGTGAAAGTTGAACAACTGCGGTTTTAGAATAGAACAGCGGCCTCGTTTCTGACATCGTTTTACGACAGGATGGCTTATTTTTGTTATCTTCTTTTAAATAATTATTTTATTAGAGGATTGAGGGGGAAGACGTTTTCAGCTGATGGTGAAAGGTGGAAACATCGCCAGGGATGTAAGTTATCCGTTTTTATGTGGTTTATTTGTTTTAAGCCTGTCGGGATCGGTCTCTCTCTCTCTCTCTCTCTCTCTTCTCTCTCTCTCTCTCTTCTCTCTCTCTTTCTTTCGCTCTGTTTGTGTACGTGTGTGTATAATCCCCTTACACTTTCTGATCCCCGCCACATCAGCTAAAAATTTTATCTCATAGGCACACGGCATCGGATTCTAATGGGGAAACGCCCCCCCCCCCCCCCCACGCTGTTGGCAGTGATTGAACACAATAGATCTTGTTTTCCACCATAATATTTCACTGTATTATCGTGCAGTTCGCATGGTTGTCTTCACTTTTGGGTGCTCTGTCAGTGGAAGATCAAGTACAGGCGTTCAGTCGGCGTCGAGGGCCGGGGCGAGGCCGTCAGCCAAAGGATTTGGAGTTTGTGTCCCAAGAGTTGCTGGTTTCGAGCTAGCAGTCCAGTTATTGTTGTCGTCAAATCAAGAAAGAATTGATGAACATAATTTTCAGACTAGGAAATAATCAATGAACCAAGACTGAGCGAGCGAGAGAGAGAGAGTAACTGAAGAGGTGTGACTGGTCGGACGGCTGTTGGAACCTAGTTAAAACAAGCCTGTCTGTCGTTATGGGACCGTAATATTTTGTCATAGAAAACAATAGATGAGCAGTGAACACAAGGCAGTGTTTTCTCTTTTTCGGCTTTGTACTTAGATAGCGACCTGACGAACTGTGATGGCGGAGAGAGACAAGAGTACACCAATTTAACCATGGCATGTTTTAAATTACAAGTGCCGTTCGCCCAAGCGGAAATTTGAAAATCCAGATGTGCGTGCATTTCCCGACTTCGGAAAGATAACAACAGTCTCATCACACAGGGAAAAAAAACAACACGGAGAGAAAGAGAGAGACAGAGACAGAAAAAAATCAGGTGCAACACGGGTTGGAATGAGGACCTGCACTGTTTATATCTCTTTATGTCATGTTTTCTTCGTTCAGCAAGTGACCTGGCAGAGACGAATTTTGTATTAATGACAGCATCAGACTATCTTGCACATTTGAGAGACAGGTCCCATTTAGATAAATAGCTGGCGTCGAGGAATGGCAGGGGTGGAAGGCGCACGACATGAAATCTTTCAATATTGTTTCTTTACATTTTGGTCTTCCCATTCTTTGCATCATTGGTCTGTTTAAATGGTTATTAATCAAACGCCGTGATACCCAAAAGAATGTTGAGTAGTAAACTGCTACATTCTTTGGTGATACCCAAACTGCACAAGGGACGCCAGTTGTCCCACAGACGTCATTCGTCCATGGAAGCAGTATTGAGACAAGCCGGTGGGTGTCATAATTCGATTCAGCTGCCGGTTTGAGGTCTTTGTTTTTTGGAGGATCACTTCTGTTAGCATTTACACCTCGCTTTTCTTGCTTTTATTTGTGTTTTGGTTTGTTTCTTTTGGTTTTTTCGTGTTTTTTTTCTTTTTTCTTGCAGCCTTCTACCAGGTCTTCCGCTTCCTCTTCTTCTTCTCCTTTCCCTGCATTCTTCAGTATTGCTCGTCTTTTTCTTCTGCTTCCTCTCTTTCTTCTTTTCCCTCCTCTTAGCCCTCAAAAGATCTGTTTGGTCTGGCGCCTTAGAGCCAGATATACGTGGAGAAAGGAAAATGTTCCAACTGGGGTTGGTTTGAGAGGGGGTCACGTCTGTTCCATGGTCTTAAAAGGATGGAACAAGGCTTACTGCAGACGGAAGGGTATGGTGAACTTTTGGGTATTGGATGACAGGGTTGTCAGGATTACGTTCTGCAAGATCCACCACTTTGTCAGCGTGTATCGGGTGTTTGTTTGTGTCGAGATTAATCCCGGTGTCAGGACTGCAGTGAAATCTAGCGCGCAGTGAAGAATGCGGTCAGATGGCATTTGCGATAGACTGGAAGTAGTTCATAATGTGCTGCAAGCAATAGGTGCATCTGTGCGCCAGTGTTACTAAAAGTGGTCAGACACGTAGACGGATTGCCAATCTTAATTCAGACTGAAGAAGGAAACTTGGATTGTGTCTACGGCAGGCTTCTCGATATTGTTCACAACCCTGCCTTGTTCTCTGTTCCATCCATCCATCCATCTATCCATCCTTCCATCCACCCATATCTATCTATCTATCTATCTATCTATCTATCTATCTATCTATCTATCTATCTATCTATTTATCTATCTATCTATCTATCTATCTATCTATCTATCTATCTATCTATCTATCTATCTATCTATCTATCTATCTATCTGTCTGTCTGTCTGTCTGTCTGTCTGTCTGTCTGTCTGTCTGTCTGTCTGTCTGTCTGTCTGTCTGTCTGTCTGTCTGTCTGTCTGTCTGTCTGTCTGTCTGTCTGTCTGTCTGTCTGTCTGTCTGTCTGTCTGTCTGTCTGTCGGTCGGTCGGTCGGTCGGTCGGTCGGTCGGTCGGTCGGTCTGTCTGTCTGTCTGTCTGTCTGTCTGTCTGTCTGTCTGTCTGTCTGTCTGTCTGTCTGTCTGTCTGTCTGTCTGTCTGTCTGTCTGTCTGTCTGTCTGTCTGTCTGTCTGTCTGTCTGTCTGTCTGTCTGTCTGTCTGTCTGTCTGTCTGTCTATCTGTCTATCTATCTATCTATCTATCTGTCTATCTGTCTATCTGTCTATCTGTCTATCTGTCTGTCTATCTATCTATCTATCTATCTATCTGTCTGTCTATCTGTCTGTCTGTCTGTCTGTCTGTCTGTCTGTCTGTCTGTCTGTCTGTCTGTCTGTCTGTCTGTCTATCTATCTATCTATCTGCATGCCTACCTACCTATCCGTCCACTTCAGCGGCTAGGCTGACTTTCCCGCACTGATTCTGACCCTCAGTCCCCCTCCCTTCCAGCCCTCCATAATCAGTACAGCTCATTTTATCATCTCCTACCCTAGAATTCTTCACTACTCCCATCTCATCATCGAGGGTAACATTTCGTTTTATTGCCCGCAAACTGGCGTTATTTCCTTAACATCTCTACGTACCTCAAATTCCTAGTCGCCCCTGTGTAGAATTACTTTATCCGCTTATTCTTGTATAGTTAACGATAAGCTCAGGTCTGTGGACGCACCTTGATGATGCCGTTAGCGCTAGAGAACCGTGCACAGCTGACTTGAGCAATGCTAGTGGTCGGTTTGACATGCATATGTACGAATTCCGTTAACTTTCTGACTCATGCACAAATTTATCTTTTTTTATTTATCTGTTTATAATTTATTTATATATTTTTTTATTTTGGAGTACTCTGATGATGGTATGTACACTCAGGTGTGGTGTGTGTGTGTGTGTGTGCTTGTATGTGTTTGTGCGTATGTGTAACACTAGCGGTCAGTTTGACATTGTGCATGTTTGTACGAATTTCCGTAAACTGACTCATGCAAAAACTTGTTTTTTTTTGTTTTTGTTTAATTTTTTATTTTTGGGTACTCTGGTGGCGGTGTGTACACTCAGGTGTTGTGTGTGTGTGTGTATGTGTTTGTGCGTATGAGTGTGCGCGTGTAGGCTTTTGTGTCACAGGAAGTGGAGGAGGAAGTTCACAATGCACAACTTGAAACTCTAATTGCGCGGCAAGTGCTGCTTGAGCATGTTACGTCTCATCTGGCGTGCGGTGCTACCGATGCTGATAATTAGTGAACGCCCTTCCACTGGAAGATAACAACAGCCGCATCACACGAAAAAAAAAAGAAGAAAAAAACACAACACGGAAAGAAAGAGAGACAAAAATGTATCAGTGGTCAGGTGCAACACAAGTTGGAATGAGGACAGTGGTAAAAATTCCCGTTGGGAAAGTCGGGCGTGGACTTTCTGGAGAGCTGAGATCGGAAACGCTATAGACAGAATGTTGACAGTACCGACGCAGAATCACAGATGGTAGATGCCCTGCGCAAGCTGCAAAACTGATGCCACAACAAGACATTTTTTAAACTCATTTCTCTCTCTCTCACTCTTTCTCTGTGTGTGTGTGTCTGTCTGTCTCTGTCATTTTGGCTCTCTCTCACTCTCTCAAATGGATTTGGAAGCTCACTTTTCCGTGTCGTGACAACACAGTTTTAAACACGGGGGGTGGGGTGGGGGGGGGGGGGTCACCGGTCTAGATAACTGATGTCGCATTGGGAGACAAGAGGAGGATCTGGGAAATGAAAGTCTGAGGTCCAGGAGGTGAACGTGGTGACACATATAGAAAACATGGGAAATCAGCTGATATCATTATGCAAAGGGCAGGTTTTGTCATCATCACCGTCATATCACAGAATCGAAGGAACTCGAAGGATGTTCAGTTCCAAGTGCAGGACACAAATGAACAGAAAAAAAAAGGGATTGCAAAGAAAAAAAACAACAGTAAAGCTAGGAGAGCATTTTTGTCAAGTCTACATTAATTGAGTTTTAGTCTGAGATGTAGATTTTGGAGTTAAATGGGATCAGGGGCATCAGTGAGACAGAAACAAGTACTGTCTTGCTAGCTGATTCGTAGGAAGTTCAAGACGAGAGTCAAAACTGGCGCATAAAAAGATTTAACAGAGCGCTAAAAGCCCAAAATTCATTGACTGCCGAGTTATGCGCTAGTATCTTACGAAGGGGGAAACTTGATGTCCATTAGACTTGCAGGTGCTAAGTGCAGGGGTTTGAGTGTGAGTTTGGGGGGGGGGGGACGAGATGGAAGGCAGAAGTTAACTGGAGAAAGAGGAGGAAGGCAATTTCAAGTATTTTGATAGCTTTTCAAAGCATGGAGTTTGGCCGCAGGAAGGAGCAGAAAACCGGAAACCTGTATAACTGAACTGAGAGTAAGGTGTGCAGATGGCTGGCCCTGGGTGTTCTGGCGTGAAACGACATGAGCGCACTGATTCCCCAACTAGAGTTGTGTTCATTCATAGTTAACTTCAGATATGCACGTATATGTAAGAACATGGGAGGCCGTGAGGAACAAAAAGGAATTGAGGGATGTGAGTAGAATTTATCATTTCCGAACTAGAGGTAGCAGGGGAATGACAGAACGCGACGGGGAGAGAGAGAGAGAGAGAGAAAGGGAGAACTGGGAAGAAGTATTGTATTGGATACTTAGAGAAACTGGGTGAGGGGGAAAGAGCGATAGAGAGAGAGAGTGAGGTGGAACATACAATTTCACAGACTTGCAGAAAATGGGAGAGAGAAGAGAGAATGCGACGGAAAGAGAAGAAGAAGAGATCTGTCTGTCCGGCATTTGTGGGAATGGCGAGAAATGAAATACAGTTTTTTGGAGCATCAGTTTCCAGGTTATCTTGTCTTGGCCACTTTGTCATCTGTTCATCGGGTGAATTAGTCATTACTGTAGTCAAACTGTAGAACGATGTCATTGAATTTACGGAAAGGAGAGATTCGTGAAGTAGACTTACCATGGTCGAAATATTACAAGCGTAGGTGGCTATTGTCCTCCTTAGCCTATAGTGATTTTGACCTCCTTCGGCCTGTGTTTACAATGTATTCATGGATCATTATGTATTCAAAGAAATACAAAATATATACGTTTACAGCAGAGTCCAGGCGGGTCTGGTGGTTTTGATCCATTTTCAGCCCTATGAAGATTTTCTAATTCCCATCCATGACAAGAAAATGATATATCTGTTTATCAACTGGTGTCGTAATTAGTGTGGTTCGAATCAAGAATTATTGTCCCAAATTTTTTTTCAACATAAAAAAAAAAAACAACCTTAGATATTTACAGTTTCGGAACACCTTGAATTTAAACTAAAAATTGGCAGTGACTATCCTGCGGATGATGCAATAAAGTCCCATACCCAAGCAAACTAACTTCCCCGTGACCCATTTGGCTTTATTCGCCTTTAAGCTGCCAGCGATATTGTGAGCGGAAGGGCAATTTCATGAAAAACACAAAGGCCAGAAAAATCCCTAGATCTTAAAAAAAAAAAAAGGCCAGGATCCCAGGGTAACCCCCAAAATCTCAAGATCTTGGGAAAAATCCCAAGGAGCGGCAACGCTGCTTACCATGTCATTATTCCTAATGTGAACAGCAGGGGCAGGCTGTTACATGATTATAGTAATTACTCCTTTGTACATTTCATTGTCCTTATGGCAGTCAGCAAAATAAACAAATTTGACTTCACTTTCAAATATGAAATATTGAAGTAAGAACACCAGATGCATGCTTTGAAGTTGGAGATATGAACATTATAGAAACTATTGAAGGAACCAATATTCTGGCGCTTTTGAGAACTCTTTGCATAAGGAAAGCTTTTCACCAGAGGACATCACAATCGTTCTTTCGGAGCATCAGTTTGTAGTATTCGATGTCAAGGCACTGTAAGTCTGCTTACGAGATATCGCTGGCTTTCACAGAATTCTGCACCTTTCCAATACCTCTGAGAATTTCGTGGCCTCCCCTTCAACTATTCCATTCAGCCGCGGTTGTCAGGGGTGTGGAGACTCTGTGTTGACGGTGTGGCACTGCAGTGCATCTCAGCCTGAAATACTTGACCTGGATGCGCAATGTATGTCAACAGGATCATAGAAACGATGGTTTAAAAATTTTGTTTTCTCAGGCCCCATGTTAGTAGAGAAAATATTTGTCACCAAAAGTGCAGATCACCAAAGGTGGAAGTAATGTCATTTGTGCATTACTTGCATTTCATGTGCTCACATTCCTTGTTTTTCCCCTTTAGTCCTTCATGTGACTAGTTATGGGGAAAGGCAGTTGCCCTACTTAGGGATTCTATCTGTCGTCTGCCTATCATTAGAATCCAACAGCATATAAGTTCTTCGTCGGTACAAGAGCATTTTGCAGTGAGTCCTTTCCCGAAAACGGTCTGACCTCCATAAGCACTCGGTCCATGATTTCATTCATTCGCTGGAAACGTTGCACTCACAATCAGGTATTTACATGTCCCAAAGATCACACTTTGCGTGTCTGTTCTGGTCATTTCTTCGGTCCACCTTAGAAGATTACTTATCATCGGATATTATAAAAACGCATGTTAAGTCCTTGCGTGAACAGCAGGGTCACGCTGTGACATGCGGTGATTACCCCCTTGTACAAACCACTGTGGAATAGCCGTCAGTGAAATAACGTTACATTTAAATATGATAGTATAATATTTAAGACATTGAAATGCATTCTTTGAAGCTGCAGAGATGGTACTTAAATTTGCGAAACTTAAAGAAACCAATATTCCTGGGGCATTTGACAACTGTTCATATTAGCTGTTCGTGTAAGAACATCAGAAACGTACTCTCAGATAATGCGATGGGGGCTGCTGTCTTTGGGCTTGAATGCGTTACGTCCACACCAGTATTATAAGTATGCCCACATTGGCTCTCTAATTTATTGGAGAAGAATGTTATTAGGGACACGTAGTCTGATCACAAAGCCAGATAGACAAAACGTTGTGTTCATTGTTCAGCAATGGCTTATATAAAAATACCGCGCGCCCTTAACAACAGTTATTTGAGAATAAAATTACATTATGTACCAGGAACACTAGCAGCAAAGAAAAAAAAAAAAAAAGATAGCCAAAGTACCATCTGCTAGCAACTTCCGCTGCAGCTCGTTACCGAAATTGTTGATTATCTCACTTCTGCGGTTGCCTCCCTGTTTATCTTTTGCTCTTCCCTCTTTCAGACTCTCTGGCTCGTTCTCTCCCTCTCTCTGACTCTCCCCCCCCCCCACCCCCCTCCCGAATCAAAATTTTGACGGTGATAGCTTTGTTTAAAAAGTTTAGCCTAGTGTTCTGACTTGGGCTTGAGGTGAGGAAGGAAAATACATGTATCACCCTGAACTGATCTTGCAAGAGGAAAAAAGTTAGGGGCAAGGAGAAAGATTGCAGGAAGGAGGAAATGAGATTGAAAAGCCGTGTGCTCTTCTTCGCGCCGCTGAAGAGACAGAGAAGGTACGGGGGAGGAGGGGAAGGGAGCGTTTTGCGACGTGCGAGTGCGTTGAGGAAATATTCCATCCAGTCATATTCGATTAAGTTTAAGCACCTTTTTTGCAACGAGGAGTTCTCCCTGTCCACGTTAACACCTGGTCTGTTACCTTCTTCTACATCAGGTGGAGCTCACCAGACCTCAGGAAAACGTGGATTTCATCTATCTTCAAACGCACTGCCCAAAGCAATTCTGTTACCGGGGGAGTTGAACAAAATTTGATTAAGTTTCGAGCTGATTTAGATGTTTTCCCCCATTTTTTTCTTGGGGGGGGGGGGGTGTACCCTCTCTTTGGGGGGGGGGGGGCGGCTACTTTTTTTTTCTTTTCAAATTCTTGTTTCGCTGTCCTTGCCTTGTATCCCCACATCTTTCAAAAAACAAAAAAAGGCCACGAAATCAGGTAGGCCTATTCAGGTGGAGTTAGAGGTCGGAGTTGCTGTGCAAGTAACACGTCTTCCAGTAGTTTTTGGTAACAGTTTCAAGCTAAGGAAGCCAAGCCTTTCACCATTTTGGTTTTCAGACGTTTAAATCTCACTAACAAAATATGGTGAAGTAAACCAGATCCAATCATCGGAGATTGATTTTTTTTATTTACTTGAGCAGGCGATGTCGCATGCATGCAACCGTGTTTCACGGCGCACCATAACGAGGACATCCATCTAATCCGCCAAGGCATCGTGAGAAGATATAGATCTATTAAAGCTAGGCTAGCATTGATACTTTTTGTGAACCGTCAGTTCAGAATTGAGGGAATTTGAAGTCTTGGATCATGATTATTGACACTTGGCGGGGGTTCTCATAATGGTTTTTAGCGTTCGATTTTCTTGTCTTGTTTTGTATGTCTTCTCCTTTGTGTTCCCGAAGAAAATATAGAAATACTCACTAAAGTTCATCTGTGAATTTATGAATCAGTTTGTCCAGATTTACGATTAGTCAGAATGTATACTTTGTTCTGTTTTCTTGCATGCCTCTCGTCATTTACCAACCATTCTTGACGTTAGAGCAGCTGGACTGTTGTTTTAATCTTGCAGAACAGAAGGCAGACAAACCGTGTGCCAGAGCTTGATAAGAGGTGATTCTGTAAGGTTTACAGTAGGAGCAGGGTCTGGCAGGGGAGTGAGAGGTGGTCGAATTTGGGGTCTGGCCTGGGAGTAAGGGATGGTTGCATTTGTTTATTTATGTGTTTGTTTGTTTCTTTCTTTATGTATAATTTGTTTAGTTGGCCCACTGACTTGGGAAATACACAGATGTGATTTTTAAAGTTGAGTTTCGATCACCAATGTATAGATTGAGGCGCAGAACGAAATTTCCTGTCATACTTTTTAATTCTATTCGAAGAAAATTGGTCTTCTTCTCCGGCTCAAAATGTCGGAACACTTTCTTCTGTTCACTCAGCTCAGTTACGGCTCAAAATCAATTAAAGTATTAAAAATATAGCTAACTTCAAGACCTTTTAAAATAATTATACTTACGCACATCTTTACGTCTTTCTGTGGATAATATGATATTTGTAAGATAAAAGGTTCAGCAGTTTAAAAGCCTTTCCCGGATACACTGGAGGCCTTACTTCCTTTATCGTGATTGACAACAAATGCATGTCAGTTTCAGGGGCCAGTCTCAGAAAGACCAATAATAAGTTAGATGTTCTGCGGTGCCTATGGATATTAGAAGCCATCGATCTGATAGGGAAATTGCTTGAAAATTAATTAGGAACATCATTTAATGGCACCAAAAGTTAAGGCAAGAGTGGCTTTGTTTTCATGCATATAGATTTGAAAAGAGAGTGGGGATGTGAAATATATCACTGTGTTAAATCGTAATTCGATAATATCAAGGTTGGTGTGGGTGCTTTCTTGAAGTATCGAACTCAAGATAACAGTTGTGTTCACTTTAATTATTTGAACTTCACCATAATACTCAGGAGCTTCGAGTATGGCAATTCAGGTCAGCCTAGACGTAGCCTACGTGAGCACACCTGCAGACGATGCACAGTTATCAGGTGTGTGTCGGGGCATCCTTACTGCTCTGCTTACACAACGGAGATGTGTTCATTTTCACCAGCACTCAACTCGGCTCAGTGGTACATTCTTCTCACTTGCCGGCCTCTTCTAGCGGGACTATCAACAGAACTATCAGTATTAGTAGTAACTAGTTGGCCCGTTGAGTCAGACGTGACATTTAAAGTTTGTGTTCAACCAGTATAGTGTTAAGGGACTGAGATGTAGAACAAAGAGGCGAAAAACGAAATTTCCTAGCATTCTTGTCGTTTCTGTGACGAAAATGCATCTCCTTTCTTGTTTTTTTTTTTTACGCGGTTCCAAAATAATAATAATAATATGAAACACTGCATTTTGTCCAAAACTGATGCGTCCACGCAATTTATCGTCAAAAATAGAGGCTGTGCACAAAATTTCATAATTTTTGGTCACATTCATGAGATGTTAGGTGCTTACATGTTCACCCTCTAGCTCCATTATAGTAAGATACTACTACCAGTATAAAACGTGTATGGACATCATTTATTAACATTTCTCATAGCTTTTCGCCGCTTGGTTAACCACTGTGCCTTTGGCAGGAATTCGGGCTTTGGAGATTCACGGGAAGTTTGAGAATTAGATTTAAATTATTTCTTTCCCACCTGTTTGATCTAGTTTTATTTTTATTCCTTTTACTATGCCTCTTGTTGTTCTGCTATGTCTTTATTTTTATTTTCATGCTGTTGTGGTTGTTTCTATCGATGTTTAGTGGGTGGGATCTTTCGCTTTACCTTGATTCCTTGGATACTCCGTTTTGTTCTGGCGAGCCCAGGTAGATGGCAAATTGACTTTTCCCAGGTCATGATGTTTTCCCAACCACCCTAGAGTGAGACAGTGTCACCGTGTCATTCCCCTTTGTATTTTGGTTTCTTAGAAACGCTGTTTTGATCTATCGCAGTGGTCTTAACGCGGGCGATATCAGTCGGGGGGCGGAGAAAAGGGCAACAAGGGGGCGAAAACGGGGAAGGGGGAGCGATTAGCCTGGAGGGGGGGGGGGAGGGAGGAGAGAGAGAACGTGACTGGAGGATGATATGGGGGCAAATACTGGGCAGCCCAAGTGACTTGTTGGTCAGCATGCGAGATGTTTTTAATCTTACAGAAAAGGCATATTTTTTTAAAAATGCAGTTGATAGGCAATGATTCCTGTTTCATATTGAATAATTACCACGCCTATTGTCACTAAAAAGGCCTTAACAAACTTAGCACCATAATTTGTGTTTAGTTTGTCTTATTGTGAACTAGATGACCTACCGGGCATTGCCCGGAATAAACAATCATGTGCTCCCCCCCCCCTTCCCCCCGCTCGCTCTCGCTCTCTCTCTCTCTCTCTCTCTCTCTCTCTCTCTCTCTCATATATAATAAAAGTAATAAAATACAGTCTTGCTTCAGAACTCATGCACACCAGAATACTACGCACCAAAGTGAACGCTTGATACGGCTACTTTTCATGACATGCGCGGTACTATATATTACGAAAGAAACATCCAAAAATACAGATGTTATATAGCAATAAACATTGTCATTTTTTAAAAATACATGCTTGAAGTAAACAACTTTTAACTATAGCTATCATCTTCCTTATCTCAATTGCCACCTTCCTGCCAAATTTAAGGCCTGAAGAGTGTATAGTTTGGTCAGTTAGTCATGCCAAAGGTTGCAAGTTACTGAAATATATTCTAGACTAGATGACGTACCGGAATAAACAATCTTGTCCCCCCCCCCCTCTCTCTCTCTCTCTCTCTCTCTCTCTCTCTCTCTCTCTCTCTCTCTCTCTCTCTCTCTCTCTCTCTCTCTCTCTCTCTCTTATAATAAAAGTAGTAATCTGCAGTCTTGCTTCAGAACTCATGCGCGCCAGGACACTACGCACCAAACTGAACGCTTGATATGGTTACTTTTTATGACATGCACGGTACTATTACAGAATGGAGCCAAGATGGAGGATGAAAATTAGAGCTATTGACAGCACGATGAAACAATGCATTTTCTATAAATTCAAGAACCAAACTAAGCAAAATAATGAAAACTTCCGTGCACCCTCCGCAGTATTTGAAATGAACATGTAAAATTTGGTTACTGTAGATGGCCTAATAAAAAAGCCTTTTGCGTTCAAAGGTGGAGAAAGTGCGTAATCTATAATTAGATGTATCTGTTGAGTTTGAGTAGGGTTTTTTGTATATATATTTTTTTTTTGAGATTGGAGGCGAAGAAAGAAAATACGGAGCCTAAGGGGGTGAGTGTTTGAAACATGTTGAGAACCACTGATTTGGTGAGTTCAGTAGATGGAAAAGTTGATATTTTCAAGGGCATCCACTTTCCCAATCAACCCTGGGTAGCAGTGTCCCTATGTCACCCGTTGTTGATTTTGGGGCGAACAGTCGCTGAAGCCAGTGACAGACACCACTCTGGTCACAAGTATAGAAGTGCGAGTTGACGACGTATCTGTCCAGTTCAGTGCTGTAAGAATTTCGAGAGTTATCAACCACAATGTATTATGTCCAATTTTATTCTCTGCTCTTAAATGCCTGTAGATATCCAAGACACAAGGAGCGTGTGAATTTATTCCATAACTCAATAAAACTGTTCGGGTGATCGTGTTGAAATTATTGCAAATTTCAAACTTGTTTTTCCTCAATATGACCATTTTGGACAAAACATTCTGGTTGCCAACCCTCGATATATCTCCTGTAATTTAAGATGTGTTTGTGGTTGCAGTAAAAATAATATTATTGTCCATAAATATTTGGCTGTTGTTATAAGTACGTATGTATCCCGATCTTTTTTTTGCGTTGGGGCCGTGTATGTATACGTGCCTATCCCTAACCTTTTCCTTATCCTCAACCCTAAATCTGATCGAATCCCTAACCCTACCACTTACCCTTTCAACCCAAAAACAGGAGGAAAAAGAAAAAGAAAATCTGAAAGAATAATTAATCATAATTAATTGAGGCTGCTGTCAAGGAGCATTTTGGAAGGAGCTCTCTAGCTCTGGAGCTACAAAAGGCTTTAAAATACGTACCTTTAGCGCAATAAACTTGGAGCACGTACATTTGCGGCTTCAGTGTTATGATAAGGAGTTAGAATAAATCGGAACTATGAGACAGCTTGTTAAGTGACACAACGCATTTTAAACAAGTGTCAAAGTGTGCACTGGTTATATCTCTTCTAAATGTTAAAAGATTTCCAGTTTTAAAGAAAACATAGACAGAACAAACAAGGACTGAGGTCGCGATATTTAAGACATGCTCATTTCTGGTGCAAACATGTCAGTCTGTGTGGCATTTTCAACCGTAAAAAAATACAAATATCCAGTAATTGTTGTGTTTATAGGTCGAATTCCTTAATTTATGGTTTTTGTGCACCTGAGTTGTAAAAATTCATCCTGAGACAGAATATTATGTAATGAAAATTTATGTGCTCATGAATTGTGAGTTATCTGATATTTGAAGTGTAAGCATAAGCTCACAGTATTACGGAACAACTGTGTATTAAATCTTACTGAAAATTTGCTCTTCTGGTTGCCATTAAAAAGCACTTTGACGACCGCCCACTTTACGTGCAGTAAATTCACAGTGTGATACACTTTTAAGTCTTAATGACAGTTTCTGGACCACAGTTTATGTGTGCTTGGCATAGTGAACTCTTGCTGTCGCTATCCGAGACAACCCCCTCTCTTACTGATCCCCTCCCCTTCCCTCAACTCCCTTTCTGCTTCCTGCACACGAGCACCCTCAGACTCACGAACTGGTTACGTTGATACAAGGACTTCCAAGTCTGACAAATATATTCCACCTTGCCCTTTAAAGTTGCGTTACCCTGACGAAAGGTTTTCACTTGGTATCCTTGTAACTTCTTGCCTTTTTTTTTTTTTTCGGAATCTCTGGCCGTGTACTTAATACAAACACACCTGCCCTTTTCCCTCATTGTTTCTAGGATTAGTGCGTGTGTGAGTGTTCGGTTTTGTTTTTGTTTTTTGGGAAAGGGGGGGGAGGGGTAAATAAATCTTGAAAAGAATTTTAAAAAAGGCAGCAAAAACAGTGCAAAGGGATAAAATTATTGTATCATGTTTATTTTGAATGCAGTTCTACTAGATCTAGTACATGTACTATTGTCTAATAAGCGCACAAGCAACCTAGCTCACGTACACACTAGTCACTCAGCGTACCCCAGCACTAGTCAGCTGGCAAGGACTACCTGTGGAGCTTCCCTCCCAGCTGCCCTAGATTTGGAACTAAGGGCAGGTAACCTTGCGAGTCACGTCTAGAGTTACTTCCCTCCATGTGATGTAACCGGCTAACCCCGGGGAACCAATGCCTTTTCGCGCTGAGCAAACCTGGCCCCTCACAGAAAACTGACCTCGCTCTGCTATTTCGGGCAGGGTCAGATGAGAACCGTCGATTGAGTATTATTTCTTCAACCTTCAACCCTTCTCCTTATCTCTTTGATCTTCATGTTGTTTTCATCCACCAACCTCTCTATCTCCCGCCATTTCATCCTCTTTCATACACTCATGTGAGGAAAGAAGGCCGTATATGTCAAAAGAGGTCAGATTCACTTGTTAACGTCCTTTGTGTAGAACGAAATGTGCTTATATTATTTTTAACTGGGTTGTAATTTTGTAAGACTAACGGTTTCTTTTGAATATCACAAAATGGAAATTGAACAAAGATTAGAGCGAAATGTTTTTTTGCATCTCCTGTAAAGTTTTATTTTTTGCTTTTACGATGTTTTTTCATGAAACGGCAGCATAATTTACGTACGCAGTGTACTTTTCTTCTGTCGTGTTCTTGCTCATGTACATTTGTTGGTAACTGGGGGGATTTTTCTTATCTTTTGGGGAGGGAGAAGGTGCATCCTTGCGCTCTTGTAGAGAAACAGAATTTGCTTTTGTCCTAAAACCAAAAGACATACAATTGAAGACCCAGATGGAAGAATGGCCGTAGTCCAAATTTAAAGATTTTTTAGTTATTTAAACAAAAATTATTACAATGCCTATTTTGCCATCAAGCCCTCCCTCTGATGAAACAGGTTGCTTTTCTTTATCTCCATCAACAATGCACTTGGGAACTTTCAAACTTAAAAAATCGACTTTTTTGTCAGTTTCATGGATATGTGACTATGGCCGTTTTTCCATCAGTTTTCAATTCGTAGTCGTTGTCCTGGGTGTTTGTATTGTCCCAAGCGAGCGACTGAAGAAGGCACCAGAGGGACCGCTCGATAGGTTAGCTGCAATGTTTTTTTTTTTTTTTTTGGAGAGACTGGGTGGCCGAACGCTTAAAAGCCAGTTGGTTTATTTTTTTCCTGTCATGGCGGTTGGTTCCGTACCAGAGGTTGCGGGTTTGAGCCCCGCCCACGTCGCATGTCTTTCTTCTGTCTTTCGCTCCCGCTTTTCTGGGCACTAACCAGGCATACACTTCTTAACGCCTCACCTTTCTGTAATTGTTGTTGTAGGTACCGTGGAGATTATTCCTTCCCTTTTTTTCTGTGTGAGTGACCCCGGGGGGGGGGGGGGTACGCTTTTGTCTCACTGTCTGTCAACGCACACTTATCGCCCCAGGAGAAAGATACCAATGTGTCAATGCCGACACACATTTATTCACAATTTCAAACTTCAAGTGAACTAGTTTTGAGGTTAAAACTGGCAACGTTGTGGAGACACAGCAGTAAATATTTTTTTCCCCCACCTTTTCGTAAATTGATTTTGTCTGAGCTGGCTTACATGATTTCAAAACCTATTCAATTCAAATTCACCACAGGATACTACTGGCATCGCTGACCAGTTTAATTGTAAGTTATTCTCTGGACGTGCATGGGCGTAGCATATTTTGTCTGTAGTGTTTTCTGATGTGTCCGTATACTGGTGATGTTTTCCATATACATGTACATGTATATGTCAACCGGTGTGTCTGTGTTTGTGGTGTTTCCCATTAATTGGTGCAAGAGCGATTTTCCATAGGTTTCATACCAGTGTATATAGAATTACATATAAAAAGGAATGTTGGTAATCTCTGCCAATATGCTAAACGTAACACACTTCATGTAACCTTATGCTCATTGCTCCACGTCATTTTTCAGTACATATTCCTGTTTCTTAAGAGGCCCATACACGTTCAAAAAAAGCGTCAAAATTTTGATACGAAATTTGACTGTGTGTAGGGCATTTTGATGTCAAAAAAAGATTTGAATCAAAATTTTTACCGATCAAACCCGTTTGATATTTAAAATTTTTGATGCGTGTGTGGGCTTCCGTAAAAATTTTGACCAAACTTTACAGTCTGCTGATGCTTCAGACAAAGGATGATGGCCTCGCAGGTTTCAATAACCAACTTTCCAATCGCTTGCGGAGATCTTGCTGTCAGGAATTTCAAGTCTTCAAAGGAATTTCCAGACGCCAGGTACCTCAGTGTGATGGACAAGCGTTCACTTGGTGGTATGGATGGACGCATGACAGTGTCTTATTTCCTTATCAATGGCTCGACAAGGCCGAGTAACTCATCGAACGATGGGGCATCCATTCGAAGGAAGTTACGGAAGTCTCCTGGTTCGTTAAGACATAATTCTTGGAGGAGGTTCACATGTCCGTAGGTTTCCCGTTTTAACAACCACTGTTTCGACCATTTCCGACGTTTACAAGGCGGTTCATCAGAGTCCAATGTGAACACTAATGCTATGGCCACTGATGCGTCCATGTCGAAGATTTCGGCAATACTGAATTTTGATGGGAAAACACTGAAACGTGTGTGGGCAAATGTGCATCAAAATTTTGTATCAAATGGGAAACACCACAAACACAGACACACCGGTTGACGCTTTTTTTGAACGTGTATGGGTCTCTTTAGTTTCATCATCTGCCTCTGTTTTCCTCATGTATCTTCGAACGGAGGAGGGGGGGGGGAGACTTAGCGGAGAGAAGGGTAAAGGGGAGCCAAGAGTATGAATAGCGTACATGGTGAAAGGTGGCTTAAAATCGCTAACATCTTGCGCATTTATAGTGCAGTTAGCACAAAGGGATGAGAATGGACCTGTGTAGCAAAAAGCAACACAACCAAAAAAAAAACAAAAAAACCAGCATTATGAAACAAACAAAGAATGAACAAGCATCGACAGAAAGCAAAATTGATATCAGAAGCAAACAAATACAATGTAGTCAGAATGGACGGTAGAAACAAATGCCACAACTGGGGCCCTGGGAAAGAAAGATTTCAACCATTCTTACGGAAGTTTTCTCACACACTGGGAAGTGTTATCACATACAGAACAAAATGTGCACAGCTGGACTAGCCCGTGAAATGTATCGAAAAAATACCGTAATTTATTCCTCAGAGGACACAGTGTATGTATGGTAATGGTGATGTTGATACTGAGGACGCAGGTACTGACCGCACTACGAAATAAAAACACCAGTGACCTCATTATGAAAACTCTTTTGAAACGTTAGAAATAATAATTGAGCACGGCCTCTAGAATAGTCAGTGTCCGTGGTAAGCCCAAGGGCTGTTTAAATTAATCATTAAATGACAGTTTCTATGAACTATTTAACTGCTTCATTAGATACATAGCCTATGTTATTTAATTTTTTATTATTAACATTATTCGCTGTCCTACACTATATTTCTTGAAGAATAAATAAAAAACCTCATTTTCTAAATCCATGATCATAATTGAAAAGCATGTGTACGCTGCCCAGAACCCCCCCCCCCTTTCCGTGCCACTTGTTATTGGTGGGTGCTTCTGGTAGAGTTTCCATCTGTGTAGTCATTCTTGACTATTATTGTTGTCTTGTTTCTTCCTGGCACAATACGGCCATCGTCATGTCAACGTGCTTTCTGCAGATCCAAACTGAAACTCCACTTGTTCGCTTTTCACATGCCGGGGTAGAATCTGCCGTCTCTTTTTCCAAGCGTACATACTCTATGGATTGACGAAATATTATAAAAACCACAGAAAAACTGTGGGGTCGCAGCAGGGCTATAAGCAATACGAAATAAATATTATAAAAGCGACAGCCGAAATATGGAAGATTTTCTGTCTTCTCTTTTAGTTTGCATTGTATCGTTTGGGTATTATTTCTTACGCGGGGCTTTGCTACATACAACTTTTTCTTTTTGCCCAATTTTGACAATACTCTATGGATGGCCCCTTCATTTGCTTCTAGCGTCATTTTTTAACCCCAGTCTTCCAGGTCTTCCAGCAGAACAAATACTGTCATAAGTTATCACTGCTCACTTTATATTATTACAAGTGTTATACTGCTTGCAGCTTGGTGACACTTCCGTTCTCCTGAAAATCAAATCGAATAATTATATGTACCAGTTCTACAAATATCCTGTGGTTGTTGTCTTTACAGGTGGAAATCCTTGTTTTATGGTTTTGTGCACTTGAGTTGTCAAAACTCACCCTGGAACACACTTTGTAATGAAAATTTATGTGGGGGTGGAATTGGGTTATCTGACACTCGAAGTCTAAGTACAGGTTTCGACGAAAATGCGTCCCTCCTTTGCTGCTAAAAAAAAATAATTGTAATAGTAAAGACTGAATTTTGTCCAAAGTGGATGTGTCCGCGTAATTTATAGTTTCATAATTTTTGGTGGTATAGCCACGAAATTTTTAGGGCTTACATGTACACCCACAAGTTCCTTTATTGTATGATGATTTGCATTTTTACTTTTTGAAGAGGGTAACAGTTTAGGAAGTTGATATAACTTATGAATCTGTCATAGATAAAACGGCCTGACATGCATGAATGATATATTGTTGAAGAGACATTTAAGCGTTTCCGGTTCGGACGCATCTGTATAATTGCTTTTATTATCTGCACGTGTGCTTTGGCAGCACGCGGGAGCTAAAAATAAGTAGAACTATTTTGGGAAGGTTTATTAGCCGGTTAAATTGAGAACAAATTTTGTTTTTACTGGGGCACCTCCCATTCCTCAGGTTTCTTCTCTTCTTTTCACCACACCTCTAGCTTCACTCCACCCCACTCCTTCTCTCTCTCTCATACATTCACACATATCCTTTTTCTCTCTCATACAAACATACACACCTTTGCTCTCTCTCTTGCTTTCTCTGTCTCTCACCCTCTCCTGTTCTCTCTCTTGCGTTCTCTCTCCCTCTCTCTTTCTTTCTCCCTCTCCCTTTCTCTTTCTGTCTTGTCTCTCTCTCTCTCTCTCTCTCTCTCTCTCCTGTTCTCTCTCTTGGGTTCTGTCTCTCTCTCTCTCTCTCTCCCCCTTTCTCTGTCTGTCGTGTGCGTCTCTCTCTCCCTCTCTGTATGTGTCTCTCTGTCTCTCTTTCTCTTTCTCTGTCTGTCTGTCTGTCTCTCTTTCTCCTCCTCTCACTCTTTTGTGGACTGAGATAGAAAGAACTGATGAAAACAGCAAAGAAGAAGGAAGACAATGTAAAAACAACTGATAGGACAGAAGAAATAACTGTTGTGAAATAAAAACAGTGGAAAAGGCAGGAAGGTGAAGGGCGGAGGAGGAAAAGGGACAACGATGCGCTTGTAGTGGTCAGAAGTGTTTGATTCAATGATTGTGTAAGCCGGCATTTTCGGTGTTTTGTCTGTGTGTATTAATTTGTGATACGTGCGCCCGCACAAGTCATGTCACTCTTGGTGTGCAGATTTGCATGATCCTGGTGAACTCACGGAGTCATGTAGAACTTTTAGAATCAGATACAGAAACTTCTAGGGAGGCTTTGCCGTGGGTAAGTTCAGACAAAGGGGAAGTGAAAAATGATTCCGTATGCGCCTGTGTGAGTTTTTTGCTTAGTGCGGAGGTTTCTTGGCAGCTTTTGGGATGGTTCAGAGATCAGAGTTTGTTTGACTATTTTCTCCCCCCCCCCCACCCTCTCTCTGTCTCTCCCCTCTCTCTTCCTCTCTCTTTGTGTTACTCCCTCTCGCTCTGTTTTCACACCTTTAATCATCTCACTCTCTCTCTCTCTTTCTTTCTCTCCTCGCCCCCTTCCTTTCGCGCGCTCTCTCTCCCCTCTTTCTCTCTCCCCCCCACCCCCCTTTGTTTTCACTTTCATACTTTCTCTCTGTTACTCTCCTCCCCCCCCCCCCCCACTCCCGCTTTTCCCCCCTCACTCCTTTAATCTCTCTCTCTCTCTGCTCTCTCTCTCTCTCTTTCTCTCTCTCTCTCTCTCTCTTTCTCTCTTTCTCTCTCTCTCTCTCTCTCTTTCTCTCTCTTCTCTTTCTCTCTCTCTCTCTCTGCTCTCTCTCTCTCTTTCTCTCTCTCTCTCTTTCTCTCTCTCTCTCTCTCTCTCTCTTTCTCTCTCTCTCTCTCTCTCTCTCTCTGCTCTCTTTCTCTCTCTCTGCTCTCTCTCTCTCTCTCTCTGCTCTCTCTCTCTCTCTCTTTCTCTCTCTCTCTCTGCTCTCTCTCTCTCTGCTCTCTCTCTCTGCTCTCTCTCTCTCTCTCTGCTCTCTCTCTCTCTCTCTCTTTCTCTCTCTCTCTCTCTCTCTCTCTGCTCTCTCTCTCTCTGCTCTCTCTCTCTGCTTGTGTGTTATTGTGTGTCTGTGTTTGTGCATGGCTCTTAGTTGGTTTGGCCGAATATTTGTTATAATCGTGTATTTTGGTTGTAGTGCATAGTCTCATCTATCTGTGTCTTTTTCATGACGTTGAAGGAAAGCAGTGTTTGTTCGTATTTGTCTTTTTGTTGTTGTTGTTGTTGTTAGGTTGTTGTTGGTGTTTTTATTAGAAAGGCAAGAAGTCTATAAAGGAAATTAATGAGTTGTTTTTCTTTATTAAAGTTATGGCGTTGAAGTAGACTGCGTAGCAAAGAGCTCAGCGGAGGGGGGGGGGGGGAGGGGGGAAGACAGGCTGATACACAGAAAAAATCGAGAAAGAGAGAAGGAAAGTATGTACGTAAGCGAGTCGTGAGATACACAGTTGACTTGGTTAGCGTGCCACAATTATCTGCTCCTCATAAACATGAAAGTAAGATAAGATAAGATAAATTTTATTCGTCCATGTAAAAGGAAATTTGTTTTGATCATTGAATACATAACAATACAGTTACAGAGCGAATGAAATAAAGAACTGGCGAGCAAAGAAAGAAGTAAAGTGAGAGAGAGAGAGCGCGCAAAGGGGGGGGGGGCGGCAAGGAAATAAATGAACGGGAGGAGTTCATTGGCGACGCACAAGAAACCAAGAAGACATTTGTCTTCTCTATCTGTCTAGAAGAAAGGAAGAAATAAAAAGGAAGATTGTTGCGAGGGGGAGAATGAGAATGAGGAAGTTGATCAGAGACGGGGAGAGGGATGAAAGGAAGAGTTCGTTAGTGACACACAAGAGGAGGTTA
Organism: Onchidella celtica; assembly: GCA_963931925.1. Lineage (NCBI taxonomy): Eukaryota > Metazoa > Mollusca > Gastropoda > Systellommatophora > Onchidiidae > Onchidella > Onchidella celtica. The sequence goes on along the minus strand of OZ007573.1, from coordinate 49,545,205 downwards.
ATCTTCACTATCTGTCCAGAAGAAATGAACAAAGGAAAGAGAAGATGGAAGTAGAGAAAGAAAGTGAGGAGGTTAATCAACCGAAGTTCCCTCAACTGTACTCATTTGTGTTTGAGGGAAGGGTTTGAAGATTGCACCTCATTGAAGATAACATGTTCGTGTCGCTTTACTTTATGCGGCATCTTGTAGCTCGTTAGCCCTTGTCTTGCCGTTGTTTTAGTTAATCAAGGTCTTGCAGTGTGGACCATGTAATAATTTGTCCTGGCTTTTAAGGAGCCTCAACGGGGGGGGGGGGAGGGTTGAGAATGCTGTGTTTATGTGCTTAGTTTCAGGAATCTCTCTCTCTCTCTCTCTCTCTCTGAAAATAGCGTTGGTGGGGGAGGGGGGAGGGAACAATGTGTGGGGGGAGGGGGGGGGGCTAGGATCGAGTACCTAGACTTCTCGGATAAGGACGAAAAAATTCGGAGGGTCCGTGTGCACGCTGCGCACGTTAAAGATACCTTGGCAGTTGGAAATCGTAAAGAACAGGCCGCTGCCCGGGCAAAATTAGATAAAAATTCATCCTTACCACTCCCCTCCCTCATCCCCCCCCCCCTTTTCCCATACACAAAAAAAAAAAAAAACGCCGACGGCGCTGCACTGTGGCGGCGATGTGTCTGCTCCAGTTATAACTGGGCTGCGATGACACAAAGGCAGATTTCCCAAATGGGATTAAAGAAGTAAACCAAATACAAAAATATTGGCGGCAGGATTTCAGAGTCCTATTGGCAACTTAAGAAAGAAAAAACAACAGATTTTCGTACAAGAAAAAAGAGAGCTACTGAATTCGCATAGTATTAAATGTTTCTTGTTGTTCCTTTGCAGGACAAACGCTACCACATCGTGGAGGAGCTGTACAAGAATGAGAAGGAGTATGTGGAGGCTTTGCGTACCTTGAAAGACGTGAGTACAAACAGATTGTATTGGTTGCTCACCCGAGTTGAAACATGTGTGTGTGTGTCTGAAGTACATTGTATGTTGTAGCGAGTTTGTACTGTAATGTGTTTGAAGCAAGACTAGACATGAGACAAGAGTACAAACGATATTAAATTAGTAATTTTACTGCTATAGAACTTTGGGGTAAGGGACCATCCATACATTGTGTATGGTTGATTTTTTGGCTATTTTTGTTCCCACGGGCACCATGTAGGCTTTGTAATACGCTTGGTCCACCCCACCCCCCCCCCCCTCCCGGTTGTAGGGGTGGGGGCCTTCTGATATGGTCTTCTCCTGTCATGTCATTCTGCTATATTAATATGTCTTTCGTCGTGCTTTTTCCAAGCACAATGTCGGGTCGACGTGCTGCCTTCAAACTGAAACGCAACAAACACCATTAACCCCCTCCCCCCCCTCCCCCGTATTGACATACGGCCTTTAGTATGGTGAATGCCCATGGTAAAGCCTTGGTGATCTATTACTAGGTGGCATTTTGCATGGGCTATTTGACCCATTCAATAGAAACGTGATTTTTTTTTTTTAACATGGTAGTTGGTAAATAAATGTAACCTAAGTGCCCTTTCAATGGAAACGTGATATTTTTTTATTTTTTTTATGTAATCCAACTACTTAATTTGCCGGGGGAGGGGGGGGGAAGAAGCAGGGCTGCGGAGCCGGACAAAAAAAAATTCCGGCTCCGGCTCCAGGCCAATTCTAAATTCCGGCTCCGGATCCGGCTCCAGGTTAATTCTGATCTCCGGCTCCGGCTCCAGCAAAAAACCCTCCGGCTCCAACTTTCCGGCTCCGGCTCCGGCTCCGGCTCCAACTCGGAGAGTCATAAAATTATGAGGGCACGAATGCAAAAATAACTGCTACATAAAATCAACAAGAAAGACATGACAAATGTTTTAAAAAGAATAACAGACAATCATAGGTAAAGTTCAAGCAAAATATTTTTAATTGCAGTAATCATAAAACAAGATTACTTATTTAATAATGCATGACCAAAATGGCCTTAAACAAGACTGGAGATGTAAAACATATTTTTGTGATTGAGAGTCCAACATGGTTTTAAATTTTTTTACCAATAAAAACAAGGGGGTGTGAGTGGGTAAAGAATAATTTTTAAAAAAACAACCACACAGCTCTCATTTTTTTTACTAGATTAAGTGGATAGTGTGCATTATATACATTTAAAAAATGAAATAACATTTTTTTAATATTAATATGGAATTGGAGCCGGAGCCGGACACATTTTTGTCCGGCTCCGGCTCCGGCTCCAGCAAAATTATTTTTGTCTGGCTCCGGCTTCGGCTCCAGCAATTTTTTTTTCTGGCTCCGGCTCCGGCTCCAGCAAAAAAAAACTCTCCGGCTCCGGCTCCGGCTCCGGCTCCGCAGCCCTGGAAAGAAGAGGTAGGTTTATTATATATATATATATATATATATGTATACACTAGATGAAGTTCCCGGCATTATCCGGGATAAATCTGTGAACCCACCATTCTCTCTTTCTCTCTCTCACTTTTTGGCCTAGAATAGTAGAAAGCTTCCTATATTCTACAGTTTTACCAGAGAGTATAGATGTATAGAGAGGGTTCACTTCCGCCAAATTGCGAAACTAGGTCGCTGCGGTAAACAAGAAATTGAAGAATTGAAAGAAACCTTCTCCACCAAAGATAGTGTGCATATCTGTTTACTGTGGTTTGTTCATATTTTTGGGCTGATTGAAACTATTTACAACCGTTTGTAAGCTCTTACACCCCGTGGACATGCACAAACGGATATTGTTTACCGCAGCGACCTACTTTCCGCTCCGTGCTAACAGTGGTTTCGCAGAGTCTCCCATATCACGCAGTGCAAATCGACCAATAGTGAACCCTCTCTATATATCTATACTCTCTGGTTTTACTACAGATTTCATGCGCACCAGAGCGCACTCATTTCTGGTGAGGAAATTGCCCTCACCGCACTGAGCACGTATTAACACATCGTTTCCGGTGCAGTGAGCTTACTACTGGGAGCCAAAACAAAGATGATTGTATTTTACTTTTTTTGCGACTTTTACTTTAAAAATAAACTTGAATCAACATAATCGGTCGACACAAAAGCGATTGCTCTGGATTCGTTGACACTTCGGAAAATTAATTTCATAATTTTTGAAACCGTCATTTAGGCTCTAAGGTCGAGCAAAAAAGGGGTCAAAATTGCACCACAATGAATTACTCCCACACTATTTTTTTTATAATAAGATATATATAGGCCTATATATATATATATATATAAAAGTACCTTCCCCTGCCATGTACGCTTTTCATATGCTATGACAACCTACCCCCGACCCCCTTGCCCATCCAAGGGTACGAATAATTATAAATAAAACTAAACTTTTTACTTCATTACCATTATTTAGAAGTGTACACTCCCAAGAAGCCTTTTGTGACAACCTCCCACCTTTCCCATCCAAGGGTACGAACCTTATGGATGGCCCCTATACTAGCAAGTTTTGTGTGTGTATGGTGTGTTTGAGGCAAAGAGCTCGTGAGACAAAAAGAGTACCAACCAAATTCATCTCTGCTGAACTTCCAAACAAACACCCAATAATGCGCAGAAAAACATTTCAGTTTTGCTTTAAGAAAAAATGCCTATGGATCCAAACTTTGGGGACATCCTGTACTTGCGGGATTTCCTTGAACCGTGGTAAAAGGTCGAGAAATTGCAAATCGGCTCTCAGTAGCGACAATAATGATTACAGATACAGTTGTTGTTGTAGTAGCTATTGATGTTGTTGTTGCTGCTACTGCTGTTGTCGCCGATGTTGTTGTTGTTGTTGTTGCTATTAGCAAGCGTTGCGAGAAATTGTCGCCCCAGTACTACTTTATTCTGTCTCCACATCAGTGCGTTTTCGGAAAGTCACTTAGAAAGTTTCTGTTGCGGAACTTGACGGAGTGTTGGATCAACTTTATAAACTTTAAGGTCTACTCTCACGGGTGAGATAATTTATTTTCACGACTTGTACAGAAATGACAGAATGTACTTTGTTATGCCATCTTAATGGCCTTATATCAATTTTTGTTAAAACTGGAAATAAAGAAAGCAGTTCCTGGAGCGACGACATGATAGAACTGGAAGTGGGTACTAAATCCAAGTCAACGGGAGTCTGTCAGTGTCTGTAGTATTTTTATTCATTGAAGTGGTGATAGTAGGAGAGACGCAATATTTGGCAGCTGCGACCTAGCAATTTACTGAACCACATAGACAGTTCGTCGGTAAGAGATAAGAATTAAAATCAAAACACATTTTTTGTGATGAAATATTCACAAAGTAAATAAATGTAACCCAAGGGCCAAACGCTGAAGTATACCTTGATAGTTTTCTTTAATATATAGCTAGCAGTGATGTGGTGGGATACGGTAGAGTTCGAATTCAGAACCCATACCTGTACATGAATGCGTACCACAACAGTTTCCCTGTATCCAAACCATTTCCATGTAACTCGCAGTGTGCAGTCCACATATTTCAGGGCAAAACCGAGAGAAAATTGTCTGCATTTCGCTGTAAACCATGTCGTAGCGTTAGAGCGGTTTGGGTGCAGGTATGAGATGTGCAGGTACATGCGCACGTGCGTGCGTGAGCACAGCTATATTGCATACAACAGGGATCACCCTAACCTAGTTTCATGTGCCTTACTTTCTGTCAAGCCGTATCTATCTCTGCGGTGGGAAAACCCGCGCTTTTTCCCCGTTTCCCTCTCTCACTCATTACTCTACCTTTTTGTGCTGAAATTACATCCATTCTTCTCAACATTGGAAAGGATGGAAGACAACAAATCCTGAAAGAATCGGCGCCGAGAATAGAAACGACAAAACGCCTGGTTGTTTGGCGCTCACCTGAGACGCACTGTTTGTCAACACCAGACACCGAACTGGAGCGATATCTACTGCTCCAGACGAAATCGAGATATACGCTTGTGCCTTGAGAGTGAAGTCCGCCGTACATGTCTGTGGAATGGCCCGAGAAAAGTCTGGTTTCACTGTTAGGTATACGAAATGATGTTTGGCTTTCACATTCAGTAGCGTTGGTTCTTCTTAACCTGACACTGTAATAAACTGGTTTCAACTTTGGCGTCCAGGGAATCAAAGCTTGGAAGAGAAGGGTGATGGAATCAACATTTTGAGAGTTATTTATTAGGTAAACGAGTATGGGGAATTTATTCTGAAAAGTAGAGTTTTGGGTAGAGTTTATATATCTCTTTATTCCTTCGCTTTCTGGGCATTCGAGAAAACTATGAGAAGTCCCGAGTTCTTGTCACTACCAACAACAGCTGGCGGTTGACGGTATTTGATGTACGGAGGGGTGCTGCCTTGTGTTTTGTTACAAGGAGGAAATAAATTATATTTATTTGGGTTTTATGCCACGAATTTTCCTGACTGTTGTTTGCACGAAAGCAAAAGCCTTGTCAAGAAAAACTAAAATTTGTTGGAGATCGATAGGTTTATACGGCTTTAATTATTTATTTATTATGTGTGTCTTGGTTAGTAAGTAGTCGTTTCTGGGAGCATTTCAGTTGGTTCAGGATCAGTCTTTGGAAACCGTTGGTTCTTCCGCGCTTGTGTGGCAAACGATAGGCCTGCGGGATCAACTGCCAGATTTTCAACGAAATTAGGCCTTTTTTGGGGGGAGGGGAGGGGAAAGGTCTTTCATATGATCTATTGGTATATCCAAGAGCACGCCTACACCTCATACATCATTTCGCATCGCTGTGTGAGCTGCCTGCTTAATTGGCGTTGCACAATATCATAGTTTTTGCTTATTTGTTTGTTTTTAGCTAAGGTAAATAAATTTGTGGGAGTTTCGCAACTCGGCCTTATCGGGTGCCAGTGCTTGAAGGTGTATACAGTTGGTCCATAGTGAAGATGAGCATCTGTGGTAATGTTCATATTTTTGTTTTGTTTTATTTTCATCCCACGTCAAAAGTATGTGAAGCAGCCATTTGATTGGATGTTGTGAAACACGGTTATTAAATCAAATCCGAACGGGGTAACGGTTTTTCAGTTTATAAAAATCCGTGCCATTGTCGTAAGTCACATTCGTTTCAAATCTAGGCCCGGTATTTTTTTAGCCACCCTGTTGCGTAAAGTGGCAGTGATATCTGATACCATCATCATCATCATCATCATCATCGGCACCATCAACACCTCAGTTTACACATAATATGGAAATTGCATTTCCATACTTTGAAGACATGTATGTGGAAATTGCATTTCCATTCTTTGAAGACATGAAAGACCGCGGCACAGCGCCTAATCAAAAAGAGGGAGTTAGAAGTGGAGAGGGCGGTGTGGTGATGCATGTGTGTGCTGCAGAAAGGGACCGTATGCGTCAAAAAATGAGATTTTACGGGAGATACAAAAAAAAAACAAAAAACGTTCATGTTGTGTCCCGTTTTAATTTTTTGTTCAGTTTCCGTTCGTCGATGGCAGAAGGAAAATATTAATCGTGCGGAATTATAACCCAGGTAGAAGGATATGGTGCATTTTCATTCTATAAGATTTGGTGATGCTGAGATGTGAAGTTTAGACTGGCGTTTACCGTCTTTCACCGTAACACGGCAGTGCGTGTGTTAGTGGGGGAGGGTTGGTGGAAATATCACCTGAAGCCGAGTTGAAACAGCAAGCCTATAATTCTCCGCGCGCTGTCAGAAGTGCTCCGCATTTCAAAATCCACGTGTTAAATGATGTTTTAATGACTTCAAGGTGATTTGGGAGGAAAAGTAAAGAAATAATAAATGATAATAAATTCAATAAAAGAAAGAAAAAAACACACTAGAAAAAGGGGGGTGGGTATAGTATAAAAATACATCAATTGGTTCATTCCCAGCGGCGCAGTGGAGTGTGGTTGGAAAAATTTGGGTAAGCCACGCCAGTCTGAAAAAAAACAGATGCAGAGTTTCAAAGGCAAGGCCGGATTACGGTTTTGTGTGCCTCGGGGCCACAGATACTGTGAGGCCCCTCTAGTAATTATTAATAAAAGCCTGAATTTGACATTCTTAAATTAGTTTATTCAGCTTTACAGCATAATTTCATATAAATTATTATATAGTACTTACAAACATTTTGATAAACTGATACAATTTGTTGTAAGGAGAACGACCGGCAATAAAAATCAAAATAATATTATGACATTTATAATTTCGCATAATTTCTGGAGGCCCTCAGCTGGCGGAGGCCCCAGTACCTTAATCTGGCACTGTCCAAAGGTAGAGTACGGCGTACAGACGCTTTAACCCTTTCAGTGGCGCTTTAGACTGGTAGCTCACTGAACTAAGTCTGTTTTGTCTCGGTTTTAGTGTGGGCTGTGAACGATGGAGGTAAACGGGATCTCTGGCGAGACTGAAACGAGTCTATCTCACTAATTCAGGGACGTCAAAATTGCCTTGAGTCAGCTGGCAGAGAGAGAGAGAGACCTGAGTCAAAACAAACCTGACAGTATGCCACCAGCCTGCGAGCAGTTGTCCTACTTAATACCTACATTACAAATCCGTATACCAAATTGTCCCCTTAGAATGGCAGGGTTGTAACTGCCTTCTATCAGCTTCTGAGAAATTGATGACTGGAGTTTCATGTGCAGCTTTTAGAGATACGACTTCTGTTCTTTTTAGTGATACTTACAAATTACACACCGAATCTGCTTGATACTTTGACACATAGTGGAGAAGGCCTGTAGAAGTAGTGTGTGATGTGTGTCTCAGCTCAGCCAAAAGGTGGAGATACAAGAGCTTGTCATTGGAAGGGGACGAAATTCTGGCATCTTTTTGAAGCTAAACAATCACTCCATGTCCAACAGTAGATCTAGATCTAGCTTACCGTGTTTATAATCTAGCAGGTAACCTATTCATAAGCTGTCTTCTGATACGACTCGTCGAAATGTTTGGACACGGGGGGGGGGGGGGGGGGTTATTAATGCCCCTCAACACACACGCACATTGATATTCATCACCGTTCCCAAAGACTGCAGTAACTCAAAAATTCTAAAAATCGATTTTTATATACATAACAAAATATTGAAGTACATCGAATGATCTTGGTTATAGACTCCTTAGCCGAAAAATAACCCAATAGCAAACTTTCAAAGATGCACCGTAGCTAGACTAGTTGTGCTAAAATAAAATAGTTTTTTGCTTCTCCCGAAAAGTAGCCCAAACCGATGACCACAGTTTTGGGGAGTGGCGGCGGTTTGATGATTGAAAATATAGAAAACCGAATGTGTCCAACTTAAGGGAGGAAAGCGGTTGTACTGTGCCGGATCACACCTAGTCTAATTCCGATGAAACATTCAGAAAATTTCAGTTACATAGAAATATGTGCGGAATTTAAGATAATAGATCCGAGGGGTTTACTTACCCCGTGTAATGTTCATATATTATATTATAATTATCTGCAGTGCATACCACGCCATGGAAGGATACACTTCATAGAGAGAGGTTTCAGCCCATCCAGTTTGACCCGATTGTGTAAAGAATGTGTTGTGTATTTATTGTGTGATAACATGACTTAGCTTGATCTGAGTGCAAATGCTAGTGTTTCAGCATGGTCGTCTGTGTTTTACCTTGTCTGATCCATCCCATTTGTTTGCCCACTCGGTGTCCTCTAGTGCCTTGTTATCTATCTGTCTATCTGTCTGTCTGTCTGTCTGTCTGTCCAGCCATCCGTCTGTCCGCCTATCAATCAATACGTCCATCCATCTTTCTGTCTATCTGTCCGTCTATCTATTTATCTGTGTATCTACCCACCCACCCACCCGTCCATCCATCTGTCCGTCCGTCCGTCTATCTATCTATCTATCTATCTATCTATCTATCTATCTATCTATCTATCTATCTATCTATCTATCTATCTATGGTGGTTGGTGGGCACTTCTGTTAAGTTCTCCTTCTGTCCTATCATTCTGCCATACTCTGCCTGTCGTCTTGCTGCTTCCTGGCACAAGATGGTCGTTACCGTGTCCACATGCTTTCTCCAAACTCAGACTTTCTTGATTTCTCCCGTACCCATGTACCTGGAACATTTTATAATCGTTCAGTTCGTATGTTTGCCCGCGTGTTCTGTAGCTGTGAAACGGAATATCGTCATCAAACATATCAGATCCCCTCTTTTGAGTCTCTCTATCCTAACGAAACAACGTGAAATTCCGACGTGAACACACCCTTCCTGAAAATAGCAGCTGCACATTATAGTTTCATGATGTATCATAAGGAAAGCACTGCACATTGTCATGCAAGTATGAATAAACAGTGGAAAACTTGAGCAGGAATGTGACACCTGACCCAGGCCAGGAATGCTGAGGAAATAGCTGAGGCTTGGAAGTTTCAGAGATTACAAGACACAAACAGATCGCCGGAGATCGAGGAGTAGCTATGGAACACTGAGGAGCACTCCCCCGCCTATGGGTGACCTTTCATTACGATATCCAACACCTTCATGGATTTGTCAAGAGTCCAAGAGCCACCCCCCCCCTCCCTTCCTATCTCCGTTAGACCCCATTCTTTCCCCCAAATATTCAATATTTTCTCTTCTTTGCCCCCCCCCCCACTCTAGCTGGGGGAAATTGCATATCGTCCCTCTTTCTCCGCTTCACCTTATCACCATTGGCCATCCTCCTTTCTTTACTATCGTCCATCCTATGAAGAACGAGAAAAACCATAGAAGCAAGAAAGTCTTCTCTTGTCATCACTCTTCTCTTCTCTCTTCTTCCTCCCCCGACCCTTCGTGGGCGCTTCTGGTAGGGTCTCCTTCAGACTATCCTATCCTTCTGTTGTTACATTCTGTCTATCCTCTTGCTTCTTAAGCACAATGTGACCGTTGTCATGTCGGCATGGTTTCTCCAAACTCAAACTCCTTCCCTCTCATTCTTGGCCTGCCCTCTTCTTATCGCCCCCCCCCCCCCACCTTTCACCACAATCACCATCTGCGTGAGTGTCAGGTTTTCAGGAATTTATCTTCTATCCCTTATTTTGACACCCCCCCCCCCCACCGCCCCCTCCCTGCCTTCTGTTCTCCCCTGTTTCCTCACAAGTGGATTATGTATGTCCAATGCTGAGCATGTGTTTTGATTGGCTATCTTATTAATGGTCTCTTTGTTACCACACACAATCCTCTCTATATAGAGCAGTGTTTCTAAAGGTGGGGCGTGGCAGTACATGTGTTTTGGTGAGACCTGGGACTTCCGAATGAGGTGTAGGGATTTTTCATAGAAACCTTAATTTCGTAGTGTGTTTTAACTGTACAGATGAAATGTTGTTTATGTCGTGTTGGTGATTTCCTTGTAAAGCTCGGATTAAAATATCGGACTAAACAGATGCATGACTTTCTTTTTAATTGTTATGCTAGGCCTGGCCAGTCGTGGTGGGGCGCACGTTTTTTTGTTGTTTTTTTTTTAATTGAAGAGGGGCGTGGTAGAAAACAGGTTGAGAAACAGTGTTGTAGAGTGTCTGTATCCTGGTGAAACAGCAATGTATTGTTCTCCAATGTGAAATTATTGAGAACGGCGTTTGTGTTCAACATCTGCACATTTTGACTATCGAGATGACATCTCAGATATGTACCGTCATTATATTCTGTGATTTAAATCCGTGTATTTGATATGTTCGGTGACAATATCACGGTGGTGCTAATGGACTGTTTGAATGTATCTCACCTGTGGGAAGTGAGTGTCATTAGTGGCAAGTCGTAAATAGCCGATTATGGTTTAAATGAAGAAAGAAAGGGGGTGGGGTATGGTTGTGTTGTGAATTTAAAAAAAAAAAAAGAAGAAAAATATGTCATAGCTCAACAGTAAACGTAAAGTACTTTTAGAGTAAAATTGGGCACATTTCAATCAGAAATGCCATGGTAGCATCTCTGCGTCGTGCGATATTTTTTTATGATATCAGTAGATCTCTCTCTCTCTCTCTCTCTGTCTCTGTCTCTGTCTCTCTCTCTGTCTGTCTGTCTGTCTCTGTCTCTGTCTCTGTCTCTCTCTCTCTCTCTCTCTCTCTCTCTCTCTCTCTCTCTCTCTCTCTCTCTCTCTCTCTCTCTCTCTCTCTCTCTCTCTCTCCACACAGACCCACTGGTTATCATCCCGTTTGCGAGCCTGCCTTCAAATGTCGTCCTTTACAGAGTTTTGCCTTTAACAAAAAATTTAAAAAATTCTGTTGTATTCATTTATTTGAATATGTATTACGATAATATGCGGCATCGAGTGGCAAATTCAACATTTTATTATTCTTATTCTAATTAGTTGTGGCGTTGCAGTTGGGACCATGCATTTGTCTTAGGGGTTTATTCCTGCGGCATGTCATCATAAGTCATTGCCATATATTATGGGGGCCCTAGTTTTTGTTTGTTCTGTCTCCATTTTCCGCAAAACTGGAGACCTTTTTTGGTATATGGAAGAGATATAACAAATGCACACTTTGATACTTGTTTAAAATGCGGTGTGGCACTTTATCAAGCTGATTGGTAATGTTCTGAGTTATTGTAACTTCTGTACCAAAGCCGCAACTGTTTAACGTCGAATTTCTCAGTTGTGCAAAAAGCGGAGTTAAACAAGAGCTAAGTTCGCGAACTGTGGATCTCGCCTGTTTGCTGTCCTGTACGGAGAAAACAACCGCGGTAGGAGAGGAATGGGGGAAAAAAATGTTTTGAGTCCCTGAACTAAACAAATCGGCTTTACTGCGTTCCAGACTACGACTGCAGGAAATCTGTCCGAAATGAAGAGGGTTTTTGGAAAGGGGTGGGGGGAGAGAGAGAAGCTTAAACGATGAAGGGCCCCTACAGAATTAATTCATAATGAAATCAATTAGGAAACCAAGTAGGGATAAAATCAACCCATAGCCGGGCATAGCCTCTCTCCTAAACCAACCCCAGTAGAAACTCATTCTTTTCCTCGCTCCCTGGGCGCCAGACCAAACAGGGCTAAGAAGAAGAGGAAGAAGAAGAAGAAAACAAGACAAGGGAGAAAAAGATGGGGGAGAAGAAGCTAAAGATTTTGCGACAGAAGACGGCAAGAAACAAGAGAAAAACAGAAGAAACAAAGGAAAAGACAAATAGAAACAAAGGAAAGCGAGGTGTAAATGCTAAGAGCAATCAGCGATCTTCCTGGAACAATGACCTCAAACCGGAGCCCGTGTAGCCTATGTCATACCTTCTTCGGAAATCCTTGGAAGTTTCTCGCAGATCGCCGTGATAAAAATACCTTTGCAAATTTGCACGTGGGTGTCGTCATGGTACATATCCACAGCAATCTTTCCTTCTTCCCCTCACCTGCCACCCCCCCCCCTCTGATTTGTGTCTCTTGAGAATGGATAACTGTGAATGAAATTTAATGCTGACCCTCTGCCCCCGCATCTCCTGTTAAGAATGCGTAACCTGCGGAGAGAATAATATTTCGTCAGCATCATGATGGGCCAAGGGATTGATAATAATCGTAATGTCTAGTAGTTCTCATTGGCCTCTGGCGATTCTGCGCTGCTTACAATCATATCGATGAAAAATACATGAGAAATCCCGGACTACCAGAAATAACGGATAGCAGGCCTACGGTGCTGATTACCTATTTTTAGTTCTGTGATCTACGTCTGTAAATTATGGACGGGAACAATTCTTACGGCGTCTTTTTTTCTTTTTTCCGCGCTTAATCTAATGTTCGATCGTCTTTGAGGTCACCGCATATTTTATGCGCCCCCTCTCCCACTTTTGTTTTTTCTTGTTCCTGTAAATCGCATTCAAATTCAGCGAATGTAAATAACCAAGATATTTTGAACATTTATTTGAGCACCCGTAAATATTTCCAAAGGGGGTGTGGCGAGAGAATGATGTGTTGCTTGGATTCCGCAAATGCTACCCGCGCACTGAATCGATCTGTTTTGTGTGTTTTGACTCTGCTTGAGGTCTCTCTTTCTGCAAGCTGACCCAGGACAGCCCTGACGCGCCTGAATTAATCAGGCCTAGACTTGTTTCGGTCTTGCCAGTGGACGAGGTTCCGTTTAACTTCAGAGTACTCATCTCACACTAAAACCGGAGGCAAAACACGCTATCAGCTAACAGAATGTGTGGATTCGGCGCACATCCTAAGAAGGCATTATGCTTGCGGATCCATGAAAGAATTATATTCTGACATGGACCCGCAGCAGCTCATCTTGTCGTTTGTGAAGTGGCCGAAATGTGCACGTTGATTTCACAGATTGTTCTCATATTTACATGCATATAGACACACTTTACAGTTCGGACCTTTTTCCGTTAGATTTTTAACTTCATTTTATTTTATCTCTTTTACAGGAATCTGAGAGCTGAAAGCTAGCCCACAGTAAGATAATGGAAAAACCGTGAAAGGCGCAAAGTGGCAATTACCGTGCGGGCGCGCAGTTAAACTCAAACTCAAAGACAAAACAGACTTTATTCAGTGCGCCAGCAGCCTTGCAAACAAATCGGTCCATATTTGTAAAGAAGCTGGGGAATTAGCATTTTAGCCCAGTTCTACATTCATCAAACGATTTGTGACTTAGTCATTCCATTCCATTCCATTCCAACAGGTAGCTCATTGCCCGTGCCTCCGGTACTCCTTAGTACGCAGTAACCCAAAACATTCGAGCAGGGGGGGAAAACCATTACAATTGAAATAGCACAGGGTGATGGTATGCCGAAAACGGGAAGAGAAAAATATTGTTGACAGTAACCCTGCATACCAATCGGTAGAGAATTCACGCGCGTGAAATTGCGCCAATCATTTGGTATTGAACAAGGTGTGCCGGATTGATTGCCCCCGAGTTGACGTTCACTGATGATAGGGCCATCCATAAAGTACGTACGTGCGATTTGAGCTATTTAACCTCTCCCACCCCAGTGTATGCTTGCCATATGAATGGCCTCAAACCCCCCCCCCCCCAAAGCCTTGTTCGCGCGTGAGTGGTGAATGTCGATGACATAACCCTCGATGTTTGAAAAGGTTGGTTTTTTTAAAAAGAATTCTATGCATTGGCTATTGACGAAATATTATAAAAACCATAGAAAATCTGTGGGATGGCAGTTAGACTTGAAGCAATGTCAAAATTAATACGGCAAAAAGAAAGTTGTAGGTGGCAGAGCCTCGCATAAGAAATAATACCAAAATGATATTTAAAAAAACGTAAAGGAAAAAGGACGACATATCAACTTTCTTTGTTTAAAATCTTCATCAGGGGGGAAAAAAGCAGGTAGGAAAATGGAACCAATAAAACAATTAAACAATAATTTAAAAAATAGACAAAACCATGAGCCGAACAAAATATTTTTGGAACATTACTATTGAAATTGTGTAGGGTCGCAGTAAGGCACTGGAACAAAGTTTTTCTTCTTCTTAAAGGGGGAGGGGCTGCAGAAGGACCCATAACATCTAAGCGATCATGATTTTTGCAATTAATTTTGTTTCAGTTGCGCAAGGAAGATCTTTGATGATACTTGTTCATTTTACTTTCATTTCTAATTATTTTACGGCTTATTGTGTAGTTTATTTATTGTTGTTGTTTTCTAAGGCGGGATATTGCAGCAAACAACTTTTTTTTTTTTTCATGAACCAAGCAAAACCGTGAGGTTGTCAGTCAGTCATTTCTATAGGCCTCAGTGTGTAATCTGGGAAGGGGTCCCCCCGCTCTTTTGTTAAATTGGTTCATCTTTATCTCATGCCCTATGCCAGTTGTGTCATTTTTTAATGATTGTTCTACCGATGTGCCGTGTTGATGAACTCAGGTGCCGTGAGGTAGCCGGAATTGTGTTTTCAGTTTTATCCCACCTCACAGCAGATATAGAAATAAATTAAGGGCGCCTACAGTACGAGGCTGCAGTAAACAGATCGGAAATAGGTCGAGTGTATCGTAAACGTTAAGTACTCTCAGCCCCAGGAGAGCTCTGCCTGGGGAAATTTATATAATTAACGTAAGTGCAACTGTTTCTTCGTAACTTGTGATCACTTGTAGTGGGCCCAAATGTCAACACTCACCTGCAGGAGGTGTTGAGAGATTAGGTTGGCCACTATCATGTATTTGGCATAGCATTTCTCACAACTTTATGGTTTCTCTGAAGACAGTCTTGGCGGTTGGCTTTCATGCTGAGACTCCAAACTTGCCAGTGGATAATCACGCCAAGGCGTCTCAAAATGCAGGCACTCCAGGACTCTTTGCCACCGAAGAGACTCGGCTTCTCTGCCCAATAATGGTTCTTGAGATGTGTGCGGCAGTTAAAAGTTCTGCACGTCAGGGCCGTCCGAACATCATTATGGCCCCTGGGCTAAGCAATAGGCTGCGGTCGGTGATTTTCTTCCCCGTTTCAAAACAATACGAATTTGCATGCGTGGGGCCCCCTAAAGCAGTGTGCCCATGCCTTAAGACAGCTCTTTTGTGCCTTTGTTTGTTCCGTCTTCCTGTTTATGTTTTCTTGTGTTTTCTGTCACCTTTCCTCTGGCGTGCCAATCGTCTTTCTATCCAAAAATGATTGTATTCCGATCTGCTCCCCCTCTCTCTCTCTCTCTCTCTCTCTCTCTCTCTCTCTCTCTCTCTCTCTCTCTCTCTCTCTCTCTCTCTCTCTCTCTCTCTCTCTCTCTCTCTCTCTCTCTCTCTCTCTCTCTCTCTCTCTCTCTCTCTCTCTCTCTCTCTCTCTCTCTCTCTCTCTCTCTCTCTCTCTCTCTCTCTCTGGTGTGTGTGCGTGTGTGCATGCATGTGTGTTTTCCATCTCTTTGCCTCTCTCTCCGGCCGTCCAGTGTCAAGTATAAAATAGTAAAATGTCCAGTCTATTCTGTCATTCTCAGTTTCAGTTAACACCAGAATAGTTTTTGTCTTGCTTTTTTAACGGCCGCTCCACGGCCATTAGGTTTAAGGGCTGCAGATTTCTTTCCTTTATCGCAGACATCCTTTATTACATTTTGACCTTTTGAGGAATGTCGATAGTACGCACATAAGTAGATTTACAGACCGATTCGTGAGTATCTTTGGGAATCAAGTGACAAAAATATACACACAATTACTGGGCTTTTTGGAGCGTTACAGTTCAGGTTGGAAACAGACCAATATTCAACCTATCCCCAGCAAGGGTTTCGGGCATAAAATAAGGTTTTATTGTTATCCGGTTTGTTGTTTCGCCTACCCCCCTCTCCCTTTTTTTTTAATGCTATTTTTAGTTGTGGCTGAAGAAAGTTTCCTACCTGTCCGCCTCTGCGTAAACCTGCCCTTGTCTAAGCCCATCCGGTGCTGCAGGGGAAATGGATTTTTTTTTTAAACCTGCTATCAGTGCAGTTGAGTAATGGCTCCCAAATGCACTTAATCAAATATGTTTCCACTCCATTGAAGCAAGTAATACATAGGAATGTCTGGTGAAAGCTACTAGGGTCAAGCATTACCCTCCATGGATACGGGAACTGTCTTAAAATAACATTGTATCGACTTGAAATGCAAAAGATTCTTGTCAGGCATTGAAATAGAATTTCTGAATAACCCTTTACGATTTTTGCATCATGTTTTGCACAAATGCAACGGTGAACTTAACGGGTCAAAGACATAAGGCTACATTTTACATGTATATTTTGCCAGTGTTGCACCACTATAATTAGTACATGAGCTGTAGTCTAGGAATGTCATGTCGAGAATGTGAACACCCATTCCCTATATCACAGCTCTTCTGCTATGAGGAAGAGGCCATCCATACATTAGGCACGCTCTATTTTGACGATATTTTTTTTTACAACCCCCCCCTCCCCGTTACGTTCTTCAAACGGTTGGTTTTCTTTCTTTCTCCTACCCCCCCCCCTTCCTTATGTATGACCATACAGCCATTAGAATGTCCACCATAACACATTAAGTGACTTTTTGACTGTCTCATTAGAAGCCTGATTTTTTTTTTTTGTGTACGCCTACAATTTAATTTTGCAAAAAAAAAAAAAAAAGTAGATAAGTCCAAAGTCTTTAATTCATGGCCATAATTGAAAAGCATACATAGATCTACATGTACATTCCCAGAACCTCTTCCCCCCCCCCCCCATTTTAATTTATGACCATAATTGAAAAGCGTACTTACACCCATAGAAACCCCCCCCCCTTCAAGGTACGCCTTTTGTAGTTTTGGGGGCACCCCCCCCCCCTCCATTTAATTCGTGTCGGTAATTGAAAAGAATATTACCCCCCCCCCCCCGGAACAACCTCTCTCTCCAACACAGGTACATCTCTTGTATTTGGGTGGCAACCCCCCTCCAAATCCATACGTACATACTTTACGGATGGCCCCTAAGATGACCATCAGTCACTTGTGTGGTAGTCAAGAACTGAAATGTCCCGAGATGCTCTGTTTGGTTTCCCACTTCCACGTAAGGGTGATCAGGAGTTATAAAACGGACCGTGTGCAAGATAGAAAATGACCAGATGATGTTCTGGTTTTGTTCTCAGTTCCATCAGCAAGGAGGAAGTGGCTGTCATGAATATGCCTGGCATATTATTGGACATGCGTGGTCATAAAAGATAGATGAGACCATCCGGCTTTTGCCTCCCGCTGGTTTTGCCGCATCATGTACATGATACAAAATGACCAAAAGATGTTCTGGTTTTGTTCTCAGTTCGTCCATTCAGGGGGAAGTCACTGCCATCATGTAGCATATTATTATTATTTGACATGCACGGTCACAAAAGGTAGACCAGACTATCCGACTTTTACCTCTCGTTGATTTTACCAATTTGGTTACCTGGAGACTCTTTTGTAGTCAGGCATAAGGTGACAGTATCAGATAAACAGACCGTTTGTATGTGATGTTAATGAACTCGGTGAACTTCCTTGTGGTGCGTTCGTTTACCTCTTATTGACCCTGGCTGTCTGTTCGTACATCTTTCTAGTTGTTGGTGTCTTCAATACAGACCAATTATCGTTTTCTTCATTATTGCATTTACTAGCATCCTATCTCTGGGACAGGCTATCTCTGTATTTATAGCGAGTTATTTAAGGAGACCCAACGGTTTGTCTCTTAAACTCCCGTTTCTTGTTACGGTCGTTAGTCCACTATAGACACTATAGACTTTACAGGACGGGCCTTTTCCCAATAGATTGTTAACTTCACTTTTATTTGAACTCATTTAAAGGAATATGAGGGCTGATGACAATCTCAAAGTAGGATAACGAAAGAAAAAAAAACAAAGCCTCCTCAGATTGTCTGCTCAGAAGCAAAAATTACTGTGCGAAGATAGTAGACCAGTAAGTGGCGCGGGCATGCCGGTAGTTGTGTAACACTGGTACCACGGAGAGAGCCGATTTCACCCAACATTAATCACCATCGCTCCTTGATTAGTTTTTTTTTTATGTTGTTGTTGATGGATATATCGAAATAAAACTGGTATCACTCCAAAGATGAACATTTTTCTCATGTGATTTCATGTGATTTGTTTCTTGTCAGATGCAGAAAGTACAGTTTAAAAATAGCAGACCAGTCTGCACCTCGAGCATCTATGAAAATATTTTGTCTTAACCCTTTAGTGCCCAGAGTTCCATATTTGAAAAACATGTGATTTAATGTGTAATACTCTTAGTATTTTGGGGATCACTTTCAATTTTATCAACTAACTTTCCACGATATACATTTATGCATGTATATTTTTTGCATTCACTTAAGTATTTTCAATAATTTTTCAGAATTTTTTTTTTTTTTTAAGTCAGTGTTTGGGTTGTTACTGTTGAGGGTTAAAGATTCCTTTGTTTTCATCTCAGAACTTTGACCTGTATTCTTATCTAAAATCTGATAAGCTGTATTTTCGTGTTGTTTCTAACTTTGTGACTGGAACCAGTGAGGAGTACAGCCCGACCCAGCCACATATCTGAATTTACCCAGTCTAGGTTGGGAATTTGAAATTTACTGGGTTAACAAAGTTATTTTAAGAAATCTGTAAATCTGTGATTCCATGTTCTCTTTATATAATGTATCGCTTGTTCTATACAATGGAATCCTTTTCAACAGGTAGAATACTCCTTAATGTTACTTTAGAAATATTGATTTCTCAGAATGTGCTGGCGCAAATCCGCTAAAATACCAGACCCTGGTCTTAGTTAATCAAAATTTAGAAAGATAATCAGGTAGGCCTCTTGTAAACTAAAAGGGTTCCAAAAATGGAGGGGAAAGAGTATACATCATGCTGATGCCTACCTTGAAGTATTGTCATTTTACGCTTGTATTCTCCGTAGAAAGACTACACCCTGAATGTGGTCATTTTACTGATGTTTACCTGAATTGGTAAGAGCATCTTCTGCCACCTGAAAAAAATTCAGCTACGTTGGGCAGGACATGTTGTCAGAATGCCCGACTCCAGACTCCCTAAGCAAATCTTCTTCTCTGAGCTCTCCAATGGAACGAGGAATGTTGGGGCCCCAAAGAGACGTTACAAAGACACTCTCAAGCAATCACTGAAGGCCTTTGCCATTGATGTGAGTGAGTGGGAAAAGCTCTCGCTTGATCGAGCAAATTGGAGGGCGGCCCTTACCAGAGGCAGCAAAGCATGGGAAGCTGACAGAGTCCAGCAGGCTATCAAAAAAAGAGAACGGCGCAAGAAAAGGCCCAGTGGTACTGAACCAACGGAGCACTCTTGTCATTTATGCGGAAGGGTCTGCAGGGCAAAAATAGGACTTATCAGTCACATGAGAAGCCATAAGTCATGAAAGAACAGTCTTTCCATTCTGCCCTCTGTGTCCTTTAGTTCTCTTTATTGTCCATGTGTTGAAATTCTCAACAATTTCTGTTCTTTATTCCTCTGGTGTTGTTAAGGTCATCATCATACCTGATGGACGAACTATTATTACCTGAATTGGAGACATTTAAAGGTCTTTCCCCGGAAGATCTTTCTGCGGCCTCTTTTGTTATGTTCAAAATAGCCCCATAAGGGTAAATAGGCGGAGGAAGGAGGGAAGAATGACATGGCCTAATCCTTACGCTGAGAGTTAGAGTTGATTACAAACAAGGTCAGGGCCAGATTACGATTTTGTAGGCCCCTGGGGCTGTGCATACTGTGAGGCCCCAGGAATAATTAATGAAAGCACGAATTTCGGATTCTTGAAATCAGTTTATTCGACTCCAACAGCATAATTCATATAAGTATAATACATAACACCTACCAACATTTCCATGAAAATAATACTATTTGTTTTAAGAATGGCCTGTAGTAAAAAGTAAAGTAAGATTTTAATATTAATCAGGGCTGGGAATTGTCCGCGGAAACACGGAATTCCGCGGAAATGGTTTTTCAGCTCCTTGGTTTGCAAAAAGACTTGGCAGCGATGTGGGCATGGTGGCAGGTATCACCATCCACGTCAAGGAGATGCGGAGCTCTTTCATCGCGAATTCTTTTTTCCAGGCCACTCTTAGATCCCCTCATGACATTACATTATGTTACAACCATTCTTTCAGCATTTACGTGGTAAATAAAAACCACACTTAACAGGCAATTAAGCCCCTGTTTATTTTCATCAGTGTCTGGCCTTGCCCCTGGACCCCGGCCGCATTACTGTTTCCTCTTTTTTTGCTGCTGCCCATTCCCAGCCCTGAATTAATAATTTCATTTAATTTCTGGAGGCCCTTAGCTGGTGTAGGCCCTTGGGCTGCAGCAAAT
Source organism: Onchidella celtica (assembly GCA_963931925.1). Classification (NCBI taxonomy): domain Eukaryota; kingdom Metazoa; phylum Mollusca; class Gastropoda; order Systellommatophora; family Onchidiidae; genus Onchidella; species Onchidella celtica. The sequence goes on along the minus strand of OZ007573.1, from coordinate 49,524,594 downwards.
AAAGCGTAAGCCTTAATCCAGCACTGAACACAGTGCTGAGAAATTCAAGAATGTATAATTCCTAAAGCTATACTTATTTCATATCCACCGGGTATCAGCCTTCAGGAGCCACAAGACAATCCAACTTGTTGAAGGCAAATCACAACTGACAGTGAATGTCATCTCACCTGTGCATAAATGTTCAGCTTTCATATGTCAAGAAATACTTGCAAAGTAATGTCAGAAATATTCTGAGCTGTCCGCTCACCGCATTTTTCACATCAGTATCCTGAATGATATCAGCTTACTTGTAGATAGTCATGGCTGCAATCCTCCGGAAATGTCCTGATTTTATAATAAATATTGTTTTTTTCTTAGTTTACACTGTTTGTATGATGTCCAATACATTGTCTAGGTCTGAAGATGTGCTTGTTGTGACTGGTGATGACCAATTAGATCGACGGTTCAGGCAATTTTTCCGCCAGTAGTTCGCATCTGTTTTTAATGTCCAGACAGACAGGCAGACAGACCAACTGACCGACCTACCGACCGACAGACAAACAAACAGACAGACAGTTGAATGGTTGATTGATTGATTATCTGATTCAGTGACCGATTTCTGTTGGTGATTAAATTATTTTGATTAATGATTGATTTACTGGTGATTTTATATAATATCTTATTTGCTTTAACATGTTAATTTTGCAAATTTTCTGGTTACCTTATAAGATACCTGTGACATTTGTGGACAAATATTCCCTCTGTCTGAGCTAGAAGATAAAACTACATCAAGTTTATCGCCACTGTTCTACAATAATGGCACATGTCAGACTTATGCCAAAACGCAACTGATGGTGCATTGCATTTCTAAATAGGAAGCTATTAGATAATACTATATGTATAGAAAAAGAAATGCACCAATAGGAAAATGTAGTAATCCAATAGAATCATAATGGCTTACGTCACAGAGTGACATTAAGAAAAATCTGTTTCATTTAATATCTCAAAAGTGCCTTATCAAAAATGACTTCAGCTGTTAACATAGAGCAATGAGGTTATGTTGAGCTGCTTCTTTTATTCTTTTTTTCTCGTCCTGTTGCAGAAATACATGGTCCCATTGAAGACACAGAGCAGCGTGGATGATAATATTGTGGACAACATTTTTTACATGATCCCAGAGATCCTCACCCATCACTCCATCTACCTGGACTTTCTGGACAATGTGTGGAAGCACTGGGACACAGTGCGTAGCACCGTCGGGAATATCATCACCACAATTGTAAGTAGGAAATCTGCTATCTGCTGGCCCCATTATGAAACCATGCAAGTGTGGAAATGGAATCTGTTCTGTGATCTGACAGTGTCAGAATTCTGACTTTTTGGTCAGCAGAAAATGGGTCCAAATTTTATTCTTATATACTTTTTTCCTTTCTTATTTCAAAGTTAAAATGAGAATGCGTGAAATGGCTCTGTTTAGCTTCAGAAATACATGAAATTCATTTTTGGCAGGGAATTTCACCCCTTGATCCTTCACTGGGACACCCTCCCTGGACTCTGTGGTCTTTATTTTGACTATTTCAAAAAGTTTCAGACATGTTTTTTCAGTCCTAGCGCCGTCCACAGAAGGACATCAATTTACAAGAGAAGAAGAACATTTTATTACTTGAAATGTACTCTTTGTCATAAAAACATGCTGAGATATGTATTGTCACAGTTCTTTAAGACTGTAATAACTCAGAAAATTCTAAAAACTGCTTTTTATGTGTGTTCAGCTACATTCAAAGCGGCATCATTGAATGATGTGGGTTCTAGATTACTTTGCCAAAAACTAATCAAATAGCAAACTTTCAGAACGTCATCATAACTGGACTAGTGCTGCTGAAATAAAACAGTTTTTTGTTTCTCCTGAAAAATGGTCAAAACCAGTTACTACAGTTTTAAGGGACAGTGACAAGGTAATAAACAAAACATTTTGAAACATTGCTTTCTCCTTTATTGATTCCTTTGAGGAGTTCCCAGAATATTTCACAAAAGCAAAAAAAAGGAGTTATATACAAAAACACACTTGTATGGTTTCATTATAGGGACTGAGAGTTGTTTTATTGCTTCATTCATTCAGTTGACTCATCTTTCTTATCCCAAGCCAGTCACAGATTTATAAGTACATGTATGTTTGAAAATATTTTGTATTTTCTGAATGAATGGTGGTCTTTCTTCCCTTGAAACTTAATTGTTGGTAATGGCCTAAATAGTCATGTTTTGATGGGTACTGCAGGTTCAAATTTGTGAGGGAGATTTAGTTCTGTAAATGTGATTGTGATCATCATATTGATGCCGCACTTATCCCATCTTTCCCTGATTCTTTTTAGTTTTGTATTTTCTGATGTGAACAGCAAAGAGTAGCATTATTGCCGACTGGGATTCAGTTTTTCAAACAATACACTATTCATTAAAATTTGATAAATGGGTAGCAAAGAATACTTGAATCATCAATCAATCACTGCGACAGACAACCTTGTCTCGTGTACTCTCAGTGGTTAAGAGTTTATCGCCATTATCATCATCTATAAATGTACAGTGGCCTCAAAACTTTTTGCCATTTTAAAACACACTTGCTAAAGGTATCATTAATGATGCCTCACAGACCTGCAAATTTAGTATTTTTCGCTCATCAAAGTCCATTTTATTGACTTAGTTTGCAATTTGTGCACTTCTGTTATGAACTTACAGTAGCACATACTGATGTTGTACATTGTTATGGAATGCTTGTATGACATTTATGACATTTTGGTATTTTCAGTTTGCTAAACAAACAGTATTAGAAAGTTACATGTCATTTGTTGAAAACTACAACGCCTCGGGAAAAGTCATTGAAAATGCCCTCACCACTAAATCATCTGTACAGAAATTCATTGAGGTAAGTTTTTTTTTCTCTGTGTCGGTAGAAATCCATCATTTATTCTTTGTAGTTGAGCTCACAATTCCAGAATGTGATCAAAATGTAATCAGACTGGGAGAAAATAAATGGTGGAACAGTGGAATGAAAGTATTAGTGGATCTCAGTATGCTTTAGCTATATTTTGAGCCTTTATTTGCCACGTTTCCCAATTGGTTCCTAAACACTTTCATTTGCAGGGAAATGAGATTTATAATACATGTACAACTTTCATAACAGGCAGTGTTGAGTCTGGCTCATGAAGAAGTGTGTTCGTGAGATAAGTGAAATATTCTTTAAGTCACTATGTATTTAGTTCCTGTAAATGCTTTAAATTACTTAATTTGGCTTATGTTAAAATGCATTTACACAGTGGAGCATCACGCTTTGTTATCAAAATATAATATTCATTTGCAACTGATTGGCATCACCCAGAAATGGTAAACTACATCAAAAGAAAATGCTCCAGAATCAGTTGAATTGAATCAGCTGGTGCAGGGCAGAAGGTACATGTATTGGTCATAAATTCAAGACCTGAGGTATTGTGCACCGATTCACACTGAACTCTAAGGGAGCTTAGAAACCTGAGTGGTGTATGGTGTGTGGGAGTGACTAAGTCAAGTTTGAAAGTTCACCGAGGTTCAGAATGTAGCATTGCTGTCGAATTGTTGTGTGTTTACACTGTAGGTGTTCAAGTATCTTCAGAAAATATCCATCTGCCTGGACACAAGTATTTCCATCACTATTGAATCAGACCTATGAGTAATGGCAGATTTCAGTGCAAACTCATGTTATTATGATTGCCAAATTATTGTTTGTGTTTAACGTCAGTCAGAATATTGTCACTGCTCAATGCTATTGGCAGAAGAAGTCATTTTGGACACTTTTTATTGAGAACACTCTGCTTCTTTTCCTGTCATTTGGTGACTTTTGCCATTTTGGCTCTATTGGATTATTACTTTTCCCTATTGGCGTGTTTCTTCTTCTATAATGTTATCTGATAGCCTTCAGGCTCAGGAGTGCAATGAACCGTCAGTTACCTTTGAGCATAAATCTGATATAAACCATTATTTTAAAGCAGTGATAGTATTTTCCTTTTTTTGTTACCCAATTACAATGATATATGTACTTAAATGATGATTTAGTTGGATGTCTTTGTGCAGACAGCAAAATCCCAAAATGATCTTCTGCCAGGTGCTAGACAAAGATCTTTGATTCTCAAGGACTTCAGCTAAAGGCTGTTGGCCCTTTTCCAATGATGCTGGAAAGAAAAGGAAGTTTTATTGGCTGTGTCCAGTGCATTTAATGTTGAAATGTCTGCTCGTGCTAATGTCAAGATAATACTACATATACATATACTTAATTAGAAAACATACATTGTTGTAAACTTTATATTTTATTTCCCCCCGCGTCTGAATAATACCAGAGTGATGATTTGTCAGTCATTTTGCAGTTTTGTGAATTTGAAGAGAGAGAGAAAAAAAATGAAATCTTGTATTTTCTGTCAAAACAGACAGAAATGTTGTGCTGTGGCATGGTTGTGAAAATGTTAATTGATTTTCAAACATACATACAATGGATCATTTTAAGGCTTCCAACTGACTGAGGTCCAGAAAGAAATTTTAATTCTATGCCAAATAATAAAAACAATATATTAGTTTCTGTTTTATTTCAGCAATGCCAGAGAGACAGTGGCAGCAAACTGACCATGAAAGATTTGATAGTCCGACCCATCCAGAGAATACCTAGATATGAGTTACTTATCCAGGTAAAGAGAAATTCCTTGGAATATGTCAAAATGTTTGCATGGTCAAGTGGTGTTGTATTTTTTCAAACTGGTACACTGAAGGATGGGGAAGTGATTGTCAGTGGGAAAACTTCTGCCCAGTCAGTGGATACGGTAGATGCAGTATTTCCTGTTTATCAAAGATATGCATGTTTTACTGCAAATTTTTAATCATTTCATTCCTCCTTTTTTCTTTGGATGATGTCCCTGGATACCAGGGTGTTCTGGATTAAAACTAGAAGATTTATAATGTGACCAATTGTGTGATATGGGAAGTACTGTTACTTACAATATTTTGTATTTGTGTTCTTTTTCTACTAATTTCTGGGGAAGTCATTGTGCCTGCGCAGGGTATAGGTAAATGTGCCCCCTGGCATTCCTTATTGAGGTAGTCAGTTACATGTAGTTGGCAGATCTGATATTGATTGTATTGATGTATCAAACACTGTTGGGCAGGCTGCTAGACAGGTGGCAACATGTGCAGCACACATTGTCAGGATCCAGACTCATGTAGTTTGAAGAGCCTGCTTTGAGAGGGCTGGAATTTTCTGAGTTTTCACCACTTTCAGTGTGCAACACTTGTACACCACCTACCAATACAGTATATATGTACAGTGGAACGCCTCCTACGTTTTTTAAGTTGCATCATCAGAAAATTCATGATGAATAAATTCGTTGTCAACAATCATTAATTGTAATGTGATTTTATGCTCATTGGTCTTAACTCTTTACTGCCGCCAATATACATATACATGTTTTGCAGCCCGGGCTCATGAGAAGTTTATTCAGTACATGTATAAATATTTCTCAATCTGACCAAGCTTTAGAAAATGACCTTGTGAAATGAACATTCTGTGAAGGGTAGTTCACAATTTGTGATCTGTGAAAACATGTTTCATTAAACAAAGGGTTAATGAACCAGGACCATTTTAGATGTTAGCTGGAGCTAAAGGATATGGCAGTTTTGTTTGCCAAGGAGTTTTCATCATATTTTACCATTTATCTAGTGAACATAAAAATATGTAATAAATAGACAACACTGTTCATTTGTACACAAAGTTTTGTTGTTTTTTTTCCCTCTCTTTTATCACTTTTAAAATATAATTTGTTAGTTCATGTACACAAGTAAATATGTATGAAATTTTCACTGTAGCCACAGTGTCTGGAAACTTTTATCTGTTGGAAACTTTGAAATGTTACCAAGATGGCAGGCCGTAACTCTTTCTGTCCCAAGTGATACAACACAGAGTGTAACTCTACTAAAGTGTACGTTTTCAAATAGCAAAAACAAGAGTAAAACATACACAAAGTTCATGTTGTTATATACCATACCGATGGGAACAAGCAGAAGTTTTCTGTTGTGTGCAATTCAGTGTGATTTGGTGTGTCTGCTGCTATGTTTAGCCTCAGGAAAGAGATGATGGGGGCAAAAAAAAAAGTGAAACATTCAAGACGATCGACCCATGGTGCATTGGTTGGTCGTCTAGGTGATGGAAATCAATGCACCATGCGTTGATCGGGACAGAAAGAGTTAAGACCTAAAATTCAATAAAAACTTAACTCATTTCCTACATAGCCTTTAGGCTCAGTTAACCTCCCCAATACACAGCTTTTATACCATTTTCTAGAAATTCCACATACTGCCGAGATTAATATTTCGCTAACTTGTTATACACCAAAATGGAAGGTCATTCTTCCAGCTTTTCATTGTTTTGCAAAGATTTTCTTACCTTAGGTGGAAAATGTATATGGCTATATGATATTATGTTTGTGTTGCAGTTGGCAGTGATGCATTATGTCAAAAGAGCAGGAAAAGTTTCAGTCAGTAGTTTCCATTCCTGGTACAACTAGAGGATGTAAGAATGTATTCTAAGAACCAAAAGTCTGCATGTAGCAGTATAAAGGTTAAGGGCCACTTATCTATGCTATATATTTAGGTAAATGGCTGCATTGTGTTAGTTCGACATAGCGTTGTCAAACACTTGGTTTTTCATGAGTAAGGCACAGTGCAAACTCATCATCAGCATTTCATCAGCTGCAGTGAAATTCCACAGGTTATAGAAGCTACAAACTCTTTCACAGCTGTAATAATTGTTGAGCATCATGATGAATCATAACCTCATCCTCCACATTGCCTTGTAATAACCAAACCCAGCAACTGGTGGCCACCTGAGAGGGGAACCCCAGTTTTGTTAACCTTTCACAAAAACAATGAGAATTTATTTTGCTTGAAGCGAGACCCAGTGTGCAAATGAGATTGTGCAAATGTTGCAAATGTCGCTTGTGCATTAGACTAGATGAAGTCACGGTTACAAAATATCCATTACGCTCGACTATTACTAGGTTGGAATTTTTTGGTTTTGTTTTAAGGTATACCATAACTTACAGTGTCATAACATGTAAAGCCCATCACAGTGCAGCAATCATAAAATTTTCAAGACAAGCACTAATACAGAAAAGGTGCCCTTTGTAAGCTGGAGGATGCTTATGGTATCCTAATACAAGAAATCGTATTGAGTAGTCATCACAAAACTGGTTGGTACAATCAAGTTTGTGTAAGTGCTGAAAGCTAAGAGAGACACAGTTCAGAACAATGTATATAAATGAAAATGAGTCCAAAAACTTACGCCAAGAACTCAAAGACAACCACAAAACCTAGAAACATGCACTTTGCTTTTAAATTCATGTTAGAAAGTGCAGAATGAAATTGTGGGTCCGTACATAGTACATATTCGTAGTATGCTGACGGAAGACAATCGTCAAAGTGAGCCTTACCTCTCCCATGCCATGTTTTACTGTCTTACATGCACAGCTTTTCCGGTCCTTGTTTTATAAAATAAAAAAATGGAACTTGATTTGTTTATTTTGTTTCTGTATGACTAATGTCTTACTTTTCTTGCTTCCCCTGTAACTTTCAGCGTTTGCTGGACAACACACCTCGTGATCACCCTGACCACCCCCTCCTCCAGCAGGCCTGCAGAGTCATGCACGATCTGGCAGTCAAGATTGGCACGGTCAACGATTCCCAACATGAAGAGGATATGCAGGAGACTTTGAAGAAGCTGGAACTGTTGTTGATCACAGATGTGAGGATGGAAATATTTTCTTATCAAACACAGTCATTGTTAGGCTATATAGAGGAGACATAGTTGCAAAACTTATGCCAAAAGTTCCAAGATAACTGCAAAACCAAAATCTGTGGTTTGGGGGGGGGGGTGAGGAGGTGTATTTGCCATATTGTTGTATGTGACAGTTTGCCAATTGTGAGGTTTTGTCATGAAAGTTGTTCTCTCACTCCTAATTTTATAGTGTATAAGTGTCATTCCAGTCGTTTAAAAAGTTTTCGCGATATGTGTTTGTGATGTGACGTTGTGTGCGTTTTGGCCCTTTTGCAAACCTACTTCCAAGCCTCATTTTCTCGAAAATGCAAAAATGCACACACAACAATTTGGAAAATACCTTACGATATATTCCTTAGAAGAAATATAGTTCTTGATAGACAAATGAAATTGTGAGTACACATTGTATTAAGCGCAGCAAGTATGATCTTGGAAGTTGAGCCCTACTTATTGTACGCCACATTTTATCTTTTAACCTAGCTTTTCACCTCCATGTTTTCTTTTTAAAAAAACAACTTCCTTCTTCCTGTGTGATAGACTTAAAGAGTTTGCAAGATTCTCCTTCAGTTGGCGACTTTGTAATTGGTGAAGGAAGCTTGATGTATTCTCTTATTCCTGTAACCAAAAACTCCTTGAATGCTATCCGGAAATCATGATTATTTCAGTTTTATGTCTACGGGTTTATGATTTACCGAAAAGAGATTACTTGTATTTCAGTGTGACCAAATTACATGCATTTGTCAGTTCATGTGTATGATGTTGTGTATATTCGTTGAACTCCCTTTGTGAAAGGAGTATTGTTTCTCTTTCATAGATAATGGTTTTAAATGTCAGTTAAATTTTAGTTATTCTTATTGACTTAACGTCACCATGTGAAAATTGACATCTTTTTTTGTTGTTGTTGTAGGTTTTACAGCTTGACAGTAATAATAAAACTGCACAGTGCCTTTGTATCACTTTAAAACTAGGAAACACTCGTATTACATTGGCTTTTATATTGTTCATTTTTACACTGAGTTTTGCTCCAAATATTTCAAAAGGCATAGTCTGGTGAATGTTGATAAAAATTGAAAGAGAGAATGTTTTTCTGCATACAGAGTGCAGTTTTCCTGATCTTATCATTGAATAGACAATAGTAAAGGTGCCTGATTTTTATTTTTTTAAAACTATTTTTACATACTGTTGTATGAAATGTTCCTGTGATCCCAATCCAAGTTGAAAACCTCTAGTTTTGATGGATTGTTGATCGTGGGAGAGACAGAATTTATGTTGAGTACTAGAATATCTGCCAAAGGGAAATGACTTCTACTTATCTAAGACATGTATGTGCTTCTGTCCTCAGCTGGCCGTCCCAGACCGGGCCTACATCCGTCACGACATGGTTCAATTATTTGTAAGTTTTTCTACATCGTCTTTAGTGTATTCTCGTACATTGGGGAGCAGCGTTTCTCACTGGTTAGGCACTCGGACTCGTGATCCCAAGGTCACGAACTGCATCCTTATTTTGATATTGCGTGGTTTTAGTTTGTATTTCAGTAGTTTAAAGTTAACCCAGTGTGCCACTTCTCACTTTGTCTTCTACCACATTGGATGTAGATTGTCAAAACTATCATTGTCAGAGTGATGTATCTTGGTATGGGCTGGGTAAAAAAAAATACATTATCCATGCACTAAATATTTTGAAATTGGGCAAACTTTGCGAACATATATCAGCTAGGAGAATTTTGAATTTAAGTGCACATCAGCACGATAACAGCCACTTTGTACCATTCACAGTTTTTTGGATATCTTACCGTAGCTTGGTTCATAGAGCTCAGAGCTTGATCAATGAAAATTCCACAAATAAAAATACAAAGGCCTGCATAAAGTAATTTCATATGGGAAGTCTTGAAAAGGCATTTAGTTTAGACCTAGAATGAAATTTGTAAGTAGATTAAGAATCTTTAACTCAGCCTGTAGATTTCAGCCTCCCTCAGAAATGACAAGATGTGCTGCAGGTCCACATCAGAAAGTAATTCTTTCATGAATTGGCAGGCATTGTGTCATCTTTGGATATGCGTGAAATTCATACGACGGAGATTTACATGTACTTCAGTGGTTGCCTCACAGTAATCTACTTACTGATGTCAGATTCATTTTATTGCCCACTTGCTAAAACAAAACCTGAACCTGATATAATATAAACTTGGTTGCCAAGTAACTGTCTGTCTGGTCAACAGTTCCAAACTCAGAAAATGTGAAATGTGATACTTGAGATACATCACAGTCTTGGTGTCATTACACTAGCAGCAGACACCAAAATCTGTCTCATCACCTTTCTTCTTACCTGTTCTTGTATTAGCTGTCCACAAAGTTTTGTGATGTACAGTTCAGTGTGAGCTCTTGTGTGAAGTGGAACCACCAAAACATTATTTTTCTGCCACTGTGTTGGTGTAAGATACAAACCAGTTGTCCACAGTGGATTAGGAATGGTTATCGTTAAAAGTATTTTGCTTTTTCTTTTTCTTTTTTTCCCTTTTTTGGGTGCTTTAATTCATTCTTAGGTAATTTCAAATCTTGAGTTTTTCTAAAAAGGTCAAGAGATAAGTCATGGTATAGTTTCAGAAATGCAAAAATACTGAAATTTGTAAATGCAGGTTTTAGATACACCAGTTGGTCCGCTGACTAGGGAATACACAGATGTGATTTTTAAAGTTGCATTTCTAACATCTATGTGTAAATGGAGGAGCAGAATGAAATTTCCTGTCATATTTTTAAATTCTAATCAAAGGAATTGCTTCTTGTTTTCCCAGCTGAAAATGTCAGAACACTTTTTCCTGTTCAGTTTAGTTGTGGCTCAAATCAATAAAAGTATTAAACACGTAGCAAACTTCAAGGTCTTCTAAAGCGTGACCATATACGCCTCAAAGTCTTTCTATTTGTGATATGGTATTTTGTAGAATTTAACACCCAATGGTGAAAGAACCTTTCATTATTACATTGGAGGCCTCACTTTCTTCATAATGTGAAAAAAATATATGTATTAAGAACTATGAATAGTTTAAGAGAGAAACACAGCTACAGATTTGTATACTACACCAACAAACCACCTTCTCCCTTGTCATAACTTTGTCTGTTGTTCCCCAATTCTCAGTTCGTTGATATCTGTTTGGTTTATTTTACCTGTAATGTGACCCCCCCTCCAGCCCAATAAACACATGCTTCCTTTGATTATCACAAATTGCTGATTGTACTTGATTTCATATTATTTGCCTCTTGTTTGATTTCATATTTTCATTTGGCTGGTATTGATTTGGTTTCTAATGGTTTGCCATTTGCCTCTTTTAATTTTGTGTTGCAGGCATGTTTTTTTTTTTTTTTCTTCATCTATTTATTTCCAATGAATATATTACCTTTTAAGCATAAACCCTTTTTCTATCAAGTCTTTGTTTATCAATTTGTTAAAATCAAATTAAGTGTGTAGGTTTGGAATGAAGATTTCTTATCCAGAAAGCTTAGAAAGATAACAAATCTTGAATGTTAATCAACACTGAGCTAATTTGAATGAAATTTTGGCCGTAGAACTAATTACACAGCTTTTGAGACAGTGCCAGATGTGTCTCACGGCCATCTAAGACCAGAAATAAAGTTGTTTAACTGCTGCTTTTTTTTGTTTGTTTGTTTTGTTTAGTTGCCATATTTACAAAATTCTTGTTTTCATCAGCATGGTGGTGTTGGTTAGGTATTCAAAACTCTGTGCTTAAAAACTGTATTAGACCTATTTGACATTTGTACACCAGTCTGTCACATTTGCATACCATGTCCTAAATTTCAGAGAGAAAAAGAAAGGGAAACTACTGTAATAAATTTATTTGCTTTTATGCTGGAAGATAATATGAGTATACCTTTCACTAGGAGCTTTTTTCTGATGACAAAACTTCAAACATAATTATCCCCACAATTCAAGGGTTAAGTATATATATAGTACATTCTTACAAGACGTGCTTGGTAAAGAGAATCTCACAGCTGGAAGGCTGAAGTTTACTGATGCTGCGTTAATGACAGTGCTGCATTTTAGTACAAGAATATAGCAACTGATGAATTTGGCAAAATACTGATATGAAATTTGTCATCAGCGATGAATGAGAATGATGGACGGTACTCATCAGTTTTTTTGCACTCTGACATAATAGTAAATAAAATTTGGTCACTTGGTTCCTAGTTCTTTTTCCTCGTTTGCAACTTGACTGCTTTTGAAATGAGAGTTGTGTAATAGGTCTAGTACAATAGTTGAGCCGTGTAACAGTAGAGTGAGGCTGCTCATGGCATGGCCTGAGAGTTTGGGATTTTCCTTATCTTTACAGAACAAGAAGGACCAGTGCTGTATATGGCTGTTCTCCGATGTGGTCATCATTAGCAGCATCAAGAGAAAGAGCGGTCCTGTCACCAGGAAGGTTTCCATCATTCTGTAAGTAACACTTTTCAGTCCACTTAGTTGACCAACTGATTCAAACATTTTAACTTGTGACTGATAACAGATATGAGTCATTGCTAAATGAGAAAGGGTCAAATGTCAAATCTACCAACTAAAATATTGTTATCTTAGACTTTGTTTGTTCTGTCTCCATTCTCTGAAAAACTAGAGATCTATCAATACATTTATGTGGAAGAGATATAACAGAAGCACACTTTGACACCTGTTTAAAATGTGTTGTGGCACTTATCAAGCTGTTTCATAGTTCTGATTTATACGAACTCCTGATCAAAATACTAAAGCTACAAACTGTTGAATGTTGAATTTCGCAGTTGTGCAAATAATTGAGTTGGAACAAATGAAGTCGCGATATGCCAGGCAGAGTTACTAAGTTATTCATCCATTAGAACTGAAAAAATTACCAGGAATTGAATGTTTCCCAAGGAAGCAAAGTAGTAGGTCACATCGAGAAAACGTCAAGGAGTTATTGTCCTGCCTCATCAGATCATATCTTCACATCATGACTCATATCTGCTTCATGGTTTGAGATCTGTAAGGGGAAAGAGAAGAGCATTTTTTTTCCAAACCTACAGCCTGTAAGTTTGGGAAAATACTTGGCGTCATCTCTCGTTATTTAATCATTTTGCCTCCTTTCCTTTCAGGAAAACTCCCCTAGGTCAGGACTTTGCAGAAAATATCAAACACAAGGTTTGGCTGCGTGTTGGTCTGGATGATCTTGAGATTGTCAAAAGTAAGTGATCTTGATGTCATGGGAGCATTTCCTAGTTTCTGAATGAGCAACTCACGAAGCAAAACATTCTTGGCATACCCTGTTACAGAGACCTTCAATATAACATCATTAGCAATCAACACATTATTGAAAAAAATAAATAAATAAAACACAGAGTAGCCCAATTATGAGATGATGAAAACACAGAATTGGTAATGTGTTGCAATGACCCAAGTAGAGAAAAGCAAGCAAAATTAAGGTGGAGACAAACATATACCATTGCGTTTAACCCTTTGCAATGTTTGGGCCATGATATCATGAATTTTTTCTCCTAGCCCACTATTGATGAGACCATGATGTCAGTGTCCTCTCTTCCCGGGCCCCTGTTGCTAAGCCCATGAATTTGAGGTCGCATCTCCCTGTCTGCCAATGATAAGGCCATGAATTTGTGTTACCACTTCCTCAGGGCCTAGTTGATAAGTCCCCAATATCGTGGTTTGTGACGTAGTCTTCTATTTTAGTGCTTAAGTTGCCGGCTTTTCCTGGAACTTGCGCAGGCCTATCAGTTGAAGGACAAATGGAAGCAGATTCCCTTATCACTGGGAGGGTTAACAGAAAAAGATAGGAGACTAGACATAATAATCTAATTTGGCAAAAATCAAAAAGATTAATATTTTGAGCCTCTAATGTCATTTCCTCAGTTTTCTCACCTTTGGCGGCTGGGATATATTATCGATTCTGGGATTTCACCTCACATTTAATTTCCCTATTTTTTGTTCTTGTAGGATTGTTTGTACACATTTTGTTGTTTTTTTCCCAACATGGGACATTGTGAAATATAGCTTTTTTTTCTTTTCCCTGCATTTTAACTTTGATCAACACATAACAGATTGCACGACTGAACTGATGCAGACTAGAACAAGCTGTGAAAATAATTGCCTCAACTGATGTTGAGAAATCTCGCATATCGATGGTGACGGGTGCAAACCAGCCAAGCCAAGATAAGCAATTTTAAAGGAGGAATAAAAAGTTGCGGATAACACAAAAGGGAAATATATTTAGCTGGTTTGATCACATGTCTATTTTGAATGTTTCTATATGGTAAGAGATATTTTTACAGATGATGCGGGGTTCCAATCTTCATAAATTCGTACTATAAAAAGAGATATGAAATTTTCGGACTTAGCTGGTTTGCGCCCGACACCATCAATATACATCTTATTCTCTATCTTGTAAACTAAATGTATATCACACGGCGTACAAAAACCGGATACTTTAGTTGGCCGCCGGTAATAGGCTGGAGGCGCCCGCGGTCGTTGGGCCGTGACGGTGATCGGTGTTACTCATCGGTCAGCGAGCGCCGTAGAATGGATGTTGCAAAACACGTTTTTTTTGTACTTTATCGGGGAGTTATTACGCTAACAATGTTTGGTCCAGCGATTAAGTGTTAGTGGGTAGCAGTAGGCAAATGCTGTTAGTGAAAGATATCGAAAGAAAAATACTTAAATATTGATTGGTTTAGTTGTAGTAGGTAGTTAAAGTTGACCCTATTTCAATGGTGACACTGTTGTTAGATATGACATAATAAAGATCCATAATTCGGTAACCGTCGGTCAGTTCCCGTTCAAATTTATAACATATGAAGTAGAGACATGTACAAGCTTTCTCTTGCCAAATGCGTACAGGTCAATTTAAACAGCGACGTGTTGTCACATGGCATTATTATGTCGGCTTAGCTTGCACTTGCTGTCTCCTCGTAAGAATGTTTGCGCATTAATTTTCTTTTACTTGGAACAGCTTGTTTATGTACGCTAAATACAGTTTCGAAGTGCCTCACAATTTGGTTCATTGTTGTGTGGAGGGGTCGGTCTCTGAATTTTCATTTGGCCGCACTTTAGGCCAGGGTTTGACTGTGCAGCTCAGTGGCGGAGCTACTTGCAACAGATGGATTTTCATGATAAATTCTAATTTACTAAAGTCATCATTGATGCTACATACTTTTTTTTTTTTTTTTGAGTTTAGCGATAGCCTGGTGGCTACTCGCACTGCCTTGTTCACCCAGCAACCGAACCCAAATGTTGTTGTCTTATATAGTTTAGTATGTGTTCTACAATGTACTGTTCTGGGAGTGTTTTGTTGGGAAACACCCTCCTGTATGTCACATTGTAATTGTCTATCACTATCAGAGTTTGAAATCCAGAGAGTGATTCTGTGTGGACGGGTTTAGTGTATGAGATGGCTCTGTGAACTTGACTGAAAGAATTGTTGAGATAGTCGAATGTCATTTGCAGTGTACATGCCTCCTCGATGATGAATGGGGTTGCGTGGATGCTTTTTTGCCTCAGTGACAATCTCTTCAGTTAGGCTGAGATTCTTATGGCAGTGGTTATCAATAAATGACCTGCTGCTATAATAAGCATATGGTGAGATTCTGTGTGTTTTGAGAATTCCATCGAAACAGGAAGCAAGAGGGCCAGAGTTAAGGGTGAGCCCAGAAAATGTGCTAAGAGATAATGCGTCTTCTGTCTGCTTCAATTCTTGTGTGTATTTTGTTTTGTCGGCGTCCGTGTCACTGAAAATTATGCTAGTTACATTTATATAGGGTATGTCCTGGCTGGTTGTTTCAGTGTCAGGTATGTTTTGGTCAGTTATGTTTGTTTTAGAGAGACTTGTACTTGGAGATCTACAGGTTTTTTTTGTTTTTTTTCGGCTGCTGAGGTGAGACGACTGGGATGCAAACTGCTTCAGTAGGACACAGCCGTGAGACATTCGCTGGCTCTGCTGTTTCGTTATAGATGGGGTTGTATTCGCTCCTAATGTTTAAACTGTTTTCAATAGTAGGTCGGGGAATCAAGTGAAACTGTGCTTTGTTGACGTTTAGCGTCCTGAACTATTTTGTAACATTCTGGACAGATATATTTGGAATGTTTCTCGATAAATTATAGCCTTCCCTGATATCTAGTCGGCAGACAAACACCTCCTCCTCCCCCCCCCCCCCCCCCCCCAAAAGTCGCAAGCAATTGATGAACACACACACAAAAAAAAAAAAGGTTTTTGGTCTGTTTTTTGTTGTTTTTGTTTTATCAACCAAACACACGTCACAAATGTCCAGAGCAGAAATATGCTTATATCATGCATGATTCACATTATTATTATGTTCAAGCAGTTTATTACATCACTAGAAAGTCAGTAGTTTGGCCAACTTAACAACAATAGGTGAGCACGTCACATATAAATTGATATAGCATTCCAACTAAAGCTGTGGCATTATTGAAATTAGCGCAGACAGATCAGAAATTATTTCTGATCACACAAATGAAAACTGCTAACTGTTTTCGCCGGCCAGTTTTGTGTAATTAAGAATAGTTTATCTGCGATTGGGCAGGGGAAAAGTACAAAATATAGGTAATACATATGTGCGTAGAAGAAAGACAAAAGCACGTAGAAAGTTGGAATTTGCGCAGACTGTAAGGGAAAGATTGTTGCTAGAGTCTTCATAGCAAGACATCGGAATGGGTCCACGGGGACTGTCGCAAATTTAATATCAAAAGAGCCGAATTTTAACATGAAAGCGTCTCCTGTTAATTGCTGCCCGCGGAATGAATCTGACCGCATTGACCCCGGTGAGCATTCCCACGCACGAGATTTATGACCGCCAGCCGGCGACAACTAAGAGGTGCGATTTCGAGTATTTTTGTACGCCGTGATCAGGCAATATTTAATGTGATATCATATGTGATCTTGACAGAACTTAACATAATATAGTTTATTGTTACTCAACAGCCCAGGGGACACTTTCACGTAAGCCAACCATTGACAAGGAGCAGGTGGAAGATGACATGAATGCAGTGACTCAGATGGCAGAACTTGCGGGCAAGTTATCCTGCCAACATCAGGTTAGTGCAGCTGTCAATTTTAGGTTATTCCTGCATGACCTCTGAAAGAAAACGGGCCATCGTTAAAGTATTTACTCTTGGAGGGGGGAGGATGACCCCAGCATGGGTTCTGAAGGGCATGCATATTGTATGTTATGTGAAAATTTAACATAAGCTATGTCAAGTTTTGAAACATCAAGGTCTTTTCATGGAAATTCACCATTCATAGGCCCATGCAAGGTGGGAAGGGGAGAAGAGATTGAAGCCAAGTGTTCGCAAAGCATATTTTCTTCTTCTTTCCTTCACCAACAAAAAGCATATGGGGAGGGGAGTCAGAAATTGCCAAAATCAAGCATACGTACAGTGCAATCCTAATATCTCGACATCAGTGGGACCATCCGACTTGTGTCAGGTAAAGAGAAAGTCGAAATAGCAGATTAGTGGTGGAAGAGAAATGGGGGGGAATCAAACATCACCATAATGGGGAGTGTCCAATAAATAACGCAATTATGTACCTTTTTCTTTTTTGATTATCGGCATATTGTCACCCGTTCCTCCAATATCACTGTTATGCGGAGCAGTTGCATGGCAAAGATTTGCTGATATCGGAGAAATGCTGTTACTATGAAATGCGCAGTGCTTTACTTTTTTTTTTTTAACCTCGACCTGACTGTTTCTTCTGTTCAAGAAATGATGATACAAATAAACACACAATACGGTAGTTAACCGAGAGATCTAGGCCAAGGCCCAATATCAAAGGCGCACGAATGTTTTGTGGGGAAAAAAAATTACTCTGTAGTACTCTGTACTTTCACTGCCGTACGCTTATGCAAGGCACTCCACACCCGCGTTACTGAAGCTAAGGGTCATCCTCTGTGTCCACACACCCCCTCTCCTACCCCTCCCCACCAGCACCGCAAAAAGAAATAAAGAAGTCTTATATGCGGAGAGTTGCGTGGGCATTTTTGGTAGCACAGCAGTAGATCTAGTGCACTTGTTTTGCCGCGGTCGGAGAGAAATGTGTCGATATAAGAGGAAAGAATGGAATAACATGTTGAGTAACGGGGAATTATTTAGTAGCATTAAAGAAGGAACAGGTTGGGACTTTAGAATTGTTTTGAGTTACCCGGAATGTCGAGAAAAGCCATGTCGAGATAAGTGGATTGGACTGTACTTTATGGATGGCCCCATGCGCAAAATATTGCATCAGAATCATGGTAGAAACAAACTTGTTCCAGTCATGGACAAAATCAGATTCATGATTGTGAACATGACAATATCAGTTTCTCAAATAGAATTTTGGGGGAACATTTTGTTAATGTTTTTGTTGCCAAAATTAAGGATTCAAAACTCCATTCATTCTTATTTGCCTGGCAAAAGTCAGATATTGTTTCTGAGATCAGTTGAACTTGATATTTATCCGGTATGTATTTTTGGTGTTAGTGATATACATATAAACAGATATTCCAATAGTTGTGGCAAATTTTTCCTCAAAAAAGGAATCATATACCTTCAAAGTGACACTTGTTGCTCCCAAGCAGAAATTGTTGAAAGCAATTACCCCATCATTGTTATTGAACACTGTGATACATTGCAGATGTCACATCAGTTACTGTCATTATCGCTACATAGTAGAGAGCATGTCAGTCCATTATGTGTGTGGGCATGGATGTCATGATCTATGAGTTTATCATAGTTAGAAATTTCACATTGTAATGGATGTACAGTAGCAGGAAGAAAACTATGCTTAACAGTCAAAATCAGGGCATTCCACTTAAACCATCCTCAGTTATATGAAACTTTAGAGTGACCAGAAGCTGCTTGTGAGGTCTAGGACATTACAGTACAATGAAATGACAGTCGACAGCCAGAATAACTCATATTGCTTTGCTGACCTTGAGGAAATTGCATGTTTTGCATAAGCTGTACTTAAGAAAAAGTTTGAGATTTGTTTCTCTAACACTACGGTGGATCCAGCATTTTCCCTTAGTAACAAGAAAGCCTATTCATTAGGTGTTCAAGGGCACCATTCATAAGTTTTTGATACAACTGACTTAGAGTTGTTTTGTCTATGAATGGCAGAGTCATGTCTATCATGGCAGTGCCATTCAGTTGGTCATGAATTTGACCCACTGTTTCTTCTCCTCGGGACTGTCATGTCCAGTAGCCAATTTTTCTGCTCTTGTAGACACTGAAATGGTTTTCCAATCGCTTTGTCAGTCTTTGATATAAAAGGTGAAAAGATGTAGCTTGAGCAGATTGATAGGAAATTAGTTAGGACTCATGGTGCACTTTCCTTTATTTTCATCTTGAAATGGCCAGTGTTACTCTAATAAGACTTTAGTATATTACATGTAAACAGTGGAACACTGTGCAAAGAAACACTTTGTTTAGATTGTGATAAATGTTTCTCTGCTACTAGTGATTATCAATATCATGGAATGTAATAGCATCATTATTTTTAAAATTATTTTGAGTAGTTTCCTTGTGAAACATCAGTGCGGTTTAGGTAGGGGTAAAACAGTGTGACAGGAACTACATGTATTTATATGAGTGTTGACACACTTTAAGTGTATTAATAATAGCCGCTTTTCCAGGTTACAAGATAAAATTGGTTTGATATGAGTTATTTAATGCCTGTGTTACGGCTTTACAGATATCCCTGGGAAATGTGAATGTCACACTGTTTGACTTGTCTAACAATGAATTGTCATAAAAATAATCAGTAAGAGCTTTTAACTGAACAAAATTGTGAATGAAGAATTAAATACTGAGACCTGCTGTATGGAACAAAAGCAGTGAACATTAAAAGTAGTGTTTATTGACAGGAAACAATATTTTAATACAGCACTTGTCTTGTAAAGCACGCTAGCGGCATGGAAAAGACAACAACCCTTAGAAATGAAGAGAGATTCTCAATTTTCCTCTTTCTCTTTCTCCCCTTTTAGTCTTTACTTGATTGCTTGCAAGAACATCACAGATTACTGGTGGCAGCTTCTTTATCAAACCTGACACCAAAGCTAATTCTGCAATGTCCAATGTTGGGCAAATACAAAATCTTGAAAACAAAACTGTTTCAAAAATGTACTCAATCCAGATCCATCCTCTCACAGGGTATTTTATTCTTCTGCTGGTGGTGGTGGGGGTGGGGGGTTGCAGTTTGTAATATTGTTGGCCTTACCATGATATCACACAGAATGAAGGACTGAATTTTACATTAGAGGAAAAATATTCATTGTTTATTTGAAATGTATTCACCATTTTAATTAAATTTTAATTCTGTATATACATGTATATATAAGCATTTGAAATATTGTGCCCCCTCTGTAAAATACATCTGTGCGGTTTTATGTTAGGGCCAGAGATAATCATTGGCTTGAGGAGCTGGGAGTGGAGTTCTCAGTCCAGAGAAATGTGTTTAGCACACTGTCTTTGTTGATATTAGTTCTCCACTATAAACTGCACTTGCCACAATGCTACACACAATAAAAACTGACCATTAACTGTTTGGTCTGTTGTGCAGAGCTAGGACTAGGACCACTCACATACAGTAATGTGTGAATGCACTATTTTTCCTTTTGGTCATGTGTGGACAAAAATGTGCATTTCATCTACTAACTGGTGCTAGCTTCCCTCATGTGATTTGATTATCTATACAAACTGAAAATGGGTGCATCCATTAGAAGTGTAAGTAGAAGTAATTGTCTGTTAAAGAAAAAATATATTCATTAAGTGTGTTCCACTGTATATGGCCCGCAAGTCAAAAGTTTTTTTATTTAAGGACTTTGGGAAAAAAACAGAATGGGAATGGTCAGTTTAGTGCAAGGAGTTATCCCTATAATTGTGAAACTGGAGATAATCTCTTCTTGCACTGAATTGACGAAATATGCTTTCCAAGAAAAGACTTATTTCAGCTGGGCTTGTTTTTAGAAAATTATTACAGGAGGCTTGTTTCAATGGAATGGCCCTTTGTTTACCCAACCTTTAGTGAATACGTGTAGCATTTTCACATAGCAGTAGTCTGTTTGTGTTATTGTGATTTTTTTTCCCTCCATATTTTGAAGACTAAGTCATTTGTTATTTCTCCCTCAAAGGAACAGGATGATGGGAATAAGGAACTTAACAGTGGCAAGGTGTTTGTCGTGATTTTATTTTGCGAGATGTTTTCTGTTGCCTGACCCCCCACGTGTGATGTTTAATTAACTGAAATGTTAAATAACTGCATTGTACTTTGGTTCGTTTTTTTTTCATTTCTAGTTGCTTTTATGTTATGCTAAAAATTCAGTTGATTGAGGTCGGCATCCACAGTGATGTATCTAGAGTTTGGCAGGAAGGAAGGTGGCAGCATTTCACAAATTACCTGGCTGTCACAGCATGAACTTTTGTGATACAGAATACAGGGCTTGTAGCACTCTAGAAACTCCTAGAATTTGCTGCAAGTTTGTTCTCTCCTAAAGTGTCCTACAATCTCCCACTTTTTCCTTTTTTTCCTAAAATTTCCACCAGCTGGGAAGTCCACCCATCTCTTGTCAATATGTTTTACCCATGCAGTTTTTTTTTTGTGTGGGTGTTTTTGGTTTTTTTTTACGAGCGGTGCAGAAATTTTTCTCCCACTGATAAATTAATGGAATAGTGGAAATGTGAATGCATTCATTTTTACCAAAATTTTTGTTTTGTTTCCTGTGTGAAAAATGTTTTTCGTTCCTCCTATGTTTTAAAAATCTCTCAGAAAATTCCCTAACTCTCCAAGAAATTTTTGTTTCGTGAATGCTGTGAGCCATGCCATTGCCATTTTGTGACATTCGATGGGTGTCTTGTCACCAGAAGTCTTTTATATAGTACTGGCATAAAATGTTGAATATTTGAGTGACTGCAGAATTTGTGACAAATTTAATATGAAATATACTGGTTGCATCAAGGCATATCGGAACAAAATTAACTTTGTGGATGGATTTTGACATGTATGATTTTATGGGAAGTCAGAGGGGACACTGAATGCCATGCTGTAGATACGTCACTGTTCAGTAGCATGTTTTGCTCGGTCTACAAATATCAAGTTTGCGCTTTCTTTCGTGGTTTTTCATAAATCTTTTCTTTCAGAAAACGTACAGATTAAAGACCTTTTCCCTGTCTTGGTTTTGAGTCTTTTTTATTTGTTTGGAATGATTTTTTTTTGTATATATATATTTAGGATTTTCGTTTACTTTTTCTCCTCTTTCCCACTTTTAATTTTACCTTTCCCTGTTTGGAGTTCAAAGTTTGAAAATTTAATAAAGTATTAATGCAAGTATTTTACTGTTGCCGTGAGCTGAGACATCCTAATAGTTGTGCAAAACTTGTAGTTTTTGATTGCAAGATGAATAAACGGCATGCCAGAATTTGGTAAATGACGGGTTTTGTAAATGTGTAGATTTAACTTAGTAGTGGAAAATTCTGTGGCATATGCATTTGGTTTTCTTTGTAAAGAGTAAGATCTGAAACATTTATAGTTTGTAATTGATTGTAACTTATAGTGGACATGAATTTCTGTAACTGCAACCATAGAAAGAATAAAAACTTATCTTTCAGTGATGTATCTAGAGTTCTTTCTTTCATTACGGCAATTCAGTGTCCCAGCTTTAGGTTGGTACGGAGAGGGGAGCAACATGGAAGAAGGTTTTATACATTGTTGATTCATGGAGAGACAACCTCTGACATCTTCTGCAGCCAAGGTTCTCATTTTGTCAGAGCTAATTGTTCTGATGTAATGCGGACATTTTGCCATGATAAGCCATTTGCTGGTATGGAAAAGAGGGAAAGGAAATAAAAGCCTTCTGATGAATAATTTAGCTAAAAAGTGATTGTCAAACAATGACCCTGTCAGGAGAGATAAGTTTAAAAACACTGCGGCAATGGACTCTAGATACATCACTGTAGCATAATCATTGTATTGCCCTCTCACGACTATGTTCTCACTGTGTCCAATTTTCTCCTCTTAAGGGTCTTGATGATGCATTAAAGGAACTGAACACAAACCTATCCAGGCAGCTTTCTGAGGCCAACGCCAGGAGTGCTTCCTCAGACTCCAACAAAATGGAGCTTCTAGTCACAACACAGTAAGTCAGATCTTTATTGCAGTGATCAAATTATGTGTTGAATCATCATTAACACCCATTAAATAACAACAACAACAATTGCAAAGTAACAACTTCTTTCATAAAAATATACATCACAGAGCCACTGTTTACATCATGCTCTTGATGTAATAACATTTTTCCTGCGAACATTTTTGTAAACTTTCTAGTATCAAAAAGTAGTTTCCCTTTTCATGTTTTCTTTCATTTCTTTGTCACTGATATTCCAATGCCGTAAGTCTTATTTTATGTTTACCTTTCAGAGAAGGAGTGTTGCACCTAGTCATTGGCTTCTCATCATCTGAGAAGAGAGCATCATGGGAAACTTGTTTCACTGATGCAAAACAGAAACTTTGTAAGACATCTGTTGTTTTGAGTATTTGTGAAATCAATCTCTTTGTTTCGTCATAGTCTTCATTTCATGTACGGGGAAACTGTCAAGGTGTTCTCAGTTTGAATTGTTTGATCAATATTTATTGGCTGTCACAGTTTCTACTGTCAGGCATGCCTCTTGTCTGGGGTTTAGTTCTTGTTGTTTTGTTGGACGAATAGCTCGTGAGTAAGATGCTCAAATTTGTAGTTCACTGATTTATTTTTTTTATAGTCCGTGTTTGGAAGAAAAAGGGAAAAAGCCAAAAGTGTGTTTTACATTGTGAACTTTTATTCGACATGACATAGGTTCACTGTTTTTTATGTTTTCTTTTGTCAGCCTTATTGTCAGACAAGCGAGCACCAGAATTTCTTCAGCCACTTCAGATCACCAAAACAAGAGCTGGCATGCAGGTGAGTACATTGGTAGCCTTACCTCAATTAACAATCCGCTTTTTGGGATTTTGGAAAAAAACTTTCCAATTGATAGTGATCCAGAAACTAGGCCTATCCAGGATGTTGTTTATGACATTTAGAGAGTTAGTTTCAATGAAATCATGAAAAACATATCACAGGATTTTTGCTCAAAAGAAGGTAAATCCGGACTTTTTAATGGTTTTACTGAGGTTGGATCTAAAGGAATTATCATTGGTCAGCCTGTCTGCTAAACCTAGGCTTATTTGGATCTTGTTATTGTCAATATACGTGCCTTAAAAACACCTTTTTTTTTTTGCAAATGGATGTCTTCATGTATCAATCACTTATTAATTGCTTTGCGTACATGTGCATTTAATTCACACATTATCTTTATACAGTTGTATTAAGTAGTAAGTGTTATGTAATTATAATAGTTAGAGTTATGCCGCTTGATTATGAACTCAACCGTTAAAGAGTCATGTAAACAATCAGTTTGACGCTGAATAAAAACACCTTCATATTGAACTGTTGCAGTGTTGTTGGCTGGTTAATAGATAATGCTATAGCAAAGCATAACATGGTGGCAGCTGGTAAAATTTAATTTTTCCTATTAAATTGCGTAGTTTGCATGAAGTCTTCGATAGCTAGCAACAGTCCATGTATCGATAATAGGTTCGGACATTTTGACTAACGGTAAAAGCATGCACGAATAGGGTCGCACTCTTGCAGCAGAGAAATCGTTAGAGTCAGTGGAAAGTTTGCGGGCTGACCCCAGAGATTGTTCTAGTCTTTGGAACAACGTTTAGTGTGTCCTATCACTTTCGGTTAGGTCGCTGCACCGTCTATGCCTCATATCTCGAACCACCCGAGGTGAGAACTTTCCTGTAAACTGTTTCTATCGAGGTGGCAACACAAGCAAGGTCAAGTTTCCACAGAGAAATCTACGAACAGTCAGAATGTCGAAGCTTAGACCCCCAGATGAATTTGCATTTGGTGATACTCATAGTCTAGCTGACCAATGGAGAATGTGGTCTCAAGAGATGAGGTTATATCTCAGCCTAGCTATGGATAAAAACACAGAAAAAGAAAAGTGCTCAGCTTTCCTATACATCATAGGACGAAAGGCTAGGGAGATCTATAATACATGGACATTGGGAGAAGAAGAGCTAGACAAACTAGAAGTTCTTTTTAGTAAGTTTGATTTATATTTCAAACCAAAACACAATGTGACGTTAGAGAGATATAAATTCAACACAAGAACACAAAAGGAACAAGAAACTTTGGATGAGTTCATAACAGAGCTGACCAAGCTGGCCAAGCAGTGTCGCTACGACAAACTGGAAAATGACATGATTCGGGACAGAATAGTCGTAGGGATCAGAAGATCTGAGGTCAAAGATAGGCTATTGCGAGAATCAGATCTGACGTTAGAAAATGCCATCAGCATTTGTCGAGCGGATGAAGAATCGAGGAAAGGGATGAACTTAATGAAAGAGGAATCAGAAAAAACTGTTCAGGCAGTAAGAAAAGCTTTGAGTTCAACAAAACCTTGTAGAAAGGACAGTGGTCATCAACAGGCACAGTTAAAGACCTATAAATATAAATGCCAAAAATGCATGCTAGAGCACCCACCAAGGAAATGCCCAGCATTTGGAAAGCAGTGCCTCAACTGCTTGAAATACAACCACTTTGCCAAGGCCTGCAGAAGTGCACGAAAACAGAAAAAGAAGCTATATGAGGTAGAACAAGAACAAGTATCAGGTAATGAAAGTGATGCAGAAGAATTCCAAGTAGGCTCAGTAAGCCATGGGACTGAAAAAACAGAATGGAACATAACTCTTAATGTTAGAGGACAGAACCTCAAAACAAAAGTCGACACTGGTGCCCAAGTGAATGTAATGTCGAAAGAAACTGCTGACAAATTGCAAGTCAAGCAAGGAAAAATGCTCTCTGAAACTGACATCATATTCCGGGGAAAACATTCCAGTGATCGGGCAGGCAACGATCCCGTGTTTTTACAAAGAAAAGAAATATTGGATCAAGTTCATAATAACATCTAGCAAAAGAGCACAAACAATTTTAGGGTTAGAGACAACAGAACAGCTTAAACTCGTCAAGAGAGTAGATGGCTTAAAAGAAAAAAGACAGCTAGATGACCTGCTTACAGAATACAATGACACGTTCGGAGAGCTTGGGAAACTTAAAACCAAGTACCACATCAGAATAGATGAAACCATCGAACCTATGGTAGCAGGAGCAAGAAAAATACCATTCTCACAAAGAGGAAAAGTGGAAGCAGAACTGAAAAGAATGAAGAAACTTGGTGTCATAACAGCAGAAGAAGAGGCAACGGATTGGGTGAATCCCATGATTGTAGTGAACAAGCCAAATGGAAAAGTTAGACTCTGTTTAGACCCTCAAAGATTGAACACTGCATTGAAGCGAGAATATCACCAAATTCCAACTGTTGAAGAGATATCAACCAAGATGGCAGGAACCAAATACTACTCCAAGCTGGACGCTTCAAGTGGTTTTTATCAAGTTCCACTTGACGAAGAGTCATCCAAACTCTGCACATTCTCCACACCATACGGACGATGGAGATTTCTTAGAATGCCTTTTGGTATATCGTCAGCACCAGAAGTTTTTCAAAAAGCCATGGACAAGTTTTTCGGTGACTTAGAAGGTGTGGCTTGCTACTTGGATGATTTATGTGTATGGAATTCGACAATGGACGAGCACATTCAGCGTCTACAAGCAGTCTTCAACCGAGCAAGAGAATGCGGTTTGAAATTTAATTCAAGCAAGTGCGAGTTCCTAAAAGAAAAAATGGTATACCTTGGACACATCTTCACAGAGAATGGCATCAAAATAGATGACACTAAAGTTTCAGCCATTACAAACATGCCAACGCCAAAGAACAAACAGGAACTTATGAGATTTTTGGGTATGGTAACATACCTAATGAAATTTATCCCTGATATGTCTACCAAAACAGCCCCACTTAGAGAATTGTTAGGAAAAGAAAGTGAGTGGCAATGGACTCCAAGGCATGACAAAGGCATGAACTAAGCCCAGGTGACTTCATTAGATACAGGCACAATGGAAAATGGGAACCAGCCCAAGTCATTTCACATGCATCAACTCCACGCTCATACAACATCAAAACAAAGAGTGGAGACCTTCGACGCAACAGACAACATCTTCTTATGAATGGAGAAAATCACCATGACCTGACACCACCGATCACAATTGAATATCGCACATCATCTGTACCACAAGGTCAACTAGAAATACCTGCACCAGATTCAGAACCTGCAGCTACGGTCCCACCAGAAGGAGATGCTAACCAAACATTGCATGGTCCTGTCAACACAGACCCTACACAACACCTATATAGAACAACCAGATCAGGCCGTGCTGTAAAGCTCCCCATGAGATATAGACAATAAAAACCTTATCAGTCTTAAAATAAAATAAAATTGTTAATAGAGTCTACTAGCAATCTTATCAGCAGCAATCATATAAAATAATAAGATAAAGAACTGACTGCTTCCTTTATATATATTTAATACACTATAACTAAATTCATGTATAAGAATCAGATTCTTTTCAAGTGTTAGTTAAATGAAGAATTCATTTTTTGTTCTCTGATTAAGTCTGATTTATAAGCATAAACAGTTATAATATTTAGCTTTATAGTGGTCCACCACATGTGCAAAAACATATTGGATTTTGGAATGTTTATGTACATGATAAAGCAAGACTCCCCTGTTCTTGGATACCTTTTCTGTTAATTAATGTACTTACAAATGATTCATGCTTAAAAGGGGAGATGTTATGTAATTATAATAGTTAGAGTTATGCCGCTTGATTATGAACTCAACCGTTAAAGAGTCATGTAAACAATCAGTTTGACGCTGAATAAAAACGCCTTCATATTGAACTGTTGCAGTGTTGTTGGCTGGTTAATAGATAATGCTATAGCAAAGCATAACAGTAAGTGCACTGTTATGTTCTGTGTTCAAGGTTGAAGTTAGAACTCAGATTTCCATTGGGGATTTGGCTCAAAGTGCATTGCTACCTTATGTTTATTTTATGTAATTATTTTTTGCCTTCAAAAATGTAAAACAATTGCCCTATCTCGTCTTCCATAGTTTTCTTGCGCTGCTCCTATTGATGGTGTCAACTCCAGTGGGTTCAGGGATGTGTGGGTGTGCAACAGTGATGGTTATGTGGGACACATGTGCTTACTCTCCTTGCAGCCAGAACCTATTGTCACTCTGAACACACCAGTCCCAGGATGCAATGCTAGAATTTTGTGTATATGTGCAGTACCTGCTTTCAGTGGAGCTTTTAGAAGGTAAAAATTCTCACTGTGATGTTCATTTATCTCCACATATCATCATGGTCATTCCACAATTGCCTGAGTCATTTTTTGGTATTTTTTTAGAAAATCAAAGAAAATTTTACTTGAAATATAAAGTGGTAGCTGTTGTTAGTGGAGCATAGTATTTTGTATAGAAAGCTGCAGCTGAACAGTGAAGACAACTCAGTAGTTTCTCTACCTGGCTTTGTAATGTGACTACACTGTCCTAAAAGGAGTCTAAATGGTGATTTAGGCGGATGTGGGTGTCGTTTAAAAACTCATAAGACAATGAAACAGAACAGTGTAATTGTTGAACAGTGCAACATGATTGTCTGATGAAGGTGAGCATCTCATCTCAAAACACCACAAAAAATGACTTGGGCTATTGTGGAATGACCATGGCAATATGTTGTCGTCCTGGTATTTTCATTTTTCTCACACAAGTAACTGGGCTCTCTGCCATGAAAGTTGCAGCAGGGGAGAAACATTACTATGTTCATGTAAATCCAGATTGTGTAGCCATATTACTTGGAAAAGTATCCAGCTGTAATGTCTGAGAGAACAGTATATGAAGAGCCAAAGCCACAGTACCCTGGGGACCTGACATGGCAGGATGTGGCCTTTAGTTTCATGCCAGTAATGTTTTGCACTGACTAGACTAGAAAGAATGTAGAGGCCTGCACCTGTTGGATGGAATTATCCTTTGTAAGGGTTTTTATTATGTGGGAATTGTCTTCAGGGCTGACCTCAGCTCTCTTGAAATTTCATTCACCATCAGCGTACGTATATCATTCATGTGTCATCACGTATTCATAAAAATATGAATGCAAGTTACAGTTAGGTTCAGACCTGTGAAGTGGTTGCAATCCATTTTCAGCCCAGTGAAGATCTTCAAATTCCCACACTTTAAGCTCAGTTGTTGTTTGTTATGAAAACGTCTAATATTCATTATATCATCTATCTGCTTCTATCCCCATTGTTTCGTTAAGTTTAGTTGAAAATTATGATAAACCTCTCGGAGCACGTTAATTTGCATTATCTGTTTTCATGTATTTTTTCGGTAGACGAGCGTCACAGAAAGGTCCCCGCGGCCAGAGAGATTCATTGGTTGTGTCTGCAATCCCTGAGGGGCCACAGATAAATGTTGAGAAAGCAGATGATGAGTATGACACTATCAACAACAACGGCACCCCATCCACCACTGAGCCCAACACCCCAGCCACCATCATCTCCACATCCACTGAAGACAATGAAGCAAATGACAATTTCAATGAAGAAGGCTACCAGTCGGATTCTGATTCGAGTGACGATGAACCTGTGTCTTTCATAACCAGGGCAGATGAGCTCTACGTGGGAGGTGGGTGGTCAAGTAAGCAAGTGTGGCCCCTAGCTGTTAGCTGGTGTGCTGTGCTAGTTTAGCTGTCATCAGGACAGATTTAACCCTTGCAGAAGTGTTCGGGTCTGTCTAGTGCATCCCAGTGGCAACTTTAAACTGCTGGAATTCTGCTGAAATTGCTTCTCAGACTTTAATATTTCTTGACTTTTCCTAAAATTTGATTTTCAGCAGACTTGCAAAAAGAATGTAAATTCCAGTGGTCAGCTAATGAGTGACCCACCAAATTCTGACCACCATGACCCGTCAATGTTGACCAGGTTGAAGAAGACCTAATCAATTGCTTCTAAGTGCCATTGGTTATTGGGTCAGATAAGACCCAATTACTGGAAAATTTTAACTGAAATTGTTCATTGCTGCAAGGGTTAAATCTTTGTGAGATTATGTCAGTAGCCATGAAATTTTTTGTATTTTTGCTAAAGATTTATGACAATGAAAACCAACAAAAATGCAGATTATGTTTTTTTGTTCTTTTTCTTATGTGGATCTTCCTGAAGATTTGTAGGCCTTCTGGTTGTTTTAGGCAACAAATGTAGTAGCTAACAGTCTATGACATTCTTGGTGAATAAGTCATGGATTACGCCCGTTTCTGTACATGCAGTCTGAAAGCTTTTGTTCCCATTGATTCTTGCTGTAACAATTAAAAGATTCTTCTTCAGCATCAGAAGGTAAGACAGCTTCTACATTTTAAGTGATTTAATTTAATTTCCTATGAGTTCAGTCATTTCTGGACAGAAGCAGTCATAAAGTTAGCAAGATCTCGTATGCAAGGAAAACGGTGAATTAAAAAAAGAAATAATTAACCTTTTTTAACCCTTTGTGTACCACCCACCTGACCATGTTGGCAGTTCAAAATACCCCTCCCCCTGAGCAAACGTTCCAAATAGTAGTTCACAAAAAAAAATTACATCAAATACGTTTCTTGAAATAAACCACACAAAGTATATATTTTCATTGAGGAAAATGAACAAAGAAACTGTCAGCATAACAAAACTGGAGACGTATCATTCTGAAATTTATCTGATTTTTATTCTTGAAATAGTCAGAGCATTAGATCCAGGCTGCAATGGATTTTTGCTTTTAGAAGCAGGCACATTGAAGCGACCAGTTATCGAGGTTGGATGGCACAAACTCATCAGTGTTTCCATCTCCATCATCACCAACAATTACATCTATCATTTCAACATCAATTTCATCACGAATTAACGCTTGAAGCAACAAACCAATCACCGTCGGAGTCCGACATTGTTGCTATGTTAGTAAGCGTCCTGTTCATTGCTCTATACGACAAAATAAATTCAGAAAAAATACTCTCTGATCTAGGAGAGCTGCAAATCTGGGCTTTTCACAAAGGGAAATCACTCTGTTATCATTAGAAACGGAAATAAACATGATAAGTTCCTGCCACCTGCGCTGCGAAAAATCACTGCTATAGCGGCCTGTTGTGAACCCCGACAGCTAAATTTGTAGGCCGCTATAGCGTTTGGTGGTACACAAAGGGTTAAAGAGTCTGTGATTGATTTTTTCTTTCTTTCTTGAAATATTTTGGGGATGGGGGGTTATATTTTTTCCATCCCCTTTGAATTAAAGATGTAATAGTATTGTACAAGAGGGAACTGCATATTAGTGGAAAAACTATTATGGACTGTAAAGAATCATTCACGCTGTCAGTGGAGAACCTGAGAGCTGACAATGTCAGAAAAGTGCGTGAAGGGAAGTTTTGCCATGAGCTTTAATGAACTTCTAAAATTTGTCTTGCATCCTAGCTAAACATATTAAAACATACCAGATACGATAAGATTGGACAGCTGGAGCATTTTGTTTTCCCGGGCTTCACGTGAGCCACCTAGCAGAAATGGATGGTGGACGGAAACAATGGCCTATTTTACAAATCTGATTAGAGAAAATGCTGAGTCTTGTTCACTGTTCAGCTTTTACTCAAGGCCTTGACTGAAGTAGCTCGCTTTCTAATTTTATTGATTGTAGGAAATTCCTGCCATGTTTTTATTTTTATTTTGTGACAGCACTGTGCCATGCACTCTTTTCATGCAATGTTTCTTAGCCCTCTAAGCCTGGCCCCCATTTCTGCTTGTGGGAAAATTCTACTTTGTGAGAAAATTCTACTTTGTGAGAATTTGTTCTTAGAGGTATAATTAAAAGGTTTTCATGATAATTTGGTTCATTTAGTGTATAGTTTAGAAATCACTAAAAATTGCAGCATTGTAATAAATTTTGTTGTGTGTCAATGGTGATACATGGGGCCTGGAGGGTTAAGCCTTGGCCACTATCAGTGTGCCAGCTGTGTGTACACTATTACAATGGTACGAAGAAATCAGTCTCCCATCTTATCGAACTCTTCGGCCTTTGGTATGATTAAGTAACAATCTTTCCTCCACTTGCTGACCTTCCCACAGAGCTCCTGTCAGATGACGAAGCTCCCAGACCCAAGGTTTCTGAGCTGACTGAAAGCAGTCCTGATCCCATCACCACATCAGGCAACTGGGACCAGGATCCAGCCAAGTCCACCATGTGGCTGGGCACAGAGGATGGATGGTGAGTCCTCTTCCCCTGCTACCCCATACATCCACCAGCACACATTCTGCACACAGCATCTCCCTCAGTAACCACAGTGGTTTTAGTGAGATCTGTATTCTCAAAAAGTGATGCATCGATGTCTTTAACTCTTTTGCTGCCATGTCTAAATACCCTCCCTTCCTTTAGACCACCAGAATAATGGATTATGGGGTAGAAAGACAGCAGGAAGTAGTAAAATTAGGAGTGCAGAATGATATCGGCCACTTTATCAGCGTTGTGGCAGTTTTAGCATGAAACGATAGGCCCGATACTTCAGCAGTGGGACAGTCTTCTGAAACATATGGTGCCCTGTGGCAGCAAGAGGGTTAATATTTTGGAAATTGTGAGCAGGAAACATTTTTGTCACATCCAATAATAACATAAGTGTCTCAAACTTTGAAAAGCTGTCCTGTGAAATAAGAAAATTTGCTGATACACCAGTGTGAGAGGTGGATGAGAATTTGCAGGTGTCCATAGTGACCATTTTAGCAAGAGAAGTATGCCAGTACCAGTCTTTTTTTTACCCGTTTTTTGGGGATGTAAGTTTGCCAATTTTCGTCAGTTAAGTGCATCAAAATCATTTTGAACGCATTATTATTCAAAAACAAACTCTTCGGGATAAAATTATGAAAAGCAGATGTTTTTTTTGTTGAAAACATGCCTATAATTCAAACCCAGCCTTATGACTGTTTTAAAAGTGTCATACCTGAATGTGTGAGGTAAATTTAGTCAAACTAGTCAGCAACCTTGACAAGCTTGGTGTTAAATACAGTGGAGCCCAAATAAACCAAACTTTGGTAAATCGAGTTTCTGTTAAATAGAAGTGATTTTGAAATGAAGTTTTTTTTCCTTCTTTATCTCTATTAAAAATTTACTGCTATTTTGAGTTCGAACTGCCCCAATTCTGATTAATAGAGTTGATCGAGGGCTCTCATCCTCAATCAACTCAGTGTAAGTTAATGTAACTTCTGATTTCCAGCCCCGTAGCCGTGAAAACCAGTTTCCACAAACACGCTGACACAGGCCTGTTCAACAACTCCACGCTCCCCAGCCATCGAGGGGGAGGGTAGAGGTGCCAAAAATGATGCAATGGGTAGGCTGCAGAGCCTTCCTCTTATGTGTCTGTCCCGACCAAGCGAGAAACATGCGGCGGAGGGTGGCAATGGTACGGGTCGGGGTCCCTGCACGCAGCGTGTTTATGCCCCAATGACCAATGATGGATATCAGCCAACAATACGCGAGACGGTGCTCGCATTTTTAATTTATGGCCAGTGAATTAATCGATTGCTGACGTAACCACAACAGGTAGATCTACAGCCAAGACACGGTATACCGTAGAACATAAATTACACACAGTTGAGCCATGTGGTCTGCCCACCTTGCTCACATAGAGCCATTCTAATACACACTTGTGTAATGCTCGCTAAGCACACAATCATGACTGTATTCAAAAGTAAAACGTTATGGTAAGGCCCTGGAGGAACAAAGACCTCACTTTCACGGGGTTCTTATCACCTCAGTACTGCAAATACATGTACGTGGCTGCAGTGTTTACACATTCACCACACTATACTCGATGAGGAGGGGGGATGAGTACGGCATTGTTACGCTGCGTAATAGTAATTCCACGCCACTGATAGCATGTGGGATAACGCAGTAGGCTTACAGTCTCGCATTTGAACATCGTACACGGGAGAATGTCTTTATCGATTGATGACGTCACACACAATACATGCGGCCACGATAAAGACAGTTTGCTGACCAGCAACTGCCAGGTCTAGGCCATTCAATGTTGCTTTTTTTGTTTTACCGCTACGATAGGGTCACTTCTAAAGAAAAAAATAATCGAAAGATCTCATGACTCATACAGGTTCCTTGCGTTTTGTGTGTGTATGTGTGTATATATATGTGGGGGGGGGGCAAGACGAAGGGATATAATTACGCGTATGGTATGGGGCAGACTGCAAAATAATGGTTATTTCTCTGCCCAAAGGTAAACCGAACTTTCGTAAATCGAAGTATAATCCATATCCCGCGACTTCGAATTATGCGGGCTCCACTGTATATTCAAGTCACTTAAGATGTTTTCAGTGTTTTTTTATGTTGCCGTGTCAGGTCAGATAAACAGAAGGGAGATTTCTGACTCGTATGTATCAGAAAATGGCTGTCTTATCAATTTGTTCATCTGTGACAATGTATGATTGTTTGCTTTCCCCAGCATCCACATTTTCCAGTCTTGTGATAACATCAAAACTACCAAGAATAAGCTGAAGATCCAACATGGCTCTCCTGTTTACTGTATCATGTAAGTATCATGCAGTTTTCCCACTCTTCAACCATTGTCATGTCAGCTGTCTATTTAGATCCGGCTTCCTGATGACTTGCAAGATACTGTTGATGCAAATGCTTGTGCATCTGAATTTCTGTGACAAAAACACCACCAAATATCTTCAGCATTTCATTGAACAAAAGACACATTTGAATCACTGAAATTATTTTTAAAAATTTGGCGAATTGCCCATTCTATTTGGTTAACCTTTTCAGCCACTCATGGGTGAAATTAACCCATGCAATTTGTGATGGGATAATCAATAATTCGAAGAACCGTGCTTGCATTCATTTGTTGTTGGGGTGTCCTTCACCCACAGGTGTGGAATATGGTGTGTGAAATAAATTCACTCTTGGTATGTTGGTGGATGGGTTGCGTGCACCCAGGGATGGTGGATGTGACTTGTAGATAATGTGCGGAAGGAAAGGTAAAGAACTCGACATATTTTGAAGTTTTCCAGTTTACAGCAAGGCTGGAGTCATACTACCACTGAACTTTAGTTGATATGCAATGGCAAGAATACTTACATACAGCACTTCTGTCTGACGTGTTTTTACTTTTATGAATGTGCAGATATCTGGACAACAAAGTGTTTGTGTCCCTTGTGAATGGTGACCTCATTGTGTACAAAAGGGATCCAGGTAGGTATCTTAACTATATTATAACAGAGAACAAGTAAGGTTTCTTTACACTTATTTGAATGAAGGAATCAATGCATTTATTGTTCATAGCTGTAGCACAACGTGTATTATCAGGTTTTGTCTGTGGTGGTGTCTTAATGCCGACATGTCATACTACTTGCAAGCCATTGCATCACTATTTATTTTCATAGGATCCAAGTAAATGTGTTAACTGCCATAGTTTAAGTTCCTGTGGTAGAAAAGCAGGTGTCCCATGAAACTCTAATCAGTTCTGGCTGTTTACATGAAATGTGAGCATCTGGAAATATTCAGTTTGATGGCATAACTTTTTAACTTTTAAGGTCAGTATTTACATAAATGCAATATATTATTATTATTATTATTACATATGTTGCTCCGCAGTACTTTACAATTCTAGTTAAAAATCCTGTAAAATTACATGTAGGTATTTTGTACTTAAAAATAATCAAAGATTGAATAAACATGGGAACTCAAAAGCACGAGTGAAAGTGTAAGATCTATTTTGCTTTGCTTGGACATTTTATGAAATAGTACAATTGACATACTGTGTATTCCTTAGGCCATAATCAGACATGGTCATAAATGCATATTCACTAATGTTTTTGTTGTTTAACCTTCTCTTTGTTTTTGTTCCTTTCAAGCGGAGGGAATGTGGGACACAGAGTGCCCATACACACGCACCATTGGTTCAGCTGCTTCCCCTATCACCAAAATGTTGGCTGTGGCAGGAAAACTTTGGTGCGGCTGTCAGAATCAGATTCATGTCATCAACCCATTGGCTCTCAATATTGAGGTTGGTTGCCCTTACTTTTGTTGTCCAAATTCGTGTTGAAGGCCAGAGTCAGCCACTAGACAGATAGATACTTGGAACAGTCTTCTCAAGAAGGAAAAAAACAAAATTTTAAGAGAACAATACTACAGAGAAAGTTCCAAAGTGGAACCAGTGATATTTTCATACTGTGCATTTGTCTAGAATGGTCATTGATGCATTTTTTTATTATGCACCTGTGCAAAAGAGATCAAATTGATGTTAGCCCAGCACTTTTCATTTTCATGGTAAAGCACCAGCAAGAATATTTAGTTTAATGTACAGTTGTGACATTTAGCAAAGTGAATGGACTTGAACTACTTGAAGCCTTGGAAAAACCATCATGGGGGATGAGACCTGTCATTATTGTCCTATAATGTTGAATTAAGATGTGTGTATTGTGACATCCACAGACTTCCTTCCAAGTAACCTCAGACTCTGCCCGGGCAGTCCAGTGTTTGGTCAGCTCTGGGCAGGGAGTATGGGTGGCCTCTCAGCAGAGTTCAAAGGTCATGCTCTTCCATGCTGTCACCTATGAGTTTTTGTTAGAGGTCTCCATAGCTCAAGCAGTGTCCCAGAAATTACAATGTAAGGTTACAAAATTGTTCATTTGCAGACTTTTAATCAGAATTTTTTATTTTGGCTATTTTTTTTCCCTTATTAAATTTTTGCTGTTTGAGAAAAATTTGTTTTCTGCCTGATGGTGGGGATACAACACCTTGAGATCATATCTTGACAAGTCTTTTATTTCCAGAGGAGAAAAATTAAGAACTTAAAAAGTACTTCAATTTGGAGAATGGTATAAAAGTCATTTAAATGCGTATTGAAGTGAAACTTTTGAGATCTGTGTCTTCCAGTCACACTCTGATAATCAGTATTTAGTACAATGTGCAAACACATCAAGTGATCTTCCAGTCGCATTCTGATAATAATCAGTACACAGTGCCTTGTAACTTGAATGCTTGATGTGGTTGCAGCATGTGTGCAGAAATATAAAAGTTGGGAGCCCACAGAAGTTGCAACATGAACATAAATAACCATGCAGGCTCCCTTGTTTGAATGGGTGTTTCAATGTTTTTTTGTTGCTTATTCAAATATGAAGAACCAGCACAACTTATGCTACTACATGACAAAGTTCACTTTTTCATGGTTGAACAGTCAACAATAAACTATGAACAGTCTATGAGACACCAGGCTAGCACAGTTGATAGCATGTATGGAGTGTTTATTGACTCACTTTGTATCAATAATACATTCATACTTTATTAACTTTTCTCCCAAATGGGCGGTGTTAGGTTGAATTGTTCCTCAGGATTGCATTTCGTAGGTGAGTTCTTGGATGTTCACATTGCATGTTGTGTCTCTCTCTAGCTGCGGATGACATCATTCGACAACACAAAGCAGCATGCCTGCGCATCACAGCACTGATGGTGTGCAAGGATTTGCTGTGGGTAGGAACAAGTGCAGGAGTTATTCTTACCATTCCCATACCTCGCATCACCTCAACTACCACACGTGGGAGTCTGGCTACCCCCACAGTCACAGGTAATAGTTCTTTCTTAATGTATTGTGAGGGAGGAATTCCTTTTGAGGTTCACAGGAAGGAAATTTCTGGGATGAGACTTTTGGAGCACGGGGGGGGGGGGGGGGGGGGGAAGAACCCCATGGCAAGTTAGCCTTTTGGGGTGGACATTTTTTATAGCTAGTTTGCAGTTTGGCAATAGGGAGGAGTTCCAGCAAGGACATAGCTTGAGTTGGGAGAGAGTGTGCAGAAGGAGCAAAGCGTCCCTGGGAAGTAAATCCTCTAGATGGTTGTTTTTATAGTTAATGCATAGCTTGGCGATTAACACTCAGAACATGAAGTAGGTGCCTAGCTAAAGCTCCGTACCTTGGATGGTATTCCTTCCCAATTAACACTGAAAACATGAAATAGATGCCTAACTAAAGCTGTATACCTCATATGGTATTCTTTCTTATAGTCTGGCAACACCTATTATCAGAAGTAATAATTCTATCCTAATGCTCACATGTCATGGCCATAACCTAACAACCTTCTCACACCAGTCATAGCTCAGAGCTTGGAGTCACAGCTGTTGTAGTTGACACCAGAAGTTTCTGACTGTGTACTCACATGTCATACACATCCCTGGAAAGTCTCTTCTACCATAGTAGTGCATTTTAGTGCAGTTGAAAAATACATGTATCTGCACTATATGAATCAGTACTTTGAAAATTCTGTGTAAATGGTATCCCCCAGAAATGTTGGGGTGAATCTTCAGTTACCAGAAATGGATGAAAACAATAAATTATCAAGGAAAAAGCAGTACTTCATTATACCAAGGTGGGCTTGTATTTTTTTATTTTTTTTTTATTAACATTTTGTATGATGATTATAAAGCATTTACATGTAGATCATACAGTGGACCTCAAGTACAACGGCCTCGGATCGTACGGGACCTTGCTTACAACGGCATAAATTAAAATCCCCATTTCATACACTCTTCTGATAAATAAAAAAACTTGTTTACAACGGCGGGACATAAAGCATACCTCTGATACAACGGCATTTTTTGATGGCACGGAAAACATTGAGCAAAATATTGCACCGCTGAGAGATCTATCGGGAGATGGGCAGAGAGGGAATGCGGGGGGGGGGTGATAGTGTTATGACCAGTTGCTAGTCCTTTGTGTGAATAGATGCGAGATTGTGTAACTGTGGAAGGTAGGGTGGTGGGATGGCCACGCACCGCGGAGGTGGGCGATGATGCAAGACTAGTCATATGTGGTCAGTCCTTTGTGTGAACATATGGCCAGTCAGGTAAACAGGACCCACGAGGTTGGCATACATTTGTGTAAACCTAAAAAAAGTAAGGGAGTGGTCATTCTGCGTGCGCCTCGTGTGTAGATCTATGCCCGGCCAAGACAGTAGTCACTTGGTGTGCTACCTTTCGAGCGAACGCATCACAATTCACTTTTTGAGAAAGAGAAACTGCACTGTGATATATGATGGCAACAAAGAAGAGAAACTGAAAATGCTTTTCCCTTGAAATGAAGGCAAAATTAAGCGAAGAGGTGGACAATGGTGTAAAAAACAAAGCTCAAATCTCTAGGGACAATGAAATTTCTTTGCTTCCGGGAAAGCCTTGTGTATCTATATGAGTGCTTTCCCTTTGACCTTGCCTATAACGGCACCTCGCTTAGAACGGCAGTTTTGCAGTGGTCCCGTGAATGCTGTTGTATCCGAGTTCCACTGTACACTACCATTTGCTATTCTGGTCCTGTACTCTTTTTAGCAGACATTTGTAGACATCTGCTTACATATTTTTTGTTTGCTTCTGACACCTGCTAGGTTTGGTCTACGGGCACACAGGACATGTGCGGTTCCTTACCAGTGTGGAAATCAGCAGCACAGCTGGATCAAAGACAGAAATTGTGCGAGAAGCTGCAGGTGAAGGGACAGTGGTAGAACGATCAGGAGGTTTCTCTCTCCATGACATTCACAGGAGGTCATCCATGGCAGCTACCACTGCCACCATGGCCAGCCGGATGCTGGTGATCAGTGGAGGTGACGGTTACGAGGACTTCCGCAACAGTGCAGCCAATGAGGGCGCTGGCAGGGACGACAGCACAAACCATCTCTTGCTATGGCAAGTCTGATGATGATGTTACAGTAGTTATGAAATACGTGTATTCTCCTGGACTGGCAGCAGCAGTCACTGACTGGCATTGGTGAGACAGTAATCATTGGAGCTGCAGTTTGCCTGGACATGTTTCATACAGACTTACCCTGCCCAGAATAAACATTCAAGCACACAGTGAAAACTTTTGAGTTCAGCAGTGTAAAATGTGTTCATTTTCATGAGGTACTTTTGACAATTCTGTGTTATTTCAAGTCATCAGACAGCAGTGCAGACTAGACTGAAGAGTGTACTTTTTTTTTTCTTTTCGAGTACTGAAGACCAAAAATTACACATACAGTCACAGTCTTGGGGGGGGGACATCCAACAATTTAGTTTTAGATGTTTGAAACAAGGTTTTTTTTTTTTTCTGTACTTGAGCCAAATGAGGTCACACACATTCTGCTCTGTACAATAAATTAATGTTTGTCTTAATTAAATTTGTCTCAAAAATCTCACAAAGGTTGATGAAAAATGTTGTAAATCAGTATTCTTGGACATTTTCAAATTAAAGATTATTGTAATCCTTTTTGTACAATGCAGCCTGGTAAACTGAACTAAGGATGTGATTCCTCGCATGTTGGAACTGCAGTCAGTGACCATCTCAAGGATTCTTAATGCCTCATTTGAAAATGTTTTGGCATTGGCAGTATGAATTATTCAGAACAGTTGGAGAGCTATTTAGGTGGTCATTGCACACCTAAAGAAATTGATTAACTTTAATAGGATTTGAAGTTAAAAAAAATAAATTTACAAGTGGTGAATGCATACAGAATTATATTGAGACATTGGTAAGTCAGCATGTGAGCTTTCTCTAGTATAAAAATTTATTAGTATCATATTTGGAAAGCATCTGTTGTTTGATGCCAAGGAAAAAATGGATCTGAATTTAATTACTTGCATTTATTTTCCTTTTAAAACACTTTTTCTCCCACTGCTTTCCAAGAGCATTCTCTTTTCACAGGTTGTGCATCATGGATTTAAGGGTGCTGTTTAGCAGATGTTTTTTTTTTCCCTTTGTAAAGATTTACACTTTTTTTCTGTGGGTCTTAATCATTTTCTTCATACTGAACAGATGATGACTTTTATGAGCAGTTTCCTGCCTATTTGCTTTTATACAGTGTTATTTTTTTTACGAATTTACGCAAAAAGAAAAATATTGAAAAATATGCCACAGATTTAAAGGCAGGAATTTTACCTTTAAGCAATTAAAAATTTATTTTTAATGAAGTCTTTGGAAAAAATATTTGTATATATAGATTTGACAAAAGGATGCAGTTGACCTGAGAATTTACTTGACTTTTACATTTTATTATGACAATCAGGTCAGGTGTTCTCGGTCTCTGTTTATGCAATACATTGTCAGACAGGCTGTTTTTATGAATGTGATATTACTATTACTGATATGCTGGACAATTTCTTTGTTCTTAAATTATTGTGGATGGTGTGGGATAGTAAAAAATCCAATGACCATGACATTTTGCTTTTTTAATCTTTGAAAGCAACATGACATAGGAGATTCCTTGAATTCAGTTAGTTCTCAGTAATCTGCCAATGACACTGAAATGCAAATATAGTAGTCTCCGTCTAAGAACTCGCCGCCTTAGAACCTGATCCGCCTGAAAACCCACTGTTGCCGCGAAACCGAATTTTTTCACTGTAATTTACATGCGTAAGAACCCGCTCTGAAACGAAAAATCCGCCTAAGAACCCCGCATTTGACCGAAAGACAAGCACACTTTTACATAAAATGTCCATATTATTACAGAAAATTCTCTTTCAAGTAGACGGGATAGACCAAAGAAAGGCACACAGTACAGTGAAAAAGAGCGGGTGGAGGGAAGGTAGGGGAGGCGAACCGTACAAAGGATGGAGCCCAGTTACGTCTTTAGTGTGCAAGCAGGCCACTCCTAGACTAAACTAGCATAGTCATCACCTAACATCAATCTATTGTTGTCTAACTCGAGGGGCAGAATTATATACGTAATTGACCACGTGCTTGGTTTGCACGGCACATGTACTTAGGGCTGATTGTGGTTATTACACAGGGTATCACTGGGCCTCGTGTTGTCTAAAATCGGCACCTGTGATTCACAATTTGATTGTTCAGTCTGAATCGTTCTATTCGTTACACAATCATCACTGTAAGAAAAGAGCATTCTGCTAGCCATAAGTCGTAACTTTGACCATTCGCAAAAAAAAACATTTTGTTTAAAAAAATGTTCAACGCTTTATTTTCATTATGAGGTTATGACCCAAGCCTGAGCAATCAAGGGACACGGGAAGTCAAATATGGGTGGCATCCATTAGTATCCGCCTAAATACCCACTTTTTCTGTCTCCCGTTGACCGGGTTCTTAGACGGAGACTACTGTAGTCATTTGAAATACAAAATATTTAACAAGGAAAAAAAAAAAAGCAAGAAAAGATAATCAGGTCAAAATTGGAAAAGAAAAAAAAAAAAAAAAAGGTTTGTGACAAAGGTCTGCACAGAAAGAAACAAACAGTAAATAAACTATATATAAATGAATTTTCTTCCAATTCTTATTCTTTTTGGCATTTAGTGTGTAGTTTATTTATTGTTTATTTAAGAGCAGAGCTTTGTGATATTTGTACTTTTTCTCTTGTTTTGCCACATTTCAACACTTGAGCTCCCAATCATTTATGTGACATCCCAGTTAGCTGTGACAGTTATGTAGTTCCTTCACATTTATGGAATTATTTTTACTTTATTTAGAGCCCTGTTCAGAGTTCTTTGCTCAGAGCCCAGTAATTTGATCTTGCCATTTCAGTTAAATATTTTAAGTTTTGCCAGGTATTCAGTATTAAAAGTATTGTGTTTTGATTCCAATGATTTTACATGAATGTGATCGTTTTCAGTAATGAAAAAAACAAGCTGTATCCTGTGATTGAACAAATTATTGTCAATGTTTTTGACATCCTTTTGCTTGAGTCTGGATTGTACACACAAGATTTGGTACTAGTACTACCTCAATCTCCAGACTGCTGAGTGTGACAGTTGGCCAGCC
Source organism: Onchidella celtica (assembly GCA_963931925.1). Classification (NCBI taxonomy): domain Eukaryota; kingdom Metazoa; phylum Mollusca; class Gastropoda; order Systellommatophora; family Onchidiidae; genus Onchidella; species Onchidella celtica. The sequence goes on along the minus strand of OZ007573.1, from coordinate 49,481,978 downwards.
AAATATATTGTATTTTACACCGCATTTGTTGCATAAACTATGAAAGCTGTAAAAGGCTTCACAGTGCAATCAGGTGTGTAATAATTTGACAAAGGAAATCATTGCAAAAATGACTGCTTCTGATGCAGAGTTTTGGTTTTTGGTATGAAAAAACTATTGTTAAAAGCTCCATAATGAAAGCAATTGGAACTTTTATTAAACAGCATGTATCACTTTCAGTCAGTCATTGTAGGAAATGATGGCTCATGGTGCTAGTCACAGTTCTGAACATCTAGCTGTTGTACGGTGCCGAACAAACAATGAAAGATGCAAAGTGGTCAGTAGGTTAAAACCAAACACTGGACTAGTAACACTAACAGCCATAATTTATACCAGTAGTTTTTGCTAGACTTCATTTGGAAACATTTTGCTGCATTTGTTATGAGTTTATGAGCATGTCAGTTTGAGCAAATTTTAACCATGCAGATTGTTTTAAAATTTTCAGACCATCATCAAAAATAAGTGTCTGAAATAGTCCAATCTACTTATCTCAACATGGCTTTTGTTAACATTCTGGGTAACTCGACATAATTCTGAAGTCCCAACCTGTTCCTCCATTAATGCTACTAAATATTTCCCAGTAACTCGACGTGTTATTCCATTCTTTCCTCTTATATCGACATATTTCTCCCCGACCAGAGCACAAGATCTACTACTGTGCTGCCGAAAATGCCCACGCAATTGAGGGTAGGAGACGGGGTGTGTGGACACAGACGATGACCCTAGGCTTCAGTAACGGGAATGTGGAGTGTCATACATGAGCGCACGGTAGTAAAATTACAGAGTACTACAAACTGGTTGTTGATACGAGGCCTTGGCCTAGATCTCTTGGTTAGCTGCCTTACTGTGTGTGTGTTGGTATCATCGCTTCTGAAGAAACTCAGATGGAGGTTAAAAAAGGAAATAGGCCTACATGTAGTAAAACACTTGGCATTTGATGTATTGCTACAGCATCTCGCCGATATTGGCAAATGTTTGCCACGCTACGGCTCCACACAACGATATTGTAGGAACGGGTGACAGTATGCCGATAATTAGAAGGAAAAGTGACATAATTGCGTTATTTTTATTGGACACTTTTGCCATAATGGTGATGTTTGATTCCCCGCCTTTTCTTTTTTGGTCTCTTCCACCACTAATCTGCTATTTCAACTTTCTCTTTACTTGATGCAATTCAGACAGTCCCACTGATGTCGAGATATTAGGATTGCACTGTAGTATGGTTGTGCCAGTGTTAACCATAACAGTGACTGCAGTGTGTAAAGTTTTTCTCAAGTTTTGATTATAATTGCACATAATACACCAGTGATTTCATTTCAAGAAGTCAAGGGAAGACCAAGATTTATCCTTTTCAAGTTTAGACTATCTTGCAAGATTTTAGCAGATAAAATAGGAAGAGATAGGTGTGGAGGCTGCTGCTATTTTCATGCAATTTCAGCAGCAGCTAAGTTTGAGGAAGCTGTTGTTTGTTTTTTTTCTTATTATTGATGTTATTAGTACAGTTGCCCAAGTCTGTTATCCTGAATAAAGTGATTATATAAATATAGATTTTATCTATTGCAAAAAGGTTATGAATAATTTATCTTGAACTCCATTGTGACAACTAAAAATAAAACTAAAGCTATACAATTTACAAAAGACATTTCTTCATCCCACACTTTTACTGAACATGTCAACTTTGGTAGAATGTTATTTTGAAAAAGTTTCGTGGTGATAGAAAATTATTTTTAGGGGCCTTTCATTTTTACATGGTGCTTAGGAGTGAAGATGGCCGCTAACCCTAGTCCTGCGGGAGGCCACATTTTTGTATAGCAACGGTGCGCCTCGCACTTTGGTTATTCGGTTGCCAAGGCTGTCGTTTTTTTTCACGTTTTTTTTCCACACTGTTTTCGCGTGTTTATCTATCCTGTCACCCCTACTATATCTAACAAAATGGTATCGTCCGATTACGTTTATTACGATGCAACTATTCGTCATACTCGTGTAATAGTACTGACGGTCTGAAGTTTGAACTGGGGAAAGTCTTGGGGAAACTTTTACTTTGATGCTGGTTGTCGTCTACATGTGAAATGAGAAGAAAGGGGCCATGTGCATATTTGAGACGCCGTTCTACGTCTGTAATTGTGAATTCCGATGTAATGTTAGGGCATGCTGCATAAAGGCGTCTGTCAGTAGGTTTTTCATCAGGGAAAACTGGGAGAAAATGACCGACTTTGTTGTTGGTCGTTGTCTTTATTTGATGTGGTAATTAGAGAGCTACTGTGTTCCTTTTGATTAAACCGCTTTTCAGTATTGTATGTGCTCTACGACCTGGAACTGGAAATCAAATCTCTCGCTAAAACTAACATTATAGTAAGTGAACGCTTTACATAGTAGAGGGGGGAGAAGAGTAAGTGAACGCTTTACATAGTAGAGGAGGGAGAAGGCAATGTCACGATACATGTGGTTAGTAAATTAAGCGAATGGCTTAAAAAATAATTTGTTCACCTGAATGGCCTGACATAGGGACAGAAAAAGCGCAGAGGTCTTGGGAACATGACAAAACGTGCTAAACGGCATGTAAATGCAGAAAATTCTTGATTTGGGGCCTTCCATTTCACAATAACACCTACTGCATATCATCACAAGTACGTTATCCAAATATCATAGGGGTCCCTTACGATTTATCCACCACTATTGTTGTTATTGCGTCTTGAAGTATACGCGATACAGGTGTTCACACGGACCCGATTGACCCGACCGCTGAGGTTATCGGCAACACGTGAACGATCGGCTGACTGGCCGCTGGCTATCCCCGCACGGGGCGTTACGTGGACGAGTTCACTCAACGCAGGACGAGGGCTAATATCTGCAGCTGGAAGAAATGCTCTTAATCCCTGCATTTTCAGGAACATTTTTGAAGTGTTCTTTCAGGATTCATACTGCTTACAAATTGTCAGTCTTCAGGTTACTTATATTAGTAATATTATTACTGGAGAATATATAATTTTATTATTAAAGCCACTCTTTTTTTTTTTTTAAATGTTGACCATCTCTATGCAGCCGCTGGTGCCTTGAATTTTGCAAGAATTGGATTGGATTATGATGGAGATGGGAAGGAACGTGTGAAAAGTGATTGATGAATTTAATAAACTGTGTAATGTGGAGCATATGATAGAAATTGAATTTAAATAAACTCTTTGGACTGCAGCATGTGTAGAGCCTCATTTCTATAGAGTGTGAAGATTGAGTGAGCTTTGTGCTAAAAAGAGGAATTTGGGATTAACATTACTGTCATTATAGAGTCAAGTAGAACAGTTGGCACTGCAGCAACATCTAAACTATGTAGACAGGTGATTTTTGTGTCTATGAATAGATGTATTGCATTGACAAAAGTTCCATAAGTTCTGAGATGGAGGATAAAATATGCAATCTGTTTGTGCCTTTTTGTTTGTATTGCACTGCTGAGCTGCCAGTGGGGTATGTATATAATTTGATGTAGATCTGTTCATATGAGTACATAGTTCTAACAACGACGTAGTGCAATCTTCTGTTATGGAGTATTTTCTTGCTGTTTTATTCACTGTATTGACACCTGTTTTTATTTTGAGATGTTCACATACATGTTTAAACAAAACACAATCAACGATCATTGTAACTTCGGTCAAGTGCTGTACCGTTGTAAAAACTGCAAAAAGTGTATAAAATATAAATGATATAGTCGGCCATAGACCGTTTTACAAATCACCTAAGTTATATTGTTGTGTATAAGTCGTTAGTTTTGTAAATAAGGGGAAAAAATTGACATGAGGAGACATCAAACTCCTTTTGCAATGTGGGCAAGAAGACACACTTCACAAAAATGCACAGAAACTTAATTGGTTTCAGAACTAGCCTCACTTTTTATGGTGTTGTAATAATAGCGAACCATTTCCCACTTGTTCTCTGCTAGAAGTTGTGTCTCTTGTCCACAGCACTGTATTTATGAGAAAATAAAAAGTAAAATTTGCTATCTTTGTTTCTTGAAATTTGGTGTGTGTGATTGATAAGGTGTGAAAGAATAAGCAAGAATGGAAATATTAGAGTCAGTTATAGACCATTTCTCAGGTTGCATTGATGTTAATGTAAATCTTCAAGTAAAATACACCTTTTACTCCTAGTACTGAATCAGCCTGGTAAGTGCTTTTGCAGGGTTAGTTAAAGGCCAGACAGATACAAACACAATATATATAATTATATTATACATAAAACACATAGATGCCATAGTTTCAAACTCTCCAATGAGTTTATTCCACTTTTGTTAACAGATAAATTACATTACTGTCAGTTCTTGCTTGACCTGTGAAGACAAAAGGGAGACAACATGATAGTATGTAGCTCATTCTGTAAAATTAAAAATATTCATACACATAACTGTACTGCATTTTAATTAAAATAACTATGAAACCCATTCATTAAAAGGGGATTAAATGAACTGGCAATGTGAAAAATGGAGTCTTACAAAGCAGAGCAAAATATGAAGAAAATAATAATTCCTTTATTAACAGCAACATAGCAAGATTCAGTGTGTCAGGGAAGTTCATTTGGAAACAAATGAAACAAATTACAGTGGAGAACGGTTAAACCGAAAATGGCTAAACTGAAAGAAAATAAGAATCCCCGATTTTGTTCCTCTTTATCTTTGTTAACAAACTAGCGCTAAACTGAAATAATCCTATGGTTAAACGAAAAGAAAATTGCTGGATTCAGTGGCCAGTCCACTGTTATTTATTTTGTCATACTCTGAGTCAACTCACTGTATTCTCACATTACACCTCCCCTCCTCAAAAATAAGGGCGGAGCATTCTTCGTTCTGCCCGGTAGTTAGGCCTACATGATAGTAGCAGCACTACAAGGATAGGGGGAGAGGGAGGGAGGCCCATAAACTCACAGGTCTGAAATCAGACGGCAGCAGACGTTACGTTTGGCGCATCGCGACTGACCTTTCATGTAAAATGGGTGACATCAGAGAGACAACACTAATTATCACGGACCGCATTTCATAGCATCGTGTACGGTAGCGGTAACGAGATCAGCGGGACGGCGGTTCTGTACTGTCCGCCCACACGCATGTCTCCCTGTTCCGAGTTAGTCCACATTCACCCGCATATCCATGCTTTGAGTGTGCCTAGGCCTGAACAATCACCCATCCTCATTCTCAGTCAAAAACACAGAACAAGCGAGGACATGTTGAGCCTGTTTAGCCTGTGCACTTACATTATTTGTCCTCTATGGTAGTGATTTGGGCTGCCTCTCTTGAAGCTGGCATTTTTCAAGCCCCCTATCGCTAAACCGAAACTCTTGTTTCAAACGAAAACAAACCCATGGTCCCGCCGATTTCGGTTTTACCGTTGTCTACTGTATAACTGCCGCATTCTCAGGATTTTGAAATAAAATAAGTCTTTGTCTATTCATTCCTGATGGGCCCAATAGTGGCGAAACCATTTTTTTGTGTTTTTGGGGCCAGTACTCTGCAATTTCCAAGCATTGCTAATATCACTATCAGTGAAACGTAAACAAACGGCCATATTTTGATGGGAAACGGAAGAAAAAGATGTCTAGCTTTGTCACAGAAGAGAACCAAGATGCGTATTGTATCTTCAAAGAGTACTTCAGATCCCAGTTTCACGTGCAGCCGATCGGATTTGATTGGCCCAAGCATTTTCAAACTAAAGCCTGCTAAGATCAGCGTTTACTTTCGCTAGTGAACAACATCCGGTCCGTGCTTCGTCAAAATTTAGGTTCGCATTATTTATTTCCCCGCATTGCCATTCGTTTTCAAGCTTTTCACACTTGCGTTCTGCGGATCCCAATTTCCGGAAAAATTGCAAGACTTTGGGAGAGAAGTTCGAAATCAGGAGTTTTCTGAAAAACTCGGGAAGGTTGGCAGGTCTGCATTCGTAACATGTCTCTTGTTCTATTTCAATGCAATCCAATAAAAACAAAATGGCGCAGAACTGGAAATGAACTGAAAGCCTCGCTAGCATCATACACGTGCCATGCCCTTATCCATCATTCTCCTCTCAATTTCACTATTCACTTAGTGCTTTCAAACATCTCACGGTTCATGAATTTGATCCAGGTATCCTTAAACAGCCCCAAAATTTTCAATTTCAACATGTCACAATTTTACTTTTATTTTTTTTTAGTATTCTGACACATATGCTGAACTCAAATCTATTTTAACAAATCTTTCAATGTTCTTGCAACAAATTTCTCTTCACTGTCAAGTTGTCATTACCACTGACTGAACAAACAGCTTTGTGAGTTTGTGCTTGAGGTTTCACATATCATTGCCCCAGTGGTGCTTTATACTAAGTGCACATCAGCACCTTTACAGTTTTGTAGTTAGAACTTTTACAAAGTGTTAAATTAACTTATTAACACTTTAGTCTACTCCCAGGGATAAGATATCTTCATGATTTTAGTAGGAATGATAGAATATCACATTAATAAGCCATTTTATGACCTCATCTCAATTTTTGTAAAAAGCAGAGATGGAATAAACCAGTACCAACAAGATGGATTTGCATCATACTAATGAATTCACTGTGTCGTCGGACACAGCTATTAGATCGAACCTTTCTGTTATCTTGAATTCCCCTGTAATAGTTATAAACCTGCCACAGCAATTTGATCACAGTTACTCCATGACAACGAACTATTGATAAACTTACCATTAACTTGGGACTGGACCCATGGCTGGTGGGGCAGCATCTGTTGGTTTGCCACCCTTGGCTTCGCTGTACGGCTGAGCAGGTGGAGTTTCATCTTTAGGCTCCACGATGCTGACATGATCTGGCAGTGGCCGACGGGGGCCAATCTTGCCACTTGGATCCCATGGGAGCATAATCTTGACTTTGATACCCAATACACCTAAGAAGAGCATAAGAATAGTCAACATTTTTGTGTCATGTCTAGTCACAAACTACACAGTGAAAAAAAAAAAAAAATTCCCCTTTTCTCAAACCCACCATTCATTCATTCAACGTAAAGTTTATGTCATTTACATTTGAACTCTCCAACCACAAATAATGCAATGCCCGCATTGTTGACTTTGGAATTTTTAAATTTTTTTTTTTGCATTGAAGAACTGCATCTCTCATGATACATGTTCCTGTGTATAAGTCAGGGATGGGAACGACTGACAGAAAAATTTCCTGAATTTTTGCTGTAACGCGCTGCCGCCGAGTGCAGTACACAAATTAATTTTTCAAACTTTACTAGTAATATAATTAATAAACAAAACTCCCCCCGTTTAAGTAAGAACTAGAACAAGAAGAAAAGAGAAACAAACAGAGGAAGATTCCACTGCTGAAATGTGAGCAAATGTAGCTGGTGTTGTCCAACATGTTTTGATCAGCTCCTTTGACTTTTATGTTGTTTCCATTCAACATGACCAAGTAGAGCTGTCTTTCCACATCTTCCATAGATTTACTTCTTTTCCTGTGCCTTTTTTGCAAATCAGGCACAAATGCAAGTCCAGAAGTTCAACTTTTCCAAATTACAGTACTTACAAAATCACCATCATCGTCTTTACCGTTACCTTTTATCATTCCAATACCAGTTCTGCTTACTTAATAACACCACTTGATCTATCTATTTTCTTGACACTCCCACTTATGTCCATAAATCCTGAAGGGTCATATGGCAACATTTTGGCGAAAGATTAAACCGTTATATCTAAAACAATGTGGTAACTACTAGTTCTGTACGGCAATGTGCGCAGAAAGTCGAATGGCGCAGTAGGAAATGTAAACATCCGAATTAATTAAAATATTCAAGATGGCGGCTTAAAGTTAAGCTTAACAACCAATCAGAAAATAGCTTACATTTTGCCCGTGGTACAAAAACCGGTGTTCCTGAAATTTGCTCTGTTTTTTTTTCCTTCTGGTGGCAAATTTCCACTGCCGGATAATTTTTAAGATCCGGAAATCCGGAAATTTCCGGAGAATTCCCATCCCTGATAAGTGTGGTTCCTTCCCATCTTTTAGCACTTTCACCAACGTCACATTTTACAGATTTTTCCAAAAGTGTTTTCATGCCATCTCTTAGCAATACCTAAAATAGCGGTGCTCGCGCCCAAGTGATGAGTACCAAACCAACACTTTACAGTGATTCAGAAACAGATTTACCTCGATCTGATACAGACCAGTAAATTTTCTATCAAATGAGTTAAGATTTATGTTGAATATTACTTTTCCGTGAATGGATGAAAGTGATTAATAATGTGCACCATTAAATTCTGTAGCAAAATTTGCTTGGAAATTCATTATTATCTGATAAATCTAAAACTCCATTTGTTGAAGACTTGTTTTCTTTTGAAGCTCTTCCTATGTACAGAAAATGTACTTCTGATTTTTTTATCAAGCTTAAATATCCTTCATTCACATGACACTGCAATATGCCCAATGCTCCACAGTGAAATGGGATTGTCTTCACTTGCTGCATGGCATCGTCGTATCATAAATTAAAGTCACTGTCAGTCACTTTTGAAATGATAGGAGAAAATCATGTATTTATTATCACTATCAAGAAGCAATATTCTAAATTTCTTTCCTCACCTTGTCTGAGCAGGACATGCCTGACAGCTGTGTCTACATAGTCATTCAGGGGTTCACCACTGTGAATCATCAGACCATCTGTGAATTTCATAGATTTGGCTCTCTGGCCCCTCAGCTTTCCTGAGACTACTACTTCGCAGCCCTTAGCGCCGGACTCCATGATAAAACGCAAGACACCATAGCATGCTCTGAAAATATCAGTCAAATCAATGGTTCAATGTATTTCTTCTGTCTCAATAAGCAGGTGGGTTGTGGGCACTCATGGTAGGGTCTCCTTCTGTCCTACATTCTGTCCATCGTCTTGCTTTTTCATAGCACAACCGGTTGTCATCGTAAGGTCAACGTGCAATCTCAATAGGCAATTAGTATCATCATGCAATCAAGATCATACTATGTGACAACAATTGATGTCATGTGTGCAGTACAAAACAATCATGACTGCATAAAGAAATAGTGAGAATAACTAACAAAATGACAAACTTTTTACTCCTATGTGCCACTGTCTGTAAGTGTCCCTTTGTAAGAAAACAGTCTTTTTAATGACCCAGAGCAATGACAGATCTATCCATTTGTAATGAGTACTCCTTATTAACTCCCCCACATAATTTTACCGTTGGACCCAGGTAAATTTACGACAAACAAAATTCTGCACATGACTTTCTAAATCATACACAAGTTTGTTGTGGAAAGTGCTAGGCTACTCAATGTACATATCAGTTTGTTGGAAATTGAATGCAGAATATGGATAAAGGATTGACTTGATTTTTTATACAAAAAAACAAAACATCTTTGATACAAAAACAGGACATTAAAGTTGAAATGAAAAATTCAAGAACAGATTTTCACACCTAAATTTTTCAACTTAATCCCAACGCATTCAACTTTTAACACATTTCCTCCCGCGAACGGGTATTACCCGTTCTCCAATATACGACGCGGCCACCCGCAAACGGGTATTACTCGTTTTTGAGGTTTCGTTACTCTACAGTGGTCTACAGTCTGTCGTTTTTATTCACAATGATTTCCCTTGACGGATATCGAAGGGACGCTACTCTAATAATAATAGGGAACTGTTTTCGTGCAATTAACTGTATTTTTTCGCAATTCTTACCACGGTGAGGCAATTTTTCAAAATTTTTGTCAACATCCGAAACTTTGCATGAAATCTTCATGGATAGTGACAGTAATGAAGAGATGATGGAGGACAACAGTGATGAAGAATTTGTTGCAGATGGTCCTGGATCTAGATCTAGACATAGATCTAGTGATTCTGAAATCATTGATGTTGTCAACATTTTATCGTTTTGTACTTTTTTCATTTTGCACCTCCACACAACAATTCTCTGCATTGAAATATCACAAAAACGCAGTTTCATATTAAACAGTAACCAATTCCGTACTTTTAATTTTTTTTTAAAAATCAATAAATTTTACGCTCTTTTTTCTACACCAACTGCACAGTGGTCAAATTTTACAAAAATTACTTGGGCAGGGGAAAACATTCATGTGAAAAATACTTGGGAGGAAGTTTTAAAATAACAATAATCCAATTATGAATTCACCGTCCAAATTTCATGAAGACCACAGATTGCTATCTTTTGAGTTAAAATCAACATCATATAATAGATATGGCGACACATTTCACGATGCCACAACAGAAAAAAAAAAAAAAATCAACAATAAAAAACATTGATTTCAACACGCCATTCACCGTTTACGTTTCACAGAAGGAACAGGAAAGCCAACCCTGTCCATGCACACAAGTATACTTCGTTGCAACAGTTAGAAGCTTCGTAAATTGAGTTATTAATTCCGAGCCAGGAAACCTGGCTTGGGCACAGCTCCAAAAATGCACAGATTTCATTCACTTCAGTTTTCCGCAATAAATCGCCTCCCGAGTGACAGGCCGTCGACGGTGGTACCCCGGAATGGGGTGAGGGATGGGTTAACCACATGCCTGTGGTTTACCTGTCCTGTGGCACAAAAGCGCGCCAAAAATTCACAGAATCTTTAAATCAGGTGGCTTCTCAAATGCATTCCGTTCAAGACTTTCTTCCGAATGCAGCAAAATTTTGGTTATCAGAGCATATTGTTTGATAGTGATTCTTTCATTGTGCAAAAATTCGTGTGGACAGCATCAAAAGTTTTGATAGTCGTATGCAGAAAGTGCGCATTTAAATTTCAGAAATTTTGCAGAATCTTTGTTTCCTGAGTGAATGTTTACGTTGATTTATGCAAATAGCAACCATAGGTTTTATTAAAAGTTTGTTCATTAGAATCAGAATTATATCTAGTTTACAATGATATTGATTTGACCCACAGGTCAGGAATAGTAAAATAATTATGAATAATACCGTGACAGCGACTGAAAATATTAGATTTTTGTTCATGTCGCGTTTCTCTTTGTGATAGAGAAATCTGCTTTTGTCGTAAAGAAAACCGTGTTTCGGTTAAATTTTAAGAAATAAATTGTAAATTCTAGATATTTTCAGTTACAAGTAAATTCTGACCAAAAAAAAATAAAAAAATCAGCGAATACTTCCCTTGACTGAACATCATTTTATTTTTGTCGAATCTCATGTTAACTGTTCCCATACTTTCCTGTAGGCTGTTTAATAGTTTCATGAGATGTTTGTCTATACTAAGGCATAAATGTTGCCATTTAGCCTAAAATCATAATCTGTTTCCATTAACAGCAGATACGATATTGACATGAATCATTCGTATGAAGTACATGTGAAAAATGTAGACGCTTTATGTAGGATTTGTGGCAGGAGATCCCTAACTGCTAAACAAAGGAAATCAGGGACAAAACCACGAAAATGCATTGTTTTCAAGGATGACATTTTATTTATCTGCCATTTGAATATCGGACAAGATATTGCTGGTACACATTCCACAACAATTTGTTTTCCCTGTGTGGATGCCATAAAAAATGGAAAAAAACGTAAAAAGGAGGAGTATTTCAAGGACACTTTGAAAAGCGCTCAGGATAGCCAGCATATCTGGATTCCCTATGATGAGACGATGGCCTTTAGTGACTGTACATCATGCAAGCATTTTACTTCATTTAATGCTGGCAACAAATTTGTCAAGTCAGATACAAATACTTGCACACAGTCTTGTGAAACGATCAGCTCTGCCGCAGTGCCCAGCACTGATGAGTGTACTGACCTTTTTCCACATGAAGAAAATGACACAGAACCAAACATATCTATGTCGCCGAGAAACGTAAGCCTACAACAACGGCCAGACTTCTCTCAATCGGATATAACAGATTTATACATACAAGACGATGCCGCTGCCTCTCTGCAGTTTGCTCATGCCATCGGTGGCGATGATTTACAGCTGTCAGTCAGATATTTTGAAACACAACCACTTGCATTTTCAACGCCAAGGAAAGAACAATATAACATAAAGCACACTTCAGATATTGCAACCTCACCATTTACAACACCAGAAAAGGCAGATCCCACAAAGAACACAGTAGGTACATCGCCTTTCACAACCCCAGAGAGAGGTGATAACGTCACAAGTAGCAGGAGCACCGCAACTACAACAACACCAGAGCTTCCAAAGACATGTGCAGACAAAGTTATATATCACCAATGATCAAAATGAACATATCAAAAAGCTCTTCCTTAATTGACCAGCCTTTAAATTTAGAGGAGGAGAAACTGACTACACATTTAATCAAAAGAAAGCTAAAATCTTCCGAAGACGGACAGACACTGAAATGTAAAACAGGAGGCCCAAATCTTTTATTCACACGAATAATAAACCCGAGAACACAAATAGAAAAGGCAAGCTCTACATCAAGATGGAAAAGGTCAAAACTTTTGCGAAATGTTCGAGCTCATCTTTCTGGAGACACTGAAGGTTCCCGTGAATGCCAACACATTGCAGAACTTAAATATTTAAAAGCAGACTCAAGAAAAAGAATATGTCGAGCTGTAAATAAGAAGGAAAAAGTTGTTATCACGAAAGAGATATTTCTAGCCATGAAGGAGGCAGTGGGTCTGACACAACGACAAGTCGACATCCAAAACAGATTTTTAAAATGGCATGGCACAGCATTTCCAAATGAGCACAAGGTGCGTGCGTACAGCAAAAGTATGACAGGTAAATGCATAGAAATCACAGAACGAAAATTTGTAGATGGAAAGGGTAGACCAGTAACAGCTCCAACAGCCTCAATAAAAAATGTGCCGGAGTTTGTGTCAGACCTTTTGGAAAAGTATGCTGAAAATAAGCAGCTGACGTGGTTCAACGGAACCATCCCAGAGGATGAAATCTGGCTCAAAGTCGGTGCTGACCACGGCAAGCAAAGTTTCAAAGTTGCGCTTCATGTGTGCAATGTGCACAAGAACAACTCTAAACAGCACACACATTTGGTATCCATCGCAGAGGTAAAGGACACCATTCCAAATCTACAATTGATTTTTGCCGATCTTCGAGATCAAATACACAAGCTGCAGGAGATGAAATGGCGTGAGAAGAAGATTATATTATTTTTGTTCGGGGACTACGCCTTTCTGTCTCATATCTATGGAATTTCCGGTGCTATGGGAACATATCCCTGTCTCTTCTGCCTAGATTCGAAAAAGAAGATCCAAAAGGAAAGCACAGAGCCTTGCCAGAAAAGGACATTGAAATCAATTCATGCAGATGCAAAACATTTTGAAGACAGCGGTGGTGAAACAAATAATGTTAAATTTTACAATAATGTTCTGAGATCTCCAATCCTACAGATTGACATACCTTACGTGACACCGCCCTACCTACATATTCTACTAGGAATTGCATTAAAACACCATACACTTCTTGAGCAGGAGGCACAGAATATTGACAATATGATTGCCCGGGAGAAAGATCCAGTTTTTGGAAGAAACTGGTTGAATGCTGTTGAGAAAAAAGAAGAGATTAAACTGTACAAGGGTTGTGTAATACTTGATGCTGCGAGCAACAAGAAGAAAATGTGGAAGAGAGAAGTGAAGAGATGTAAGAAAGAGCTGTATGAATTGGAAGAACACAAAGACAAGGCTGTGGGGCCAGTACAAGAAAGTTTAGAGTCAGCACTACAGAGGCATAAGATCGAGCGACAGGCCTATCATGGGGGCAATTTCATAGGGAACTACTGCAGAAAGTATTTTAAAGAAGAAGTTTTTACACACATTTCTGACACTCTTCTTAACAAAACACAAGAATACACTGAGGACGAGGACATTTTAGGGGTGGCCGTGACAACCAAGGTTATGTTTGATACATTAAATTCTCACTATGAACGTGTTCATTCTCTCATATCAAAAGCCCAGCCTGTTTCTGCAATCCAAGTAGCACAAGCTGAGTCTGCCATTTCAGATTACATGACCTTTTACAGACAGTGTTTTCCAAATCGTGTCATACCAAAACAACATATCCTGGAAAAACATTGCATAGAATTTATGCAAACATCTGGATTTGGACTAGGTTTTTCTTGGGGAGCAAGGAGGCGAGCAACTTCATTCAACAGTTTCTCGACTGGCACGGAGAAGTGCGGCCATTAGATCTGACAAAGATAGACTCAAAAATATGTTGGAAAGTGCAATCCTTCTGACAGCACCAGAACTTAACTGTTTAGCACCTCAGCCGGCAAAAAGGAAAAGGAAAGGCAGCACCAAGTAGTAGATATTTCACCAGTTTACCCTTGTAAAAAAAAAAACAACCAGTTAAAGAATCCTAAATGTGACAGTTTTAGTCCTATAAGTATTCTTTGACAAACAGTTGAGAATGTGTATGTGTGTGTACTTTGTTGGTCAATGTAATGCAGCTTGAAATCTTCATTATACATATTATATGCCTGTTCATGTAATCCTGATGAGAAAATGGCGATACTGCTTTTAATCGGTGGCCAACAACACTGAAAAGTTGCAATGCTACAGTGTTATACAAATCATTTCTGTCAAAAGCCATTTTTACGGTGTGATAATTGACTGGTAATGGGTATCAGTGCCCATTAGCAACCCAACACATGGATCGCTAACCTGAAGATACCACAGCCATGTGGATGCGACGCTCTTTTGACATTTACAACCCCGTATTTTCTGAACTGGACTTGACCCGTGGAATCGGAAAAGTGAGACTTGTTGTTTAATGTCTTGTCCATCAATCTGCCAAAATTCATGTCACTTCATGGTTGCTATCTTTTATTACACCATAATTAATTACTCACTTGTGAGTGGCATTTTGTGCAAATTTAATAGAAGTTTGTCATCATTTTATGGCTTTGAATTGGTGTATTTTCTTCTTTTTTTTCCACAAAACAAAAGAACAATATTTGCTGTGTACGAAATGGTTGTTCACTAGTTGAAAAATTTGTCAATAAAGATGTAATTAATAGGTAAATGCAGTGCCTGTCACGCATTCCACACATTCCTTTAACATGCCTAAGCCAGCCAGCACAGGTAAAATTTTCACCCGGAGGCGGCCCGCGGCGTCTTGACAGAAAGGGGCGTAAGATTTATGGGCTGGGTACCAAACTGAAGTGAATGCAGTTCGGCGCCGTGTGGGGTCTGATTTTGGTGGCGGCTTAAATGGGAGAATCCGGCTTAGGAGAGTCAATGAGTTTAATAAGATTAAGACATTCAAACATCACACAAGTGCAGATATGCATTCATTTTGTAAATCCACAGCTGTAAAAGCCAAAAAGCTAGGCCATCATCCCCCCAAATCAGTTACAAACGTTTGGACTCCTGTTCATCTCAATAGTTTCGTTACTTAAAACAGGTGTCATCCAAATCACAGAGACAGCAAAATCACTAACTGTTGCTTACCTTCTGACTGCCAGACCACCAATGAGTTTGTACCTCAGGGATTCACACTGAGCAATGGCACAGAGACCACGAGTGGCAACTTTCTCTGCATACAACTGTAGAATACATAAAGTATTGGATGATAAATTTTTTTCGTAATTCTAAATAACAGTAAACTTACCTGAAGTAGCAGCCCAAGATCAATTCCCAGTGCATTATTTGTCCTACTTACTATCCCTATTTGATAAGTTCTAAAAGCAAGTTTTTCTCAGTACAATATTGCCTACCAAAACTCATGTAAAGGATCAAGATGTCTTGTTACTTAATTTCAAAATCTTATATTCCACAACCCTTTTAATATCTATAAGTACTTTTATCTTGTAGTTACCATCGGTCAATTCCATAATAAGCTACCCGTTTCACTTATGACCATAAAAACATATACCATGCTTCTCTAAAACCAAAAACTGAGCATGTGCTCTGGCCAGGTAGTGAACTTGTTCAAATCGATGATAATAAAGACAAAGAATGACAACAATCCAGTTTTTATGAGTGGGGTTTCATGGCTAAATTAAGCTTAGTAATGACGACTGGGGTGACCACTGAACATTACAAGTTGCATAACTGTTTGGCCACAAGTTTGACTGCTTTTGTTGCAGCAACACAAAATCTTGCACTGTTTATCTGAAACATGCACAACTTTCTTGCTCCTGTTATTTTAGTTAAATTTCCCATCTGCATTCTGCTTCAATAATTGGCTAAATTTTAGACCATTAACTCTTTCCATGCCAAGGCCATTTCCACGTTTGTGCCAAGGGTTTTTTGCTCACAAAAAATCAAAGCAAGGGTGAATCAGAAAACTGAGAATATTACTACCTCAAATCATTGAAACCTAAGCATGTTATTGTTATAGGCCTAGGCCTAGGCCTATATCAAATTGAACGAAAATGGATGAAGAAGCTGAAAAACACATTAGATAGATAGGAATGTGAAGTACAAGCAAAAGGAAGAGCAGTCGTGTGAAACAAATCAAATTGATATCGACGATAGATCGTGGGTTGGTTCAAACGCGGTCGGCCATATCGACGATAGGCCTAGATCTAGATCATCGGGGATTGGCATGGAAAGAGTTAAAATATGATCTATGAACTACATAGTCATCATAGCCTATCATGCAAACCTCAACAGTGCCTTCTGGAAATCCAAAACGTTTCTGAACAACAGACGTCAATTCACGAATACGTCGGCCTTTCTCTCCAAGAACATTCTGGGTTCTGGTAGCAAGAATGATGATTTCTGTGCGTGTAGGGGTCACACGAACTTCAACACCACTGTATCCATCTTCAGCAAGCTCACGAGTTAGGAACTCATTCAATTCAGCCTTGAAAATTCCGTCTGTCACAAACTGGAGAAAAATGAGCATATATTATAAACAAATCTCTGTCACTCTGATGTCCGACAACAAACAAGATTTATTAATTTACAAACTTTAATAAATCAAAATCGCACATGGCAAGAACGCACTCTCTACACATCCGGTATGCATGCCCGGATGTGTAGCCAATTCTATTTGCGGACATCAGGTGACTACCACTGTCTGGGTGTCTTTACTAGGCCTAGATATCTAAATCTATTCAAAAGCAACTCAACTGGTAGGCTAGATCTACTTATTCTGCACCCCCAGAGCAAATATAGGCTATATTGCAGAAACTGGTGGCACTCTGAGTGTGCAAACAGTAGCAGAAGGGCGTTGAAATTCATATGCCAAACTTGGAAAATACACATTGAGTAGATCTACTAAACATCTCTGCTTCGAGTACGACTCTAGATCTGGAGTCTAGATCTATAGCCTACATAGATAGATATCTAGATCTAGAGTCTAGACTAGTGTAGTAGGCCTAGGCCTACATTGATTAGATCTTGACATCGAATTGAAACAGAATTATTTTTCTGGCAGCGACAACTATTCCATAGATCAAAATTGGCATAGGTAGTAGCAAGCACAAGTTCAAGTGATGATATCCACTGTATGCATGACAAATTAACTTACTAAAGTTACTGTGGTGTGTGAAGAAGAATGTTATGAACACGATAACCTAATGTCGACAAGAACCAGCGATTTCTTTCATCCGATCGAATCTTCACCACACGAGCAAATACAAAATCAGTCACTATCCAGCAAGGCGTTGCATTTAATTAAAAGTCACTACATACAAATATTTCGTTTGATCACCCCTAAATTCTGCATCAGGACACGAGACCTACCTTTCTCTTCTTTGAAAGTTGGGTCGCCATGATTGGGGCTCCTGCAAAAAAGAAAGACTATCAGGAACCGGATGTCGATCGTTGGATAAAATCAAAAATTCATTTAAGCTTTGATGACTTAACGAAACAAAACTACGTTGGGAAACAGTGTGCAAAGTTAAATTAATGTGCAACAAAAAAAAAGACACGAAAAAAAAACAACAAACCACTTCAGAAACAAAGAATACCCCCCCCCCCCCCCAAAAAAAAAAAAAAAACATTTTCAATAAACCTCAAAATAACTCGACTTTTAAAACAATAGCGAACTACAGGACCTTGTGTTGTCTTCGTCAGGTAAAAAAAAAAAAATCAACGGATAAAACGATGTGTCAAAATGAATAATCAGCTAAACGGCTGTTCTGTGGTTATTCAAAGACAGGGAATGGACTGACAATCTGAAATCAGTCTAGTATTTTCCTTTTCATGCCCTTCCTCGAAACAAAAGTGATGAGCGGAAATAAATCCTTTCTATCTGTAGATAGATGGAGCGCATGGCGGGTGTGACCTGCAGGCAATCTCGAACCTTGTAAGTCACAAAAGAGTTGTGAAAGGAAGGGAAGTTTTAGAGAAATAATTATTGTCGGTGTTTGGGATAAGATGTCTGAGAGACTTTAATTTTTTTCAGTGTTTTCTTATGATCATTGTTGTTGTTTTGTTGTTTTTTTTTTAGTCGGTAAACTTAACAAATTTATAAAGGCCTGAAAAATCCCAAGCCTGGATTCCACCTCTAAAATTCCAAGATTTTGGGAAAAAAATCCCAAGGACCGGCAACGCTTGTGGTCTTGGCCACAGACTAACATTGGTGACACTGCTAACGTGCATTAGAAATTTAGTAGGTCAGAGTCGTGCAAATTCTATAACCAAAACAGCACTTCAGTGGACACCGGAGGGACGGCGCAAGCGAGGCAGACCCAAGGCAACCTGGCGGAGAACAATCGAGGCAGAGATGAAATCCTTCAATCACTCATGGGGAACTCTCGCAAAGATGGCCCAGGACAGACAGGGCTGGAGATCCTTTGTTGCTGCCCTAAGCACCAGTGGGTGCAACAGGAAATAGTAGTAGTAGTAGGTCAGAGTCGTCGTCCTCAAAGTTTCAAGGGGAAAATGCTCGTCCACTCTTTATGTTTGACAACTTAGACTTCAGAACCAACGGAAGAAGTCAGGTGTGTTGCACACGTGAAGTATGGTCTCAGCAAAAGTGATGGGGTTTTCCAATCAATGAAGGATTATCTGCAGTGTTAAATAAGCCACAAATACTTTGCAACCCCTCATTACAAGGCAATGTCCATGAGGATCTGCGACTGTTTTTACTGTACAAGATGAGAAGGCAAATATTCCATGGCCTGCCAATTTATCCTTGGAAATACAGTGTAAACAGTGTGGAAGAGTTACCCTAAAATGAATAAATTTTATATAAAAATTATTTTTTGGTCGTGAATTCCGTTGTCTTCTATGATATTCAACTTTATGGTACGAAAGCAGAGTTACTCCTTTTATATAGGCCCTGTTGTATAGTGTAAAGCCCGGGCCATGTCAGACGGGCTTGTTACCAGAATGCTTAGCTAACTCTTGTGGTGGGCGATACGTCCAATTTTCAGTAATCATGATTACTGACTACTTTTGTGAAAAGTAATCAAATAAAGTATTGATTACTTTACCGATTACCATTCCTGTTGGGGGGGGGGGGGGGTTGTTTGGTGAGAGAACAGATCAAGTTTATTACTCCCATAGGCAAAAGAGATTTATTGGTTCAGCACATACAAATACACAAACACCGGTACAGTAATACTTTTGGAAACGTTTGATAATTACGGAAAATGTATCACAACGCAAAACAGTAACTGCCTAGAACGGGCATGGGTAATCTTTCAAATTGTAAGGGCCGCACCTGAAAACTTTGAGGCTAAGACGGCCGGTGTGGCATTATAAAAGGGCCTACGGCCACAATATGATATTTTATTACAGTAAGCCCCACCTCCGCCCCCGTCTTTCTGTAAATATAACAGAAAGAGAGCGCTATGGACGATCTTTTTTGCCATCCGCAATTCGAAGTAGCAGTGTTTCCTGATGTAATATGCTGTTGTTAGTTTTTCCTAATGGATTGTTCTTACAGTGTGTGTGTTTGTGTGTGTGTGAGCAATGTTCTTACTTGTTGGTAATGTTGTGTGAGCAATGTGCGTGTGTGCGGTAGGCGTTAAAGACTTGTAGGGCTTAGATAAATACTGTATTTGCTGTTGTACTGTTACTGCTGCTGTGACAACAGATTTCCTGGAAACAGTTATCTTATCTTATCTTATCCGAAAGGTTGTCTTTGAGAGAGAAAGCCACCACCCCCCCCCCCAATCATTTCTGTCTTAAAAAGTGAATATTTCTTCTTTTGATTTGTTTGTAACTTTTTCTGTCTAAATAACTCTGTTTCTGGAGAGAGAGAGAGAGACAGTAATGATAAAGTAAATCGTAAATTATAACTTACAGATGATTTTAATGAGTGGGGGAGGGGATTGCGAGTGTGTGTTTTATATTTATATATATTAATATTATTATGTTATCATGTGTGTTATTATTAGGCTAGTAGCCCAATAATAGTAGGCCTAGTAGTATTTTTTTTACAGCTCTGTTCAGTTATGTTCAGTTCAATCAACCCCGGGGACTGGCCAATTAAATTGCTTGGCAGGTAGTAGATTGCCCGTGTCTGGCTTCCATTCTGGCAACAATTAAATTACTCCATGTACATGTATATATCACGTACTGTATACAGATGTCCAGGGATGGTGGAGGAATGAACTTCAGTCGGTATGACCCTATCAAGTTAGAGATGTCCGCCTAGAGTTCCTGGCACTGTTTCTTCACACTTCTCCCTCACAATTATTCTGTCATTCTGATATTATATAGGAATTTTTCTTGTCCTTTCTTCTGCAAGAGCATAGACTTCCTCCTGAGCACCGTCACACAGAAAGTAGTGTCAGTGAATGTGGTAGAAGTATGAGAGTGCAAGTGTGATGAGAGAGAGTGGAAAGGAGACACAGAGAGAGAGAGAGAGAGCATTCTGTTAACATCGAGTATCAATCTGTGTTTGCAGATCTATACGCATGCACATTTGAGTTTGAGTTTGGGTATCACAGCACGTTGGCATGATTACTTTGCAATTTTCATGGTCTTTTTTGGGCATCCTATTTAAGTTTGGCATTCAGAGTTCACCAATTTCAAGTTTTACAAGTAGAAGTAAATAACTCGATCCATTTTACGACTTTATTACATTGGTAAAATTCTCAAGAATTGTTTTGCATAGATTTTAAAAGAATTTTGTAAAAGTGTAGCCTATAAACATTTTTCAGTCAAGTAGTAGATCCTAGCTCTTTTCAGAAAGGATAAAACTTGCCATGGGTCCACTGATGCTGTGCCTTTACACAAATAAGTTTCTTGTCTGAAGTAGGCCTACATAGATTTTATATGTATGGTATGGATGACACACCTCATGAATTAATATATTCACATAATTGACACAGACAAACTGGAACATGTAGATCTAATGTAAAAAAATCAAGAAAACACCAAGCACTGATAAAACTAATTTTATTATCCAAAAGATATCACAGTATTGTAGAAAGACTGAAATACACACTTTGAGCTAATGTTTGCAACATGAAATCTTTGAATAAATCCAGAATAAGGTCAGAATTATTCATTTTCAACAGCCGTATTTTTACGCATCAGGTCAGTGACCTTTTTGAGACGTAACCACCGTGTTATTGTTCACTGTATCTCTTCTAAATCAAACGCATTGTGACATGGACATGTTAACCAGTGAACCACTGGTCGGAATCACAAAGACTAAGCTTTCAAAGTAATCAAAGGCTCTCCCCACACTTTCAAAAGATGTAACATCGACATGCGAACTGTTGCTCAACAAATTTGCAATATTATCTCACTTTCTCACAAGCTGACCACCATCTGCAGTTGTCTGTATCTAAGAACCAATCAGAAACAAGCTCTGACATAATCTTTGCCCCAAATGCCCACATTGGTTTATTAGTATGTGTCAATCAGGATGAAACCATTTGTGTAAGGCTTGGGAGGGCGTGGCTAGTTATCATGCTTTGTTCTCACGAAAACTACAGCTGTCAGTTTGGAATCATAAGTCAGATCATTGGTTAGAGACTGACAGACTAAGGTTTTGCTGGTTAATTTATTATCAAGCGTGATAAGGCATAGCAGCAAATGTTTTCATACCGATCAATAAAAACCGAACCACGTGGACAGCGTATGTGGTCATCGTATAGCGGCACGGGTCAGTGACCCCAGATAAGATGCTCCATCAGTAAGGTCACTGTCCGGGTAGCGCGCAGGGTGAGCGTTAACTATTATATATCCAAGATATTTTTCTAAGAACAAAATGTCCTCGAAACTCACGGACAAAACACAAATTCTAATTATTCTTTTCCATTCCTCACAACGTGTACATAAGAATGACACACATTAGTCAGCTTCTTGTGCTCTGGTTACAGACTTAATAAAAAACAGCGTATAAGCATGAAATGCTTTATTTAGCAAGAGGGACAAAGTATAATAACACCTTTTCATGCAAGAGATCAAAATCTCACATAACTGATAACCAAAATTAAACTTAGGCAATAAAATTTTCACTGAATCTTATTTTAAGGCAGGCCTATCAAAATACAACAGTAATCTTAGTTAGTTTATGAAAAGCTTAAACATCTTCCTCCATACACACAAGGAAATCAATGTTTCAGTTTTTTATTTTTATTTTTGTAATTTTGTTTTTTTCTTTGTCAAATTGAGCTTGGCCATATGCCCTAATGTTCCAGGAAAAAGTAGAAAAGGAGGTCAGTGTATTGAGAAAATAGGTTATTAAAAGCTATATTTTTATTCGCCCATAGACATGCTTATCATGAGCTTGCTTTGCCATTGATTTCCTTGGAAGATATAATCAAGTGACTGGAACTGACATAATCTAAAATCAAAATAGAAAACCCTGTGCTCTTATCAATAAATCAATGTAAAAATTGTTGTATAAACAATAATTAATTAGTATGATAAAAATAATGGTAATTCTGAATTCAGTTCTGTCCAAAGATAACTAACTATTCACATGATTTTAAAACTAAATATATCATAGAAGACATGCTCATTCACATTTTAAATGCAGTTTTATTGGCTGAAAGTAAAAGATTAATAACAAATCAATTTGAATCTGATAGTTTCTCAAACAGTTCAAAATGAGAGGCATGCCACTTTGTACCTTAGCTGTTTTCGTGTATTATCGGAGCAAAATTGCAAATGAATTTGTCATGCACTTGTTTATCAGCTTGAATTTTCAAACTAATGGGGACTGTTATAATTTGGCCTCCTGCCTCTTTTGACAGGTGAAAAATCTCTAAGATTGTGGATTTAGATTTTTGGTGCTCCATGTTATCTGACATTGAGTAATGTATGTATTGTGGTTATTAGCCAAACAGGTTAACCACTGGTAAGGGGGAAGTACTTGGGAGTGCATTACAGGTTAACTACGAATAGTCCACTATTGTAAGTGTTGAAATAACCACAGGAATCATAAGCTGTGATGACGACCGACAAATTGAAGGTCCTTGATTCTGCGTTGGACAAGTCCAGAACCATTGATGTGTTTGCTGTTTCCTGCCACTGTACAATGTTGCTGGCTCCCAGCTTGGATCCGACAGTAACCTCAAAACTCAGGTCAGACCAGTAATTTTAAAATGGTTTTATAATGTATGCTGTATGCCCGTAGGGCAATCACACAATTCATTTTAGGATGTACAGTGTACGTCCACAGAGCAGTGAATAGATTAATTAACCCTTTGAAGATGACAGGGCCGATGATCAGTCCAATTATTTTACAGTGAAAAAGACGATGGGGCTAGTGTCATGGACTTGTAGTCGGTAGTCTAAACTGATTTTTACTTTTTATCATAACTCACCAGTTATTGTCCAATCTGATGGAGCTTGCTTTTCTAAGAATTTTGATACCAAATTTATTATTCTGGCTTAAAGGCTTTAAAAGTTATGGCATTTTCAAAAGTGAAAAAACACCTTGGATTTGCTACTTTTGTAAATGGCATGATAGTCCAACTTTGTCTGCCCATAAAATGACAGTTTATTGAGCCATGGCATCAAAAATAACCAGTTTACAAGACAAAGGGGTGTACACTAAGCTCAATTTTTTTTCGAGGGTACAAATATAATACAAGCATTTCATTTTACTTTTGTTAGTCATCAGACTTCATCCGACGTCAATTCTTTGTGAACTCTTACATGGGAGACTAATATAGTGGGTTTTTTCGTTCGTTTTTTCTTTCAAAAGGAGGTCAACCGTGTCCCCATTGACTTAGCACTGAGTTTCGGACAAAGGTGACAAAATAAAGCATTGGCTGTGTATATAAAAACAGACAGCGCTTCGTGCAAAAACATGCCCCATGTCTGTTTTTGGCATACCCTGAAAATGCAAAGACTGAGGCTCATCTGCGTATAACTCTGATCCTGATCTATTAAAGTTTCCACCAATTTCTCGGTGAACAAACTTTTCAACAAATGATTTTTAAAGGAATTTCATCTTAAAACAGGATGAAAAACACATTAGATTAAACCTCATTTATCTGGCTTTCTGTGTGTGTTACGTTCAAACATGTATGCTACATCGGCGCGACGCTTTGGATCCTCTGTTATGAGAGGTCCAATCGGTACGTGTGGCTCAGGGCAAAAACAACAAGACTATGTCTTGTTCAAGCAATAAAAATACACAGCTACACACATTAAACAATGCAAAAGATAATATACTTTGACAGAGGAAGAATTGAACCTTACTTTGATGTCGGATGCATGCCATTTTACATCAACACACAGCAATAGCAGCCATGTAATGCTGGCCTAAAATTATGCCAAAGCGGGATTTCGCACCTTCAGCGGGGCAGTTTAGACTACCTGCTTGTAGACAATCAGAGTGCTTGTGTCTTAAAATCTATAGATCTGTACATATCAATGACAGATCTTCCCGCTGTTGTCAACACATTTAATCATTTTTTTGTGCTGTGAACCCCCATTCTTTTAGATGGTTAACATCCAAAATACCCCCGTCTCCAAAAGGTTAACCAAATGATTCATCCCCGAATTCATCCACACTCCTAAAGATTTACCAGGTTTGAAAACCTGTTCTCTATGAACAATTTATAACAACTAATGTGAGAGAACATTTTGAGTACGGTATCAAAATAAAACAAGCACCAAAGAAGAAAAAAGCATATTTACCTATGACACTAGGCCCTGGCGGGTTCATAATGACAATGGTTTCAGCAGAACCTTGTCTCTCTGTGTCAAATATGTCTATAGGAATGATTGTTATACTCGTGTTGCTACTGTTGGATATAGGTAATCCATATAAACTGGCAGAGAAAGGTGGGAAACATTGCTGTAGACCCAGACTGTGTAGGTACAGTTTGTGCTGTTATCACTTGTACCATTAAGCCTGAAAAACAGATAAGCAATCAGAATACATGTACTACAATTTTCCAGTGTGATTCAGATTTCACCGTATCCCTAGGTGGGAATTAGAAAACCTTCACAGGGCTGAAAATGCATTAAAACCAGCCAACAAATCTGAACTTAGCTTTAAACATGGATATTTTGTATACAGTCGAGCACGGAAAACTCGAATTCTTCGGGGTGGCTTAATCTAGTTCGAGTTTGCCAAATTTCGAGGAATACGTGAAGCATTCATCATGAGGTTTTATTGCTGTATATTCAAGGAAAATAACACAACTGACAACGTGTACCACGAATTACTTGTACTTCCCTTAATCTCTTCCCACCCCTTCCCGTGGTCAGTTGAAAGAGAAGCAAACTAAGTATAAAACTGGCGCGCGTGGCGACGGCGGCACGCGACCTTGTGCCCGAACGCTTTTTTTTTTCTCTTCTGTAAGGACCAAGACATGCCCAGCAGCGATAAAATGAACTAAAGGGTGAATACTACTCACCATTTTTCTCTGTTCGGCTTTACCTCCGCTCGTATGGCAACGCTTCCTTCCTTTTTTTTTTCTATTGCGGTATGACTATGAGCGCGGGACCATATGTGAGTGTGCATGAGAAAACCCGGTATAAGTCGGCAGAGCTGATTTTGAGAAAAACGGCTTTGAAGTGAAAATATGGGTCCGACACAAACCTCCAACTTGGCTGTTGTTTAGGGGACCGTGGCATGTTACAGGGTAAACTGTAGACGAGCAGTGAACACTACTCACTATGATCTCTATAACGGCTTTGTAATTAGACTACGGCCTCCTAACAAGATCCAAAAACTTCCGACTCGGCTGTTGCTAGGGGACCGTGGCGTGTTACAGGGTAAACTGTAGATGAGCAGTGAACACTACTCACTATGATATCTATAACTGCTTAGTTATTAGACTACGGTCTCCTAACAGCAATCACTCCAATATTACTTGGTCAATTAGCTATGGCCACTAATACGATTAAATGCCGTTTTCTCAAAATCTTGTTTTAGGGGAGTCATTGTCTTCAATTTATCAGAAATGTCTTGTCTTTTATTATATGTACAGAACTCAAAATGTCATGTTCCCGACTTATACCGGGTTTTCTCATGCACACTCACATATTATAAGCGGGCCACAGACCTGCAATCCGATTTGACAATTCTACTTGATGCAAACCGATTGGTCCTTTCGGTTTGTAGGTCTGTGCGTTTACTTGACGTTTGTGCAAGCCGATTTGTTCAATTTGATTTGGCTTGCGCAAGACCAGATTTTGTTTGGTGTTTCGCCTTCAAGCCGATCGCACGCTGACACGCTGACTGCCCCACCGCTTCTCTCCCCGCTTCCCCTTGTGTTTTTTTCTTTCTATATTTAGATCTAGGCCAAGGCCCTACTAGTCTAGTAGATGCCGAGCCTGTGTGTAGTGTGTAGGCCTACAGTACTGTTTCTGCAAGGCAGGCCGCAGGATCTCAGCCCTATAAACATGGCTTCGTGGTCAAAAGAAGCACTTTTATCATTTATAGAAGTCTATAAATCGTATGATTGTTTGTGGAGGATCAAGTCAAAGGAGTACAGCAATCGAATTTTAAAAGACAAGGCCTACCAACAGGTGGTTCTGTTCACACGTCAAATTGACAGCACAGCCAACCGAGAAATGGTCACAAAAAAAATAAATTCACTTCGGACAGCTTTTCGGAAGGAACTGAAAAAAGTTGAAAGCTCCAAGACTTCGGGAGCAGGGGAAGAAGAGGTATATGTGCCCAAACTGTGGTACTTCAATGAACTACTCTTTTTAAGAGATCAAGAGCTCCCACGGTCTTCCATATCAAATATTGGAATGGATCTGCAACTTCTACCATACTCATCACAACAAAATGAAGAAGACACCGAAGTAAACACGCAGGTGAGCAGAGTTGTTTATCAACTTTTTTATTACAAGTATTGAACCCGCGAAATTCGCGGGGGGGGGGGGAGTGAAAAGTGTTGTGAGTAGGTCTGGGGTGGCTGCAATGGAGGGAGCATTACTTGACCGTTGGCACAGCAAAGTGCAGCAAGAACCACGAATGTTATGGATGGACTCGGAAGCACGGTTTCAAATTTGGGGAACCGGACGTTGAGATCGCACGGTGGACCGCAAATTCAGTGACGTCATGCCACATAAAAACTCACGCCCGGATGGTATTTATTTGGAACAAATGCAAATTTGCGTAGTTCAAAAAAATACTTACGGAGAGTGTTCAGCAATGAGTGTAGCAAGGAATCAACTTCAGACCAAAAGAAATTTGTATGCAAAATTTGAGCTCGATTGGTGCACAGATAGCCGAGCTACGGCTTTTACAAAAAAAGCGAGTTTTTTTTTTATAATAGATAGATTTGTATTCATTACATTTCTTTCACTCCACCACCGACAACCATAATTATGACACCATCATCATTATGACATCATCATCATCATCATCGTTATCATTATCATCATCATCGTGGTAGTGGTGATTATAGACAGCAGCCACACTTTTATTTTAAACTTTTAAAACAGAAAAATTGAAATGTCTCAATATCTGAAATTAGCACTAAGCTTAAACTGGTTACTCCTTTAACAACTATTTAAATTTAAAGTACTTTGTGTTGCCACGGAACGCTTCCAGCACTGTTGAAATATTCCATAAAGGAATCTCGAACTGCCTTTGCTTCTTCACTTGCAAATCTGTTCTGATTGGCGCATATGTCAGCAACATTGGTGTTTCCACATCGGAGTCCTTCTGTCACTTGGCATGATTCCAAATCCTCACAATCCGCAGATTCTGGTGGCAAGTACCCAGATGACTTCCTTCGTAAATAGTTGTGCAGCACACAGCATGCCATGACACTTTTTTCAATGTTTTCTGGCTTGACATTGATGCAGGATTTCAGGACTCTGAATCTGGATACCAAAATGCCAAAAACGTTTTCTATGACTCTTCTGGCACGGGACAACCGATAGTTGAATATTCTTCGTTGATTGTCCAGAGTTCTGGCATTGTACGGCTTTAGAAAGTCCTTTCTCATGGCAAACGCCTCGTCTGAAACAAAAACGAAGGGCAGTCCATTTTTGGGATTCAGTTCTGGTATCTTCAGCTCCCCAGCCAACAGTTTGTGATAAAAGTCAGTATTTTCTATCACTGGACTCCATCTGAAATGCGCGCGTTTGTTCCAAAGCTGGCATACAGAAATTCGTAATTGGCATTTGCTATTGCAAGAAGTACCATACTGTGAAAACCTTTGTAGTTGTAGTAGAATGTAGCATCTGCGGGCTATCCCTTGCCCTCCCCCGTTTTCTTGTTACACTGGTGAGCATGTGTTCATTTCTTCTTGACAACCGCTAGAGTGTACTGTACTCCGTGACCTGACCTTCTTCTCCTAGTGAGTAGTTTTTTCCTCGCCCGCTTGTTGTCAGGTGTTTTGACTCGTTCAGTAAATATTAGTATGTTCCCGAACATTCGATAACACTGTGGAGAAGGATGTTTACGCCAGATTTGGCCTTGAGTGATGTAACCTGATGACGTATTGATGCGTGATTGGTTAGTTTGTGCGAGGGCAAAGGTAACGTTTATTTCGGGAACTTTCTGTAGGAATGTTTATATATATAGACCTGTGTGAGTGGTTGGTGGGGTGAGTAAGTGAGTTTCCTTTTGTGTGGCGTAGATATTTAGTTTCGCTGGTGTCTTCCTAGTAACTTATTGTTCACTATACAGTTATTAAACTTTAGTATTATTTAATCTATCGTCGGATCTCGTGTTTATTTATTTTACAGCTGTAATAGTTTCGTTTTCTAAAGGGTTGTAGTTAGATCAACTAACTCCCCCCTACTATAACGTGCTAGAACAACCTCAGCTGTTACATATTGGGGGCTCGTCCGGGATCCGACCATATTCGAACGGACCAGATCTAAATTACTAGATTTATTTACATAGTTTACAGTAGAATATCATCGACAAGCTATCTACAACATGTCGGAGGTTATTGGAAGGCTTAGCCAGGAAGCGGACGCTATGGAGCTCACTGGGCAGGAGAGACGGGACTACTTCCGTGAAGGCCTGGAAAGAGAAAGACAGCTGGAGGCTCAACGACAGGAGAAGGAGGCTGAACGACAGCTGGAAAGGGAAAAGATGAACCACGAGCTGGAGATGGAGAGGATCCGCCAGCAACGTGGAGGCAACGACTCAGCGCAGAAGACCGACGACCACGCCAGTTCCAAGAGACCCAAGCTACCTGCATTTCAGGACAAGAAGGACGATCTGGATAGCTGGTTGCTGCGGTTTGAGAGGTTTGCCGAGACAGCTGAATGGCCCAGATCCACCTGGACGACATCACTGTCTGCCCTGCTGACCGGGAGAGCTTTGGAGTGCTTCTGCAGACTACCGATCGACGAAGCCAAGGACTACGACAAGGTCAAGGAAGCGCTGCAGAAGAGGTATAACCTGTCAGAGGACGGATACAGACTCATGTTCAGACAAGGTAAGCCTGAAGATGGAGAAGATGTTGGAATGTTTTTGACCAGGATCAAGACCTATCTAGAGAGGTGGATAAAGCTGTCGAAGACGGAGGAGACCTACGAAGGAGTGAGAGATCTGTTCGTCAGAGAGCAATTCATGGATGCCTGCCCACCAGACCTTGCAACCCATGTGAGGGAGAGGAAACCAAAGACGCTACAGGACATCGCAGATTCAGCGGAGGCGTACCTGGTAGCGAGGAACCGGACGCTCAGCGGGAGCGCCAGACTGCAGAGCCGGCCAGTGCGACAGAGGCCCAACGGAGACAGAAGCCCACAGGTCTGCCATAGGTGCCAGAGGCCGGGACACAAGGCGAGGGAGTGTCGTGCAAGGACAAAAGACAAAGGTGAGTTCAGATGTTACCTTTGTGGAAAGCCAGGCCACGTTCGGAGGATGTGTCCAGCCCAGAAGGAAATGGGACGAGGCAAGCCGAACAAGGCGGCGGCGGCCGTAGTTATAGCGGCGGACGAGTCGTCAAGACAAGATGCGACGACGGCTGACACCAGCATCAACGTTCAAGCGGTAATGAAGGACGGGAAGCTACAGTTAGCGGTGCCTGTTACTTGCGGAGGATGCAGTGACGGAAGGACCGTGGAGAAACTGAAGTTACCAGTGATGAAGGGCTTGATTGGAAATCGAGCGGTAGATGTCCTAAGAGATACCGGCTGTGAAGGTGTAGTGGTGCGGCGAGCACTGGTGGACGACGGACAGCTCACCGGTGGGAAGAAACTTATCGCGAGGATCGATAACTCCTTGCTAGCGGCGGAGGAAGCCGTTATCGACGTGAAGACGCCTTACCTGACGGGCAAAGTGACGGCGCTGTGTCTCCCGGAGACCATCTGCGACCTAGTAGTCGGGAACGTGGACGGAGCGAAGGATCCGTACGACCCTGATACTGAGGTGATGGCAGGAGCGGTGACCACGAGGGCCCAGGAGAAGAGGAAGGACCGGTCTACGTCGCTGAAGGTGCCGAGGGCAGAACGGCACGCGGGAGTGGATAGAGAGGAACTTATCCGACTCCAAGAAGAAGACGAAGTCATTAGGAAGTTAGAGCAGAAAAGGATCCCAACTAATAGAGGCAATAAATCTGTTCATTTTGAGAAACATGGAGGAGTACTGTACCGGATCTACAAGGACCTGAGACAGGCGACGGTTATAAGGCAAGTGGTACTACCCGAGAAACTGAGAGAGTATGTACTGAGTGTAGCCCACGACTCGATCGTCGGAGGACACCTCGGCGTGAAGAAAACCAAAGACAGAGTTATGAGCAATTTTTATTGGCCTGGAATTGAAGGTGACGTCGCGAGATACTGCCGCTCATGCGACATATGCCAGAGGACGATGGACAAGAGTCAACCCGTGGAGTCAGCTGGCATGACAATCATCGAGGACTGCGACCTGGAAGGCGACAACGGTGGAACGACGGAGGACCTTGCCGACCTAGGAAGCTGGGACCAGAAGGAAAGCTACAGAGATGTCCAGTATGGAACGCAACTGACATCGGAACAACGTCAAGAACTCTGCGATGTGGTGAAGAATTACCAGCACGTCTTCACCAATCTCCCTGGATGCTGTCAGTTGGGTGAACATCGCATCGACCTGACGACAGAAGTACCAGTTCGTCAACGACCATACCCGGTGCCCTACGCTATGCGCGACTCATTGAAGGAGGAGCTTAGCACCATGGAACGACTGGGCATCATTCGAAGGAGCTCATCAGCTTATGCTTCACCTACTGTTGTCGTCAAGAAGAAGGACGGATCCAACCGAGTCTGCATCGACTACAGGAGGTTAAACAAGATCACAGTATTCGACCCTCATCCGACAGCAGCGCCATTAGAAGTGTTTCAGAGTCTCTCGAGAGGAAAATTATTCTCTCGGATTGACCTGAGCAAGGGATACTGGCAAGTGAAAGTTCGAGAGCAAGACGGCGTTCGTCACCATGGGAGAGCACTATGAATTCACTCGGATGCCTTTTGGGATGATGAACTCAGGAGCCAGGCTGAACAGGATCGTAAAGCCATTGATCCGTGGAATGAACAATGTGACAGCATATGTGGACGACCTGCTGATTCATACAGAGACATTCGACGAGCATGTGAAGACTCTCAAGGACTTACTGCAGAGGATGGACCAAGCTGGATTAACTGCAAGCCCATCGAAGTGTCTGATTGGAACGTCTGAAGTAGACTTTGTTGGACACTTAGTGGGAGAAGGTATGATTGGCCTGTTAGAAGAGAATGTATGTAAGGTACGAGACGCACCCAGACCCACCACTAAGAAGGAAGTGAAAGCATTCTTAGGATTAGTGGGATATTACCATGAATTTATTCCTAACTTTTCAGCGATTGCATCACCATTGTCTGATTTACTTAGAAAGGGTCAGCCCAATATAGTTCAGTGGGATGAAACGCAGCAGAAAGCGTACACCTCTTTGAAGAATGTCATTATCTCCAAACCCGTGTTATGTTTGCCAGATTTTTCCGAAGAGTTTGTCTTAGCAACTGATGCATCAGATCGCGGATTAGGCGCTAGTCTTATGCAGGAACACGAGGGAAAGTTGTACCCTGTGGCATATGCTAGTCGTAAGCTATTGCCTCGTGAGACAAAATATTCGGTCTCAGAGCGCGAATGTTTAGCTATTGTTTGGGCTGTAAAAAAGTTTACTTTGTATTTGTATGGAAAGGAGTTTGTGCTCCAAACTGACCATCGGTCATTAGAGTTTTTGAACTCTGCCAAGTTTGACAGTCCAAAGTTATTACGATGGAGTTTATTTTTACAGTCTTATCGATTCAGGATTCACTACGTAAAAGGCAGAGAAAATGTCTGTGCCGATTTCCTGAGCAGGGTATTTTAAAGTAGTACACTATCAGTGAAATGCATTGTAACCCATACTTTTGCCTACTAGATGAATTGCTAGGACGGCAGTATTGTACTGTAATTGGGGACATAGTTCATCTGTAACTGAATATTGAATTGATGGCTGATAGAGAGTCATGATGTGTTAGTCACATTTTGATTTTATGCTATGTCATATTTGTTACCAATGGAACTTGGTGTAATTTTTGGAAAATGTAACCCAAATGGGGACTGCGAGCAAGCAGTGTTTGTGTTATATTGCAATGTTGTAACTTGTTTTGACCTAATATGATGAAGAAAGACCCTAACCAGTGGTCGGTATGTATTGGTATTTTTGCCATTGTACGTATGAGTTATACATTTTGGAGATAACCATGTTATGTACAACAAGTTATATGCTATGATTCGTGCACGAAGCATTGTGTAAACGATGGGCCATCGTTTCACCTTATATGATTTGTAATAATATCATTGACCATTGTTTCACCACAGTGGTGGCGTTGTGTTATTTTGACTAGTAGGCCTAATGTTTACTATTGGGAAGCAATGACGGTATCGTATTAGTTATGGTATTAGTGATACAAAGTACACTGCATTGTATTGTATTTGTGATGACATTCGGGAAGACACTGAAATTGTTAATAATTGTAATAGAATTAGCAACTACCTTTGTGAGATTGGGAGTACTGTAAGATTGTTATTTCAAGATATTGCAGACGCTGAATGGTGTTTCGGAGTTGAAGATGTTCAACTTAAATTGGGGAGTTGTGTAGCATCTGCGGGCTATCCCTTGCCCTCCCCCGTTTTCTTGTTACACTGGTGAGCATGTGTTCATTTCTTCTTGACAACCGCTAGAGTGTACTGTACTCCGTGACCTGACCTTCTTCTCCTAGTGAGTAGTTTTTTCCTCGCCCGCTTGTTGTCAGGTGTTTTGACTCGTTCAGTAAATATTAGTATGTTCCCGAACATTCGATAACACTGTGGAGAAGGATGTTTACGCCAGATTTGGCCTTGAGTGATGTAACCTGATGACGTATTGATGCGTGATTGGTTAGTTTGTGCGAGGGCAAAGGTAACGTTTATTTCGGGAACTTTCTGTAGGAATGTTTATATATATAGACCTGTGTGAGTGGTTGGTGGGGTGAGTAAGTGAGTTTCCTTTTGTGTGGCGTAGATATTTAGTTTCGCTGGTGTCTTCCTAGTAACTTATTGTTCACTATACAGTTATTAAACTTTAGTATTATTTAATCTATCGTCGGATCTCGTGTTTATTTATTTTACAGCTGTAATAGTTTCGTTTTCTAAAGGGTTGTAGTTAGATCAACTAACTCCCCCCTACTATAACGTGCTAGAACAACCTCAGCTGTTACCCTGAATGAGGTGGTGGAGTTATGGCGACATGTTTTCCGTCCACACAACCTAAACAATTTGGAAACTGCCATTTGTTTTCAAATTCCTGTCCAATGCTTGTCCATTCTGCCTCGGTGCTTGGAAACTGAAATGTAGAAAAAAATGAAATGAAATGAGGTACAAACAAACAAAATGAACAAAATAACAACAACAACAACAACAATAACAATAATAATAATAATCATAATAATAATGTTTATTTCTTCAGGACACCCTCTCCCAGGAAGATGTAGACAACAGCCTAGAATTTGAAGTTGAAGACAGCGCTATGGGACCAGGCCTTGCCCCTCTGCCTTCAGGTCGTGCTTCTACAATATCCACGGCTTCTGTGGGGTCTTTGCCGGCGGGAACATCAGCAGAGACAATTACAAGCTCAAGCAGTAAATCAAGGCCAGGAAAACGAAAGGCAGATGATGAACTACTCACGCTCGTTCGCTACCGCTTGCAAGTGCCAGATGAGGATGAACATGATGCTTTTGCCAAAACAGTGGCTTTCAAAATGAAGAAATTGAACAATAGACAATGCTTTATCGCTGAAAAACTCATAAATGATGTGTTGTATGAGGCTGGGCTTGAACAATTAAGCACACAGTCATGTGTCGTGCCACAGCCGTCTGTTGTCCAGTACGCTGATGATTCTAACCAAGAAGTGTATAGAACCTATCAGTATCACAAACTCTAATAAGAAATCACTTTCAAGATGAACATAATTTGTTAATTTTTTAAATTGGAAAAAAAATACTGATAACAAATAAAGAATGTTTTTTTGTTCATCATTGTTAGTCTGCCTGTCTTTTTCTGGTGGTTTGCAATCAGGCCTGTATCAGTTACGTCTTTAACTAGGTTACATTAGCATGTCTGTCTGTCTGTCTGTCTGTCTGTGTGTCTGTCTGTCTATCTGTGTGTCTGTCTGTCTGTCTATCTGTCCGTCCGTCCTTCCGTGCGTCCATTATTACGCTATATTATTTTACTTACTTGCAAATAGTCATCTTTAAGTGACTCGGAAATCTGGTGACAAGTTTCTGGAATAATCTGTCCCAATGCTTGAGGCGAGATCCTGGTGGAAAATTTCAAGTCTTCATAGCTGCAACCTGTGCTAGGAATCTTAATGTAGCCGTGAGTCGTTCGTGGGCGCTAATAGATTTTCTCAGCACTGTGTCTTCTTTTTCAATCAAAGGGTTCAACACACTCAAAAGCTCCACGTAAATATCTTCATCCATGCGAAGAAAATTTCTAAAGTCTGCTGGGTATAATCTCAGCTCTTCCAACAAGTCAGTATGATTACACTTAAGTCTTGCAAGAAGCCAATTTTTACTCCACAGCGATCTTCTTTTTTTTCAACACAAGATAGAGAGCGCATAAAATAGCCAACTCGTCTCGTCTTTACACCATTTTGGATCTGGTGTGCGCAAGTAAAACTGACGCAAATTCTGTGTAGTGTGTGGGCAAAGATTTGAGCGATTTGGAATCATGTTTGTGCAAGTAGATTGGATCCAATCTATTTGATCAATTCGGATTGCAGGTCTGTGGCCCGCTTATAGATGTACTAGTATTACATGACCATATAGTACATAGACTACGCGCGGAACATACCGGTACCTAAAAAAAAAAGTTATTTCCTGCCGAATCGGTCGTCTCAGGTCGCCGTTTTTATCGGGGAAAGGGGGAGGGGGCGACTATACGCACTATCCTGCCACCACTAGGCTATGCTGCAGCTAACCGAATGAAGTTTCTGGCGTTCGGTGTTTTTTCTTTTCTAGTTCTAGGCTACTGGGATGTAAGGGCGTGCGAATCAAAAAATTTCGGACTCGATACCGGAATCGAGTAATAACAAAAGGAGTCGAGTAATTACTCGAGTAAGTACTCGATTCCCAAGGTGCCAGGAATCGAGTAATTACTCGAGTAATTATACTAACGAGAACTTGTTATTCAATTTTTTTTGCATGGCAAATGTTGGTGTTGCTATTGTTTTAACTTCAGTACTGTTGTTGGTGGTGGTGGTAGTGGTGGTGGTAGTGGTGATAATAATGCACTGCTGCTGCAATTACTGTTTTAACCTTGTTGTTATTGCTGCTAATGCTGTTGTTGTTGTTGTTGTTGTTGCCACTGCTGTTTCACCACTGCTGCTGTTGTTGTATTTGTTGTTGTTGTTGCTGTTGCTGCTGTTGTTGTTGTTGGTGTTGGTGGTGGTGGTACACTGAAAATAAAATGCATACCTAAAATTTATAACTGTGAACCTGAGAGAATGCACTTCATACATGAAGTTTGCTTGGGATCATCATAGCTTCTTAATAGTCAGCAATTGAAAGTTGTTGGGTTTTTTTTTCTTTTTTTTTTCTTCTTTTTTTCTTTCTTTCTTTTTTTTTTTTTACAACATAATTGCTGTTTAGAAACAACAACATATTTACATTTTCTGCTGTCAATCTTGATCTCCTGCTGGATACCAGTTCTCCGGCAGCAGAAAACAATCTCTGTGATGGGACGGAGGATGCTGGAATGCACATATATTTCTTGGCAAGTTTCGAAAGTCTGGGGAATATGTTTTCGGATTTTCTCCAGTATTCCAATGGATCGCTGTTTCTGGGGATGTTTTCATCTTCGAAGTATCTTCGTTTTTCAATTTCGGTGTTGACGGTTTGTGTTCTCTTGGTTGTTGTGGATGCAACAAGATCGTCAAAGTGCGACCATAAGTTGTCAGTTGCTGTAACATCTTGTGCATCTGTTGATGGGCCTTGTTCTGGGTCTGGGTCAGGCATGATGGAAGTCATTTCTGCCACAAGTCTTGTGCTTGTTGCTTCAAGAGTCACTGGAGACGAAAATGCAAGTTTCTTGAATCGTGGGTCGAGAAGAGCAGATGCTGCCAGGTGAAATCGGGTTTCGCCATCTCGAAATCTTCTGTCCAGATTGTCAAGAAGTTTCTGTGCTAGTGGCGATGTTGCAGCATGTCCAGTCATTTTTCTGCGTAGGACCTGGCAGAGGGTTATAACTTTCGACAGGGAGTCGTATTTTTCGGCCGAAAACTCTCTCGTGACATCTTCAAATGGCCGCAGGATTTCTAGGGATGACTTCATTTGCTGGACTTCTCTGTCTTCAATACAAAGGCTTGGTCTGCCCACATAGCACAAAGCTTTTGTGACAGCCTGGTGCTGCTCGTGATATCGTTCAAGCATGTCATAAGTTGAATTCCATCGTGTTTCAACTTCAGCTATGAGTTTTTTGTTCGGTTGACCAGATTGACTTTGTATTTCTCGAAGACAGTCGGACGCTTTGACGCTGTGGTGGAAATAGGTGACTATTTCCCGGACTTTTCTACGAAGAGGGGCCAGTTCAGATTCGTCCAAAGCTCCTTTCACCACAAGGTTTAACATGTGTGCAAAGCAGGGCATCTGGTGTTGACCCAATGTTCTGATTGCTGCTATCATGTTAGAGGCTCCATCCGTGACAACTGACACAATCTTGCTTTCGATGCCCCAGGAAACACATATGGCTTTGATTTCATCTGCAATGTTCTCTGCTGTGTGTTCTCGTTTCATGTGAACGGTGTCCAGGGTTGCAGATTTCAGTTTCCATTCATCTAAAAAGAACATTAAAAAAATGTATAAATATGAGCAAATGAGAGAGAGAGAGAGAGAGAGAGAGAGAGACGACAGAAAGAGAGAAAAGAGACAGACAGACAGACATAAACAGACACAGCCACACACAGAAACAAGACGAAAAGATATTATAGTGAAATGAGGTATATTTACCTGTAATGTGGTGGCACGTTACTGTTAAATATGAAACAGTCTGGCGGGACGTCCACCCATCTGTTGTGAGAGCGATATACTCGGCCTTTGCTAAGTCTGTTTTCAGGGCTTCAGCTTCCTTCGCATACAACTCTTTTAGGTAATGTCTAGACATAGTCGTGCGACAGGGGATGTCAAATTTCGGGTCCAAGGCATGCAGCAAATCCTTGAAGCCTTCATCTTCCACCATAGAAAAGGGCTGCATGTCCTTTACAATCATGCGCATCAGCTTTTCTGTCAGTTGTTTTTGTCTAGGTGCATCTTTCTTGTATTTGAACAAATGCTGGGTCGCTTGGTGTAGGGTCTGCTGCTCCATTTTCTGCCTTTTCGTTGTGGTGGACTCTTCTTGGCTCTCATCAGCTGTCATCGACATGGCTTCTTGGGTATGTCGTGCTTTGACGTGTTTCAGCATATTTGAAGTGTTATTGCAATCTGCAAGTTCAGCCTTGCATAGTTTGCATTTCACTTTCTTGGCAGCAGGACATTTTTCGAAATATGTCCACACGTTGCTCTTCTGTCTGGAACTCATGCTTGATCGATGTGGAGTCTGAAGTCTGAAGTTATGCAATCGAAGATTGGTGGATGAATGATAATTTTGGGGCTTTTGTCTGTTATTTATACATACAGTCTCGATTGCCCATGATCCATCGGATCCAAGATTGTGCCCATATTTGTAGACAAGCATTTCAAATTTCCACGAAAAACAGAATTTTCTTTTCCTTATTCGGTTAGTTGATATGCTCGTGCAGGCTGCACCCTTTTCCTGGAAAATTGCAGAATGTTGCAACCATATTTGGTCAAGTGTTGAAACGTGAACCAAAAAAAGATGTCATCCCTTTCCGAGCTGAGCTCGAGGGCTGTTTTTGGTGTTCATGAATTTCCGAGGGGACTCGAGTGGAATTGATTCCAGATGCACCATTTTGGACATAATTATGCTTTTGATTGTCGTTGTTTGTTTGTTTGTTAGTTTCTTTGTTTGTTTGTTTGTTTGTTATTGTTGTTTTTATTTGTTTGTTGTTGTTGATTGGTTGGTTGTGGTGATGATGGTGGCGATGTTGTTGCTGTTGTTGTAAACTATAACAACTTGTGTGAGCTAAGGCTAGTATTGAATGTTTCTTTTGAAATCGAAACCACCGTAAATTCTTGGAATTCTAAGAGTAGTTTCACTTTCAGTTCTGTTGCCGTCGGTTTCCACTTGCTGTACTCACCCAGCACGTGTGGTTGTGGTGGTGGTGTGGTGATTTGACGTGCTTTCAGTATAATTTTTTGCCCAATTTGTGTATGGGACTCGAGTCCTTTACCGAGGAGTCGAGTCCGGAATCGGGTTGTTGGAATCGAGTCCAGAATCGAGTATTTGATTGGAGACTCGAGTCCGGAATCGCCGCAGTTAAGAATCGAGTACTCAATTCCGGAATCGTTACTCGCACACCCGTACTGGGATGCTTGGATCATACTCGCAGCAGGAAAACTGGTTCGACGAATGCGTGTCATAGTTCGAGGTTCGCGTGAAATAACTACTAAGAATATTGAGAAATAAATTCGGGACCTAGATCTTTGTTCGTGGGATCCGTGATTTCGACTTAGGTGTGTTCGAGTTTTGCGTGCTCGACTGTATTTATGAATATGTGATGGTATGTAGGCTGAGGGTACATGAAAATCTCAATGTGGCTGCGGTCAGCCTGAGGAAGACAATTTCCACTGATGCTTATTCCAATCGATTATTGAAATACACACGATATCACTTGTTGTGCACTCTTATAAGGAAAAAAGTTGAGCAACATTGTATTTAGCAGAATACTAAATCTGGACTATTATGACAAATGAGAGAAAACAACTTGCCATTCTTTTCCAGTTAATTTGAAAGTACAAGTTTTGGAAATGGAACTTAATATATATATATTCTTATCATGAACCTTAGCTTAAGAAGATAATCAGAAAAAGAAAAAAATTCTGCAACTAGAAATACTCAGTTTTTTTGTTTGTTGTTGTTCTATCTTTTCTTTCAACCCAAATTGAAATAATCGTCATAGTTCCAATATAGTCATCTCACTCAGTCATTTTTATAACTTTTCAGGAAACATGAAACACATCTTTGTTTTGCAAATTTTATGACTTGCGCAATCATGATTTCATCTCAAATTTAGAAAGCACAAAAACAAACCTTCACCATAATCTAGAAACAAAACAAACAACTCTTATTTTATCCAGAACATTACTTAAAAAGTAAAAAAAAAATTACTTGGGTAACTGTGGTTTGACATAATAATACTTTTAAATTTCTCTTTTTTGCTTTCAAATGAAAGTGCCAAACCACAACAGTTTTTGTGGAATAGAACTTCATGTTTCATATGTATTTCAAATATTATTATTATTTATTGTTATTATATCTTGGGAAGATTGGGTTTCTTATTATGTGCCCTATTATGTGAGTATGTGTTTTAGATTTTCTTTCGCTCCCAGTGGGTATTTTTTTTAAAAATGGGGGGTGGAGGTGGGGGGGGGGGCAGACAGACAGAGAGAGGGAGGCAGGCAGACATAGGCAGACAGGCAGACAATCAGGAAGGTAGACTGACCGACCGACAGACAGACAGACAGATAGATAGATAGATAGATAGATAGATAGATAGATAGATAGATAGATAGATAGATAGATAGATAGATAGATAGATAGATAGATAGATAGATAGATAGATAGATAGATAGATAGATAGATAGATAGATAGATAGATAGATAGATAGATAGATAGATAGACAGAGAGAGAGAGAGAGAAAGATAGATAGATAGATAGATAGATAGATAGATAGATAGATAGATAGAGCGACAGAGCGAGACAAAGAGAGAAAGATAGAACGGAAAACTAATGGAGACAGTGACCTCCCTTCTGTCACAAAGAAGAGACAATAACAATAAAGACTTACACTGGTAGATCCCTGTGCTGACTCTTGGGCATAGCCATGATCGATCACAACATTGTTAAAATTATTGTACAGTCGCCAGAAGACAGACATCAGGCCGCTGTGTAGATCGTAGGAATCCCACTCAATGCTGAAACAAACAAGCAGAGATGTCTAGAAATAGACAAAGGGCCCCATAGTAGTTCAAATTTCAGGGTCCCAAAAATGTAGGTGCGCCATTGCTCTTCTGTACACATAACACACGTATGCTCCCTCCCCTCTCCCCCCTCCGAGTGTACTTTCTTTATGGATGGTCCTAAAGTTTCCCCCCCCTCCCCCCCCCCAACCAAAAATGCGCCGTCCCATAATACTCGTACTCTTCTATCTGATTCTCAGCCATGAAATTATGACAAACAATATAAATTATTAGTTAAGCTACGAAATATATGGCAACAAGTAGCAGAGGGTGTGGATTTCAAGTATATGAATTCCATTTCCACAGGAATTGTTTGTGTCACATGATCTCTGTTCACGGCGGCTGAGCAAGCCCACTTGCAAACATTTGTTATTTGGCACGGCAGTTGAGCATGCCCAATCACAGAGATTGGTGGTTATCAAAAAGGAAGAACTCCGAGTCTCTTGGAAGAACGAAATACATGGCCTTGGACTTCCAAGGAAAGGAGAAATAAAGCTGAAAATTTCGTAAGAGCACAAGATGTGACGTCAAGTGAACAAACCAAAAGGAATATCTAATTATCATCAGCAGCAGCATATTATCAAGGATGTAAGGCTTTTTAGCCGCTGATCCCTAAATTCTGCATAATATCAGATTACACATAGAAAGAGGTAAAGGTGTGTGTGCATAAAAATATATTTCGAGAGATTTCAATGTTCACTTTATTTTTAATACTTTCATTGATATTGAGCTACCACTGAGTTAAACAGAAAAAGGGTGGGCCGACATTGTGAACGGGAAAAAAGGCTCATTTTCTTCTAGTAGAATTAAAAAGTATGACAGGAAAGGTCGCATTATGGCTGGTACCTTGGTTCTTGTATATTTTTTAAAAAGTAGCGGCTGGGGTGCTTCATTGTGGTGCAATTTCGGCCATTTTTTTTTTTTTTGGCCTTTTATTTTTGCACAGCGCTATAGCCTAAATGACAGCTTCAAAAATTATAAAATTAATTTTCTTAAGTATCAACTGATCTAATCCAGTCGCTTTTGTTTCGA
This sequence comes from Onchidella celtica, assembly GCA_963931925.1. Lineage (NCBI taxonomy): Eukaryota > Metazoa > Mollusca > Gastropoda > Systellommatophora > Onchidiidae > Onchidella > Onchidella celtica. Next base: position 49,440,042 of record OZ007573.1, on the reverse strand, counting down.
ACCATGGTATTTATTCAAGTTTCAGGCAAATTTATAAGAGATTTGTGATTTAAATACAATCATCTCTTTCTGTGCTCCTGTTGATGAGCCTACCGCACGAAAAGACTGTATTTGACAAGCGTTTGGCTGGTGCGCAGTGTCCTGCCGCGCATGGTTTTTGGAGTAAGAATGTAGATTTTTATGGGGAATTTTGTCTAAATCAGACAGAGGCAGAGAACACAGGTTTATCCCGGGTAATGCCGAAGACGTCATCTAGTGGCGTGAAAAATAAAATAAATAAACTTGGACAGCTTACGTCATGGTAGACAGGTCGAGACTGTCATGGACGTAGAGCTGGGTATAGGCCTCGCTGGTCAGCCACAGATTTTCTGTAATAGGATCTGAAGTATCGATGTGGACCGTGACCGATTCCGTGTAGGAATAGCTGTAACCTCGGAGATCATAGGATCGAACCTGTGGAATTGAGGAATAAGAAAACACAAAGCCATGAGATTGATATCATTTCATTTCCAATGTCCACAAATTTTCTCAAAATTTAAACACGTAAAATTCTATATTCATGAGGACACCATGGTCGTTCACAAGCCTAGCTCAGTTGCTCTTTCTTTCTTTCCGAATCCATAGTATACTATGCTTGTTTATGCTTTTCTTTTTTTCTAATATTACCCCTCCTTCTCCCTTCCTCTCTCTTTTCTCTCTCTCTCTCTCTCTCTCTCTCTCCCCATCTCGCTCTCTTTCACTCTCTCTTTCTTTCTTTCCACCATATTTAACTCATTACTAATCCTCGCTGAGACCCCCACATATTGTATTTTTGTCCTTTTTTTTTTTTTTTACTTTACACATAACCACAAGAGGTGGACAAGAGGAGGGTGAGGAGGCGGGGATACTAGGGCACCAACGTGGAAAGAAAATCTTTACCCAGAATCTGACGGTATCACCATCCACCGCTCCAGGGTTAAAGGTACGGGTCATATCTAAGTTGGACTCCTGGACAAACGATCCAGTACCCGGTGTGGAAAGGGTAGAACCACCGGCATGATCCACTGAGAATGCTGTATGGAAACTGACGATACCTGGACCACAAAAGGTAAAATTCAGAATTTGTGTTATTTCTTTTTAACGTTCTTATCTCCTTTGAGACAATGACAGATAGATAGATATATATGTAGACAAGCAGTCAGGCGGCCAGTCAGGCAGGCAAGCAGGCGACAGGAAGGCAGGCAAGCAGGCAGGCAGGCAGCAAATAGATAGATACATAGATAGGTAGATAGATAGACAGTCAGACAAATGAACAGACAGACAGACGGGGGAATGGATAGACTGACAGATAGATAGACAGACAAACAGACAGACAGACAGACAGACAGACAGATAGATACATAGATAGATAGATAGATAGATAGATAGATAGATAGATAGATAGATAGATAGATAGATAGATAGATAGATAGATAGATAGATAGATAGATAGATAGATAGATAGATAAAGACAGACAGTTCTACAATGCAGAAGGTGCCGAGCACAGTAGTTTCAAATTGCGTGTACAAACTAATCAGTCAACGATACGTACCCCAAATGTTTTTGATAGCAGATTTAGGTCTTGTGCCCTCGTTATCATCATAGTTATTCTCCACTTCACTCTCGTCAACAACGAGGTTGAGTAGTTTGTTGTTGTGGTGGAAGGAGTTCCAGTAGCGGTTGGCCCAGTCAACTGGAAGTAGAGGGTGGGTGTGAATTTGAGTTTGGAGAAAGCACGTGTACACGGCAACGATCACTTTATGTAAGGAATATTATACAAACCACAGAAAATCTATGGGATCGCAGCAAAGGCTGGAAGCAAAGACAGAATGTGGCAAACAGAAAAAGTTTTATGTAGTAAAGACTCACCTAAGAAATAATTATTATAGAAACGATACAATAGAACGCAAAGGAAAAGGGAAGACACACCAAACTTTCGGTAGGGTTACCTTTATCAAGAGAAAAATGTAACAGAGTGGAAAATTGAACCAATAAAACCATTGAACAAAGAAAAGAAATACAAGCAATAAAACAATTGAACAAAGAAAAAAAGTATAGGTTGTGCAGGCATGTTGGAAATTGGGGGGGGGGGGGGGTAGAGAGAATGTACTGTGTACTGGCATGTGAGGAGAAACCATTAAGATTGGGCGTATCTGGCGTTGGAGAAGAGGCAGGCTGTAAATGGGGAACGCCAACATAAGAAAAACCAAAAAAAAAAAAAATAAATTATAAAAAGATATAAATGAGTAGCAATATGAAGTTATGTACCTTAAATTAAATCGTGGGGGGCAAACATACAGACAGACAGACAGACAGTGACGAAGAAAGAAAGAGAGCAAGAAAAGAAAGAGAGAAAGAAAGAAAGAAAGACAAGGTAAACCGAGAGAAAGAGAGAGACAGAGAGATATGAAGAGAGAGAGAAAGAACGTAAATAGAGAGAAAAATGAAAAATGATGGAAAGAAAACGTGGGGAGCAGATGGAGCGAAACACTTGTTTGACGGGAGTTTACTTCCTCTGGAGATTTCCTCGCTCACCCATTTCGATTCCATTTTCTTTCATACTTATTATCTAAATAAACAACAAAAGTAAAGAGGGAATCAATGAAGCCACACCCACAGCCCTGGGTACGATTTCTGGCGAAAACCCAGAGAACCGCTGTGAGATTTTGTACCTGTGACGGGAGTCAGCGAGTGTTGCCAGACATAAGTAGTGTTGACGGCAGCAGTTTGGACCCTGAGAATGCCTGAGTGAGTGGTGATGGTCGAGGTGGGATCATACAGGAACAGGCGACGACCTTTCTTGTAGTTGGTGGCCACGTCAATGCATTTTATGATGATGGAGTACATGCCCGAGGAACTTGGATAGGCATTAAAACTTGTCTGGTTGGGGGGAGAAAGGACAGTGGGGACGGGACAGTTAGTTCAGTGACGAAATAGAAATTGACATCTGGCGGTCTAAGTTCTTGTTTGCTCCAACTCCATTTTTTACACAACTGGGGAATTCAACATTAAACCTTTGTTGTTTTATTATTATTATTATTATTATTATTTTGTATTTTGCCACCTTCTTTAATCCCATTTGGGAAATTTGTCTTATGTCATTGTCATGTCTATCACCATTTTCTAAAAAACTGGAGATCTTTTAAGTACATAGAAGAAGGATAACAAATGCACACTTTGACACTTGTTCAAAATGCATTGTGGTACTTATCAAGCTATTTCACAGTTCCGATTTCAACTTCTTATCAGAATGCTGCTGTTAGAGGACAGTTAGGAAGCCGAATAGGGAATGGGATTTAATGACACAATTACGATATTAAATTTGCCGATGACGTCATGGGACATTCGAACTGTCCAACGCGGTGGTTAAGCACAATTGTTATGGACTTTGTAAGGGCGATTCGAGGCACAAAGATCAACTGCACATGAAAAGTGTGTACAAAGTCCATAACTGTGCATAACATCCGCGTTGAACAGTTCGAATGTCCCATGACGTAAATCTAAATATAGTAACTGTGTCATTCAATCCCGTTCCCTACAGACAGCGTTGCCGGTGAAGAATGGCAAAAATCTCAAGAATCTCATATAAAAAGTCCCAAGATGAGATAAAGAATCCACAGTTTTTTGGGTTTTTTTTTCAACCCAAAAATTAGACTTAAAATGTACACTTCCGTTATGTATTGAATTTAAACTAAACAGTGCAGTGATAAGCTCGTAGATCACGCATAAGATCCTCTCATAAAGGCAATATCAAACTGCCCCTTAGGCCATTTGGCTGTATTTTTACCGCTTAAGCCGCAAAGGGAATGGCAATTTTGTGATTGTTTAACTTGTTTTGCAAAGAAATAATAGCAAAGTATAGAAGTATAGAGCGTACAATATCCCGAAAAATCCCAAGATCTGTAAAAAAAAAAAAAAAAGTGCCAAGATCCCAAAAGGCAAACCCTAAAATCCCAAGACCTTGAGGAAAGTCCCAAGGACCGGCACCAACGCTGTTCATAGAGGAACATAATAAACAAAGCATTACTGAAAACTCACCGAGCCACTGCCGTAGGTACCACTGGTTAACATAGTCGATTTGACCAAATTGTTCCCGCTGGCCGTCAGTTTATAGATCTCAAAGTAGAAGCTGCTCACGCCAGAGTCACTGTCTGCCCAGTTCGACCAGGTGATACCCGCGGGTGACTGCCCGAGGGTAGGATGAGGGTGGGGCGTGGAAGAAAGAATGAGATTTACCATAATATGGACATGATTATTACTGTGTCAATTGCGTATTTTTCCACGAACACTTTTTTTTTTTTAAAGAATTTTATTTTTTAGGGTTGGAGATGGTGAGTCCACCTTCCTACCAAGACACCCCTTCCGCCCCCAAAGTACCCCCAAAACATCCACTGCTAAACAGATTAAGACATTCAGATTAAATCTAAATATTTTGCTGCCTTTTGCTGCATTTTTTTCTTGCAAAATATTTTCGGATAATGAAAATGCACGGCACCATCATTTTGCATTAAAAACAAGGATTGAGAGAGAAGCCAAGAAACAATGAAATTATTAATACTCGCTCTGGTTTGTCGGGTGGTATCTTAAAATAATTGGCAGGTTTGTGTCAAATAAATTTGGCGCGTATAATCCCATATAGATATATACATAATATAAGGTTTCATCCAATATCTTATGCTGCGTCGTTAAAAGGGAAACTGTTTCTCTCAAAAATGTTCCTCTCCCTCTCTTCTCTCTCTCTCTCCACTTTCTCTCACTCACTCTCTTTCTCACTCTAAGAATGTGTGTGTGTTTGTGTGTGTGTGTGTGTATGGTCCGAGCATGTGTTTTGCCTCACCTTCTCTCTCTGTCTCCCCCCCCCCCCCCCAATCATCTCTCTGACTTTCTCACTGTGAGCGTATGTGTGTGTGTGTGTGTGTGCGGTTCTACGAGTATGTGTTTTGCCTTTTACTCTCTCTCTCTCTCTTTCTCTCTCCCCCTCCCCCTCTCTCTTCGCTACTGTTGTTGTTGTAGTTATGATAATTTCCCACAAGTGGTTGAGAGTTTTCTGCCTAGCAATTGTTACTGCAAGTTTTCAGTTACTTGAATGCTTAGCTTAGTTTCACGCTGGACTCACTCCCACGACTTGAAAACCAGACTTACGGAAGTGGCTACATCAGCGACGTCTAGCAGCTCGTTCTGGCAAGTGCTCCCAGAGTAACAATGATACGGGTTGACGATATCGATAGTGAACGCGTAGGCGTAGCTCTGGGTTTTCCCGCTGTAGTAGTAAGTGTTGGTGCCACCTGTCTCTTGGTTGGTAATAATCACATAGCCTGAGTTGTCCGCCTGGAATGTGAGGGTCAGTCTGGGGAATGGAAATACCAGTTCCCAGTTTGGGCCTCAGACAAGTATTGGTGAAAATTATAGAAGAACTATTCTAATGTTTGAGGCTTTTGCCACCCGGCTCACTTTTAATATTTATCGAAGATATTAGAAACGATAAGATGAGACGCTCCCTTCTTCGCACTACTAAAAAACATCGTACACACACTTTTCGCGCTGATCGGGGGTGGGACCCATGGCCCATAGCATGAAAATAACGCTTGATATAACGATAAATTTATGATGCGAAATTGTGGCAGTACTACTGCGACTGAAAAAGAAAAGAAAATATAGCCAGAGTTTTCCCCATAGTGATTGAAGTTATAATTACGAAATAAGTGATGCCAATCAAGGCCTATAGCGATGGCTGACAGTGAACAAATTTCAATACTTTCCCTAAGTGGCTTTGTAAAATACGGCACTGTTCATGACTTCCTCGCATTCGACGCTAGGTGGCGGTGCGAAATCTGTGCAACGCTAGGTGGCGGTGCGAAATCTGTGAAATCTAAACACGCTAGCTGTCTCATCTTAGTGTGCCTATTATCTTTGCTTTTATCCCTCAGCGGTAGAAATATGTACCTTCTGGACAGCCACAAATTGCTGATTTCGGTCTCATCACTACACAAATAATACAGCGTGTCTTTTCAAAATGAGCGGGATCACCATCGATTTTCTCGAAAACTGTTAGTTGGATTTATTTGAAATTATTTTGCACTGGCTCAGATTTTACACTAACCTTAATGGAACTGATTTTGTTATTTGCGAGAGTACAGCCGGATTTTGGGTTTGCTTCTTTGCACTTTGTCAACAATAATAAGTCAACCGAATAATTAAAAAATCATTTCTATAGTAGGGCTACTCAATGGTGTGGAACTCTGTGAAGTATTCAACATAGTGTCTATTTTAGTGCGTAGAGTATTGTTTGCTAAGGAAACACAATTCATCGTTCTCCCTGTCCAAGACGAACACACATTTCTGCATTTGGCATAGTCAAGTACTGTAGAAATGGTTTCTTACTAATTCAGTCTACTTTTTTTTTTTTTTTTTTACAACGCTTAAAGGAGCAAAGTCAAAAATCAGGCTACAGTCTAATAAATGAAAAATCACTTCCACTGGGTTTAGTGTAAAATATGAGTCTATAGGCCTACAGATTTCAAACAAATCCAACAGACCATTTACGAGAAAATCGATGTTAGTTTCGCTACCTCTTACAGAGGTGGCACAGCCATCTGCGTTCCGATGGGCAACGAATTGCCAACTTGGTAAAAAAAACAAAAACAACTTAATGTGGCTTTTAAGAATTTCAGTTTTTCAAGTACTATGATTTGGTGACGTGGTTTTCGAAATACACAGACTTAGAGCAAACTGAAGTTTGCCCCCCATCCCACCTCCTTTCCCAGCCCCCTGCCTTCTCCAACCAGACAGGCTTTGATTTCCAGCTCCCTCAGTTTCTGATTAGGTTTCGTCCACTATAAACATTTACTCACACATCCAGGTGAGACATTGGCAGAGACAACTGGCTACTGGCTGACAACGTTGCAGAACAAGTCCGTGGGTTGCTAGAACTCATTCCACCTGGACAGGTGTGGGTGTTGCTCCTGATTGTGCTGCTGCCTGAAAGTCAGAATTTTAGACACAAAGTTATAACAATACATGCATCCATGAAGTGAGCACCTTAAAACACTCTGGGGACGAGGGGTCCCAATCTTTGGTCCAACTCTGAATAAGACATGTAAGGCTACAAAGAGTATCCCCGTTGTGTGGTCTCAGGTGGGTCAAGATACCGAGGTAAAGACTTGTATTACTACTATACAACTGTAACAGTTCTGTTTTAAAAGCTTCAAATATTTAGTACATAAATTATATAATATAAAATATCGAGGGTTATCTTATTGTATGCGACATTTCGCCGACTTTGAGGTTTTGCCATGAAAGTGCTTCCCTCACTCCTAATTTCATTATGTATAAGTGTTATTCGAATCACTTAAAAACTGTTCGAGATATATTATGTTTGCGGAGTAATGTTTTATGCGTTTTAGCCCTTTTGCGGACCAAACTTCAATTCTCATTTTCTCGCAAAGGCAAAAATACTCATACAACATTATGGCAAATACCCGACGATATAAAAGTCGAGTAAATGTCCCGTTGAAATAATTCGTTGTAATAAAGTTAGTTTAGTTGTGCCTATACATGCAGAGGGTCATGCTATAGATCGGTGCTTCTTCTTTACTATGAGCAAAATCAACGTCATTTTCTTGGGGAAACGTAGTATTCGGTATGTTCAAACTCCAGTCCAGCATATGTTCAAGGAAGTCTTTCAGCTCAAACGATAATCTTGTCTCTCAGGGAAATCTAAAGAGACAATCTCATGGTAGGCTTCTGTATTTCATAGCACGCCTCTAGCTGTCATGGCACGCCTCTTGCATTTCACGGTACGCCTCTGACTTTCTTGGTATGGTTGGTGGGCAGGTTTGGTATGGTCTCCTTCTCTCCTACGGTTTCTGTTATATTCTTTCTAGCGTCTTGCTTCTTCCTGGCACAATGTGATCACTAACTTGTCGACATGCTTTCTCCAAATTCAAACAGAACTCTTCGTACGCCCCTGCATTTTATAGTATGCCCTCTAGCGTTCATGGTGCGCCTCTGGATTTCATGGGTATGGCAGCAAGACCTGTCAAATTTGACCTCTTGCCGTTTTACCGGAGACACAGAATACCGAGACCGATCATTCCTTCTTTCACGATGCCCACAACTTGCACGTGTATAAAAACGGTGAGTACTACTCACAGAGCTCTGTGGTACTAGTCTTTTTGGCTCAATTATGAAGGGGCGTGGTGCGAATTGTTGCACTGTTGACATCGATGAATGGAATTTAGCGAACTGATCCACCTCGATATCCTGTGTCTCGGGTTTTACCGCAGGCGGAGTTCCGTGGTGGGATTAAAATGAGGCGCTCACTGCAAAAACAACAACAACAACAACAACAACAACTCACTTCTTGTCTGGGAGAAGTAAAATCTAACACCTGTCAACTCCACGGCGAAAGAATGCACATAGGCGTGGGCTGTAGGTGGGTTCATGGAGTAGCTACTCTGGAAGCTGGAGACAAGATGATAATATTACAGTGGTGGTGGTAGCAGTTGTAGTGGTAATGCTGACGTTGATGGTGATGATGGAAGTGATGCTGGTCGACAAAGACAATGGTAGATGTGGTGTTGGTGGTGCTGGTGATAATGACGATGATAATTGATATTGTTGGTGATGTCGATGATGATAATGTGGGGACAGAGATGGCGGTGATCATGATGCTGGTGGCCGTACTAATGATGGTAATTATGCAGTTCCTGTCGGGGTGGTGATGCTGTGTACCAATGGTAAACGAAATAATAAAACCAAAGAGAAAGAAAAAGAATAACGAGGAAACTAAACAAAACAAAAATATGCACGAACGCCTTTGATTATTTCTTTTTGTCATTGTACACACAAACATATTAAGTCAGTTAGTGGGTACTAAATGTGTGAAACCAAACAATCAGGCAAAACAAACACATACACACATAAAAGGGCACTCTGGCCTGAAAGAAATGAAAAGACAAACAACAGGTGGCCGAACATTTTCGTCACTGTTAATTATAGCTGCTGAACACTTTAAAGGGATCAGTTACAATCACTTTACACCAAGACCTTCGCCCTGACAGGAGTTAATAACGAAGAATATTGTTGATGTTGTTTTTGAGGCAGAAAAAGTAGTAGAGGAAAGTGATGGTAGAAAGAAAAGAGAGGGGAGGATGAAATGAGAGGGGAGACGATGAAAGAAAAATTTAGAGAAGACGAGCATATAGGACGGAGCAAATTTTGTTCGGTTTTGTTTTCGCCCCTTGGCTTAATAGAAATTTATTATTATTTACATTCTTCTTCCTCTTCTTATTGTCATTATATTATTCGGAGTGTCAGTCTTCATACTTTCTATGTGGTAAAAAAGTGGCAACAAGTGAAGGCTGTGTGTTGCAAAACCTCGTCTAAGAAATAATACAGATACGATACAATCAAAATGGAAAAGGAAAAAAAAACAAACTAGCTTTCGGTCATATAGAGCTTCGTCAGGCAAAAGAAAAAAAAAAAAAGACACAATATGAGAATAGAATTAGACTAAATAAAGAAATTCTAAACTTCACAAAACTGTGGACACTTATCGTATGCGATTTCCAAACCAGGAAACCATCTACATGTAATATTATACAAACCATAGAAAATCTGTGGGGTCGCAGCAAGGCTTTGAAACAAAGACATAATGTGGCATACATAAAAAACTTTTTCTTTTTGCCACGTTCCATCATACTCAATGTGGTTCAAATCCATAAGTGATAACAGAGCTAACGGTCTATTGTCGCATTATAATGAGACACCAGTTTGGAGGTGTGTTTTTATTCTATGAGAGTGTTATTATCATTATTATTATTATATTGTATTATATTATTATCATTATTATTTTATCAATATTGTTATTGTTGTTTCTGTAGTTATTGTTGTCGTCATGGCTGTTGTTGAATTACCTGTAGTAGATGTTGGCTGGGTTGTTGTGGTTCGTCCATTTGGTTGCCTGGTTGGGTCCAGAGTTGACGTTGTGAGGGCGGTATGGTAGGCGTTGTTGCTGTTGATCAGCCTCACCTGATTGTTGTGGATCGTTGGGTATGTATTGACTGCAAGATGGGATCAGTAGCATCACAGTAAATACATGAGATGAATACTGGAAGATCAGATCAGTATCAGTACAATAAATATGGACACTGGAAGATCAAATCAGTATCAGTACAATAAAGATGGATACTGGAAGATCAAATCAGTATCAGTACAATAAATAGGGATACTGGAGAATCAGATCAGTATCAGCACAATAAAGATGGATACTGGAAGATCAGATCAGCATCAGTACAGTAAAGATGGATGCTGGAAGATCAGATCAGTATCAGTGGAGTAAAGATGGATACTAGAAGATCAGATCAGTATCAGTAGAGTAAAGATGGATACTGGAAGATCAGATCAGTATAAGTACAGTAAAGATGGATACTGGAAGATCAGATCAGTATCAGTAAGATAAATACATACTTTATGGGTGGTCCCAGAACACAACATTTTTTTTTTTTAATTTTGTTCTTTTGCTTTTGGAATGATTGTACGAGTACAGGAAGTAACACTTAATCTTTGAAATAGTGACCCAAAGAGCCTCAGGGTTGTCAGGTTCAACATCAAATCTAGTCATATGGAATTTCTAAACTCGTCACTGCTCTACGATAATGGCATAATTATGTCACACTTATGCCAAAAGGCAACTGAAGGTTCACTACATTCCTGAGCATGGCTGCTTTCAGATAATATTACAAAAAAAAAGAAATGCGCCAATAGGAAAATGTAATAATCCAATAGAATCATAATGGTGTAAGTCAACAAATAACAGGTAAAGAAACAGTTTGTTTTTTTTTCTCTTACTATTTCAAATGCGCCCAAAATGACTTATGCCATTAGTGTAAAGCATCGACGATATGGCGTTACTTTTTTTTTTCTGAAAATTTTGTATTTGTATTTGTATTTGTATAACTCTTTAATCCCATTTGGGAAATTTGCCTTTGTGCCATTGCAGCCCAGTTATAACTGGTGCAGGCACGTCGTCGCCACAGTGCAGCGATGGTCGGCGTTTTTTTTTTTTGTGTGTGTGTGTCGTGGTGGGGGAGATGAGGGGGGGGGGGGACTGGTAGGGATGAATTTTAATTTAATTTTGCCCGGGCAGCGGCCTGTTCGGCCTGCTCTTTACGATTTCCAACTGCCAAGGTATCTTTAACGTGCGCAACGTGCACACGGGCCCTCCGAATTTTTTTGTCCTTATCCGAGAAGACTGGGTACTCGATCCTACCCCCCAATAGGATCAGGGACACGAAAATATGAGAAAAATCCCAATTTCCAACATGCCTGCACAGTCCGGGTTTCGAACCCGGGACCCTTGGCACGAGAGGCGAGCACCTTGCCTCTAGACCACCTTGTAAGGAACTTTTGAAGAAGTCAATGGTCCCGGCGGTGTTTTTGGTTTTTGACAAATCGCGACCTTTGTTCTTGTTTGTTTCAGCTCCACTTTTTGCACAGTTGAGAAATTCGACGCTAAACGTTTGCAGCTTTGGTATTCTAAGGAGTTTGAATAAATCGGAGCTGCGAAACAGCTCCATAATAATAGCTCCACATTTATAAAACACAAACACCCCCCCCCCCCCAAGAAAAAAACCCCATCAAATAATCAAAAGTTCCACGATTATAAAGATGCTAAAATTTTCCACCTTTATAAAATAAAAATAAAAATAATAATAAAAAGTTCCATCTTCTATTGATGCTCAAAAGTTCCACCTCCACAAAAACAATCAAAATTTCCACATCAAAAATATAATCAAAACGTCTTACTTTTCATGGACGAATCGTAGCCTTTGATTTGTGACCGTGGGATCAAAATGTTTGAGCAGTGTTACATCAATTATAATCCAGGTACTTACTCGTTGCACAGTGCGATCCACCGAATCTCGAGGAGCATGAACAGGAACTCGAATACTCTGTGTTGCAAGTGCCCGGGTAACATCGAGTACTGTCAGATCTCCATGAGCAGGCCTCTGAAAGTGACAGAGAGAGACAAAGTCAATTTTTCTCCTTTATCTACGAAAAGCACAGAATAATATCTGAAGAATTTTTTGACTGAAGAATTCATCAGCTTTCAGACTTGTTGAAGAAGTGTCAAATTGCTTCGTTGGTTGGTTGGTTTTGGGTTCTAAATTGCAGAAAGAGAAATAAAAAGTTGATAAGCGGATGGATGGGTGGATGGATGAATGGATGGACGGATGGATGGATGAATGGACAGGTGAAAAGACGAGGAAATGGATGGATGGGTGAAAAGACGAGGGAATGGATTGGTGGATAGATGGATGGATAGATGAAAAGAGCGAATGGATGGATGGACGGACGGATGGATGGATGAATGAATAGATGGATGGACGGACGGACGGGTGGATGGATGGACGGATGGATGGATGGGTAGACAGACGGACGGATGCATGGATGAAAAGACGATGGGTGGATGAAAAGACGAGGGAAAGGGTGGATGCATGATGAAAATACGATGGATGGATGGATAGATGAATGGGTGGATGGATGGGTGGATGGATGGATGGACGGATGGACGGACGGAGGATGGGTAAATAGATGGATGGATGGATGGATGGGTGGGTGAAAGACGAGGGAATGGATGGATAAATGAAGAGACAAGAGAATGTATGTATGTAGATATGTATGTATGTATGTATGTATGACGAAAAGTCACTCAATAACATTGACAAAACGTTGTTACCATCAAGCGCAAAAATTGAGGCTGTCAACATAATGTGCAACCAAAAGATGAACTTCTATTATCCAAACCTCACCTTCACTGAAAAGGATATAAATCACCTTGAAGATCTTATTGCCAATATGGTCAGGGAATGGCTAAATCTTAACAACTCTGCCACTAGAGCCTTCATGTTTACACCAAAGTCACACGGAGGACTAGGACTACTCAGCCCACGTGTAATGTACTATGCGAAACACCTGGCATTCTACCTGTCGGTATTGAACAGCGACGACCCACAGGTTAGAGAAACAGCGAGAAAATCATTAAAGTTGCACATGGACAAACGCAAGGTTGCAAACACGACTGATGAAACGTCTTTCGCGAGATATAAAACAAATGAAAAAGGTATAATCAGGAAAGAGTCTAAAGTAAACTGGACGAGATCAACATGGGTACATTTGAACGAAATGTGTGCTAGAATGAATCTAAAGCTACATGACAGAAACAACAAATATGCCTTCGAACTCCACATAGATGAAGAGATATCAACTGTCATCGAAGATGCCACACGATTTTATGCGGCGTACAAAAAACTTCAGCTAAACGAAATCACCGAAAGTTGGAAAGCCAAGAAATCTCAGGGACGTATTGTAAGGGAATCCCCCAATATCGATCACTCTCTCTCCAACTCATTCTGGACAAACCACAACATTTCGGACAAAATAAGAAGTTTTATCACTAAGGAACGATTACAATTACTTCCATGTGAAAGCTTAATGAGTCTTTACTATCCTAATGTGTATTCCAAAATATGTAAACTTTGTAACCATCCTACAGAAACTGCCTCACACATTTTAAATGGATGCACAAAATTCAAGACCATGTATCAGAAGCGACACAACAGAATTGTTAACTTTATAACAAACAAAATTAAAGGAAACAGCATCAACAATAAAATTGTCCTTATGGATACGCCCCTCACGCCAGCAATTTTTCAGTCTAGTAATACATCCTTCAACCACTCACAAAACAGACCGGATATCAAAGTCATAGACCCAGATAATAAGGCAGTAAAGCTTGTTGAAATATCCATCCCATTTGATGCCTTCATTGACAGGTGCTATCAGTCGAAATTTGATAAATACTATCCCTTGTGTCTGAAAATTAATTCACTAGGATATCATTGTGAAATAATTCTTTTGATCTTTGGTTCATTAGGTCACGTCCACAAGAGAGTAAAAAGTGGGTTATGTAGACTTGGCCTCAGTAAAATTGAAGCAAAATTTATAGCAAAATACTGCAGTGTTAGCAGTGGCATAGGCTCTTTTAATGTATGGAAGCTGAGAGCAAGAAAGTACGACAGAGGTAGTTTAGCATAAAGTGAAATAATATTGTATTAACTCTAATATTTTACCCGAGAAGAAGATTTGGAGAGCAAGAATGAAAGGGACCATAGCATGTATTTCCGCTTCTGTACAATGTGAAGTATTGTTCTTCCAATAAGATATTGTACGGGTACATTTGACATGTATTTCATGGAAATAAACAAATTTGATATGTATGTATGTATGTATGTATGTATGTATGTATGTATGTATGTATGTATGTATGTATGTATGTATGAATGTATGTTATGTATGTATGTATGTATGTATGTATGTATGTATGTATGTATGTATGTGTGTATGTATGTATTTAGGTCAGGTCAGAAACATCTGCTACAGGTAACATGTAATCCAGTACAACCTGTTTCATGAACTGGTACGCTAGCATGGTATCAGTGGGCGTGCACCTGTCGGTGCAAACGGCCAGGGCGGAGGAGGTTTCATCTAACCCAACGGCCACATGCTAGGGCACAATGTGACCCTCAGTATTTGAGTCCTTCATATTGGCCCCCGGTAGCGGTGTGGTCATAGGCTTGTTTGCCTAAATCACAGACGAAGAATTGAGCAAACTTCCCGGACGCAGCTTCGAAGCTGGCGGCAGCAGGCCAGTGGTTGATTGATAGGGCAGATGGCAATATACCGTCACTCTGGCCTGGATATCGTGACACAGAGCATCCACCAGTATTGGTGTTCTTTGGTTTGGGTCTTTCACCCTAGTCAGTTGGGACTGCGAGGCTGTGGAGTAGCCTACAGGCAGCCGGTCAGGCAATATGACTGTCCCTCTGGCATCCTCCTGCACCTGGATACATTTCCAGTCGTCTTGACCTTGTCTTGCCACTTGGATAAGTTGTGTCCAGGCGAGAGAGTGAGTCTGATGTTTGCGCAGCTCTTTTTCACTAAAAACAAACTCTTTGCGCCAGTCTTAACACTCACCTCGTCTTCTTTCATCTTTGCGCCAGTCTTAACAAAGTCGTCTTCTTTCCTCTCAAAATTCCTCGTCTTCTTTCCTCTGAAAATTCCAACGGCGATGGGCGAGTGCGGTGGCAGCAGGTTTGGATAGACTGGAAGCTGTTAGCAAAGACCTACACGTTGGTGGCTGTGGGCTATGGTCGCTTCATCGTCGATTGAAGTGGAGGCGTGGGGAGGCAGCACCCACAGTAGCTGAGCAGCCTTATTTAAGGATAGTACTGCTCACCTCAACTGAGGAAGGGGCTAGAAAAGGTGCCCTAAAGAAAGCCCACTTCACATCACCCTGACTGGTATACCGCGACCAGTGGGGATCCCTTTTTGCGGTCGAAACAAAAAGAAATTCAGCTTACTCAGGCTAGGAGCCTGGAATATACGCACACTACAGGACAACTCAAACAACCCGGAAAGACGCACTGCACTTATTGCCATTGAGCTCAGCAGGTACAACCTGGACATAGTGGCACTCAGTGAGACCAGACTCCCTGATAGTGGCCAACTCAAAGAGCTCAGTGGTGGATACACCTTCTTCTGGAAAGGCAAGGGTGCAGTCGAACCGAGACAGCATGGTGTTGGGTTTGCAATTAAAAATGACCTTGTCAGAAACTTGCAGTCCATGCCAATTGAAATAAATGACAGGCTAATGACACTCAGGATCCCAGTTGGGAAAAGCCAGTCAGCCACCCTCATTAGCGCATATGCGCCCACCATGACAAACCCAGATGAAGCCAAAGACAAGTTCTATTCTGATCTAGAATCTGTCATATGCTCTGTCCCGGCAGCTGATAAGCTGATTCTCTTGGGGGACTTCAATGCTAGGGTTGGCTCAGAAATCTCAGCGTGGCCAAATGTTTTGGGCCCTCATGGAGTTGGTTCATGCAATAACAATGGGTTGCGCTTACTTACTTTGTGCGCTGAATTTGGCCTGTTCATTACCAACACAAATTTTAGTCTCCCCGTGAGAAACAGAACGACATGGATGCATCCCCACTCAAAGCATTGGCATCTCATAGACTATGTCATTGTGAGGAAGTCTGACAGAAAGGATGTCCTTGTAACAAAGGCGATGTGTGGTGCCGAGTGTGGAACTGACCACAGACTCATTGTTTGCAAGCTCAGACTAACATTGAGACGCAATAGACGCCCTCAAGGGAAAGCGCCACCTAAACACCTAAATGTTTCAAAACTCTGCTCAGCTGAGAAACAGAGCGAGCTCTCCTCAGAACTCTCCTCAAAATTGGATTGCGTGACTTTTGACCCTGAGAACATTGAACAGAGCTGGACTGACCTAAATACGACTGTACACTCTTGCGCCAGCAGCACAGTTGGTTTTCCTGTCCGCAAGCACCAGGACTGGTTCAATGATAATGATAATGAAATCAAAGTGCTCATCAAAGAAAAAAATAGTCCCATCCAAGCTCACTGCAGTGACCCCTCTTCCACAGCAAAAGCTGATGCACTGCGTGCATGTAAGGGTGTACTCCAGAAGAAGCTGAGGAAAATGAAAAATGACTGGCTAGAAGAGCGAGTAAGAGAAACTCAGAAATATGCTGACACAAACAACACTAGAAAGTTCTTTGAGAGCCTCCGAGCTGTGTTTGGACCATCCCGCTCTGGCACTACGCCACTTCTTGCGTCAGATGGTTTAACACGCATTGTTGAATTGAATGCCATAATTCAGCGCTGGGCAGAACATTTCGGAGGTGTGCTAAATCGGCCATCAAATATAAATACTGAGTCCATTGACCGCCTCCCTCAGACTCCTATTAATGCAGCTCTTGCCAAGCCATTCACAGCAAATGAGACCCGGACTGCCACAAATCAGATGTCCTTTAACAAATCACCAGGCGTGGATTCAATTCCTGCTGAGGTGTATGCCTTCGGTGGAGAAAAGCTTATTGAAAGGCTGACCGAGTTGTTCAATCATATGTTGAAAGCAGGGAAGCTGCCACAGGACTTCAAAGATGCTTCAATCATCCATCTGTACAAAAACAAAGGGGACAGCCAAGTCTGTGACAACCATCGGGGAATCTCTCTACTTTCAATTGCTGGCAAAATATTGGCAAGAATGCTTCTGAATCGCCTTCTTGATCACCTCTCGTCAAATGACTTGCTTCCCGAGAGCCAATGTGGCTTTCGCAAAGAGAGGGGAACGGCGGATATGATCTTTGCTGCCAGACAGATTCAGGAAAAATGCATGGAACAAAATAAAGCGCTGTACATCACATTTGTTGACCTCACAAAAAGCATTTGATACAGTGTGTCGTGAAGGCCTCTGGAAAATCTTGGCGAAGTTTGGGTGTCCACCCGAATTCATCACAATAGTGCGCCAGTTTCATGATGGCATGCAAGCTGCAGTCAAAAGTAACGGCAGTGTTTCAGAGCCCTTTGCTGTCACAAATGGGGTAAAACAGGGTTGTGTCTTAGCCCCAACTCTGTTCAGCATCATGTTCTCTGCAATGCTACAAGAAGCCTTTAGCTCTCCTCCTCAAGGGATAAGCATCAAGTACCGAACTGATGGCAGTCTATTCAACCTCAGGAGACTTCAGGCAAAAACCAAAACCAAAAGTACTCAAGTCTGTGACCTACTATTTGCTGATGATTGTGCACTTCTGGCACACGATGAGGGTAGCATGCAAAACTGTGTTGATAAGTTCTCTAGTGCCTGTGACAACTTTGGCCTCACAATAAGCACAAAGAAGACGGAAGTGCTCCATCAGCCTACTCCAGACGACAAGTATCCTGTGACCCCAAATATCAAAGTCCATGACAGTCTTCTGAAGGTGTCGGAGAACTTCACCTATCTTGGCAGTACACTGTCTTCCGCGGCTCGTGTTGATACTGAAATTCTCTCAAAAATCAGCAAAGCCAGCTCTGCATTTGGCAGGCTTCGAAAGAGAGTATGGGATGTTGCCGGCATTTGCACAGACACTAAGCTGAAAGTGTACAATGCTGTGGTCCTTCCCACCCTACTCTATGCGGCTGAAACCTGGACAGTGTACCAATCGCATGCCAGAAAGCTAAATCACTTTCATCTGGCCTGCCTTAGAAAGATCCTAAGGATCAAATGGCAGGATAAAATTCCAGACACTGAGGTCCTCAATCGTGCCAAGGAATTGAGCATCTTCTGCCACCTGAAAAAAATTCAGCTACGTTGGGCAGGACATGTTGTCAGAATGCCCGACTCCAGACTCCCTAAGCAAATCTTCTTCTCTGAGCTCTCCAATGGAACGAGGAATGTTGGGGCCCCAAAGAGACGTTACAAAGACACTCTCAAGCAATCACTGAAGGCCTTTGCCATTGATGTGAGTGAGTGGGAAAAGCTCTCGCTTGATCGTGCAAATTGGAGGGCGGCCCTTACCAGAGGCAGCAAAGCATGGGAAGCTGACAGAGTCCAGCAGGCTATCAAAAAAAGAGAACGGCGCAAGAAAAGGCCCAGTGGTACTGAACCAACGGAGCACTCTTGTCATTTATGCGGAAGGGTCTGCAGGGCAAAAATAGGACTTATCAGTCACATGAGAAGCCATAAGTCATGAAAGAACAGTCTTTCCATTCTGTCCTCTGTGTCCTTTAGTTCTCTTTATTGTCCATGTGTTGAAATTCTCAACAATTTCTGTTCTTTATTCCTCTGGTGTTGTTAAGGTCATCATCATACCTGATGGACGAACTATTATGTATGTATGTCTTTTATTTCAATAACATATCAATCCCAGATACTTTTTTGCAACACCTAGAGGATTGTATTATCAATTTTGTAAGAAATGTACTAGGACTTAATCAGTCATCGACCCGTTCTTTTGTCTTTGTCCCTTTGAAGACGGGTGGCCTCGGAATATTGAAACCATCCACAATGTATTATGTTAAAAGAGTCACCTTTTTACTATCTATGCTCAATTGGGACGACGAGCAGGTACGAAAGACAGCGCGCAACGCGCTTCATTTACACATGTCAACGCGAAAAGTTAAAGAGGTACAAGATAGAACGCAACTTCATTTTGGTGGCTTCGAGTTGACAGAGAAAAATATACTGAAAAAGGAAAGCAAAGTTAACTGGGGGGCTTCCGACTTTGTCGAAATGAATAGATTGTGTACAAAATTGAAATCTTCTTTAAATTTTGATGCAGACAATGATCTTTTCACTTTGTCTATGTACGATAGCAACAATACTTTAATGTCCACCAGCAATGTACACACGCTATCAAAATATTTCAAACAACAAAGAATGAAAGAAGATATTGATTATTGGCGTAACTTGGAACAACAGTGTCAATTTTTTAACAGTGTCATGAAATGCATGCATTCATCATCCAGTGCTGTTCTGAAAAACTCAAGTGTGAATGACAATATCATAAAATTTACAATGAAGGGGAGATTACAACTTCTTGAAACAAATGTTAACATGAATAAATATTACCCCGAGACATTCACTCGATCATGTTCCCTTTGCAATCATCCATATGACACAAACTCACATATTCTCAATGGATGTCAACAATTTAAAGGAATGTACTCAGAAAGGCATGACAGAATTGTAAATTATTTGTATGAACACATCTCCAATAAATTAGCCAGTGATAAATGTGTAGTGACAACCAACAAATGTGTTCAGGTGGACGAAAACATCCGCAACAAGCCTGATATACTCATATTAGATGAAAAGAACAAAGATGCTTTTATTGTAGAAATTGCTGTCCCATTTGACAAATTCATCGATTTATGTTTTCGTGAAAAGTTTTTGAAATATCTATCATTGCATAATGATATGAATGACAAGGGCTACCACTGTAGAATCATTGTTATTATCGTGGGAGCATTGGGGACTGTTCATAACAAAGCCGCATCAGGGTTAAAAATGCTAGGTTTCAGCAATAGGCAGTCAACTAGCATGTGCAAGTTTATCAGCATTAGCGCAATTATAGGTTCGCAAAGAGTATGGAAGAGAAGGTATAATTTAATCTGATTGAAATAACGTACAAAATGTAATGTCTATTGTACGGAATATATTGGTGTGTTGTACAGCTGAAGATGGTTGAATATATGATTCTGTAAATGGATGTATTCATTGCATGTAAAATCATATAGTCAATAAAGTTCTTGAAATATGTATGTATGTATGTATGTGTGTATGTATGTGTGTATGTATGTGTTTCAGAGCCCTTTGCTGTCACAAATGGGGTAAAACAGGGTTGTGTCTTAGCCCCAACTCTGTTCAGCATCATGTTCTCTGCAATGCTACAAGAAGCCTTTAGCTCTCCTCCTCAAGGGGTAAGCTTCAAGTACCGAACTGATGGCAGTCTATTCAACCTCAGGAGACTTCAGGCAAAAACCAAAACCAAAAGTACTCAAGTCTGTGACCTACTATTTGCTGATGATTGTGCACTTCTGGCACACGATGAGGATAGCATGCAAAACTGTGTTGATAAGTTCTCTAGTGCCTGTGACAACTTTGGCCTCACAATAAGCACAAAGAAGACGGAAGTGCATGCCAGAAAGCTAAATCACTTTCATCTGGCCTGCCTTAGAAAGATCCTAAGGATCAAATGGCAGGATAAAATTCCAGACACTGAGGTCCTCAATCGTGCCAAGGAATTGAGCATCTTCTGCCACCTGAAAAAAATTCAGCTACGTTGGGCAGGACATGTTGTCAGAATGCCCGACTCCAGACTCCCTAAGCAAATCTTCTTCTCTGAGCTCTCCAATGGAACGAGGAATGTTGGGGCCCCAAAGAGACGTTACAAAGACACTCTCAAGCAATCACTGAAGGCCTTTGCCATTGATGTGAGTGAGTGGGAAAAGCTCTCGCTTGATCGTGCAAATTGGAGGGCGGCCCTTACCAGAGGCAGCAAAGCATGGGAAGCTGACAGAGTCCAGCAGGCTATCAAAAAAAGAGAACGGCGCAAGAAAAGGCCCAGTGGTACTGAACCAACGGAGCACTCTTGTCATTTATGCGGAAGGGTCTGCAGGGCAAAAATAGGACTTATCAGTCACATGAGAAGCCATAAGTCATGAAAGAACAGTCTTTCCATTCTGTCCTCTGTGTCCTTTAGTTCTCAACAATTTCTGTTCTTTATTCCTCTGGTGTTGTTAAGGTCATCATCATACCTGATGGACGAACTATTATTATTATTATTATTATGTATGTGTGTATGTTTGTTTATATGTATGTATATATGTATGTATGTACGTATGTGTGTGTGTGTGTAAGTATGGATGGATGGATGGATGGATGGATGGATGAAAAGACAAGCGAATGGATGGATGAAGAAACGAGTAAATGGATGGATGGATCGATGGACGGACGGAAGGATGGATTGATGAAAAGACGACCGAATGGGTGTATGGATGGATGAAAGATGATGATGATGATGGATGGATGGATAGATAGATAGATAGATAGATAGATAGATAGATAGATAGATAGATAGATAGATAGATAGATAGATAGATAGATAGATAGATAGATAGATAGATAGATAGATAGATAGATAGATAGACAGATAGATAGATAGATAGATAAGCGTTGAATGGGTGATGGGTCAGTGGATGGATGAATGGATGGATGGATAGATTGATGGATGGATGGAAGAATGGATGGACAGATGGACGGACGAACGAGTGGATGGATGGATAGATGGATGGGTGAACGGGTGGATAGATGGATGGATGATCGATGGATAGATGGATGGATGGGTGGGTGGATGGATGGATATACCGACAGTGACTTACGATGACATCTGCCATTATACAGGACATAAGCTCTGTATCCTTTGCTGTTTTGCACCCGACCCTCGCACCGTATACAGTTCTCATTAGAGGTGGATGTGCACGACTCAGTGTCACAGTTGCTGAGGGCATCACACACTGGGGGAAACAAAGAACAGATAGAAGTCAGAGATACAAATCTGCTTGTCTATCTGTCGAGTTTGTTATCTATCTATCTATCTATCTATCTATCTATCTATCTATCTATCTATCTATCTATCTATCTATCTATCTATCTATCTATCTATCTATCTATCTATCTATCTATCTATCTATCTATCTATCTATCTATCTATCTATCTATCTATCTATCTATCTATCTAATCTATCTAATCTATCTATCTATCTATCTATCTATCTACTGTCAGTCTGTATGACCGTCGATCGATCTAACTATCTATATATGTATCTATTTATTTCTATGTCTGTCTGTTCCTTATTTTGTCTGTCTCACTATCCAGTTCAGTTTAGACCAGACAACGGATTCCACCCACTTCCACAAGACCCTCCGGCCGAGTAGAAACCACTCTTGGTACAAGAACAAGAATTTGGTGAAACACAGGATCCGGCGCTGTAGTACTGGACACTGTTACGGTTGTAAATGATGTGGCTGTTGCTGAAGTGGTTGTTGCAAGCGCCGTTTAGATTGGTCAGGCCACTGCACATGGCTGATGGAGAATATATAACATACGGGCTGGATGAGGAAATAGCTTTGACAATGTTGAAGGTAAGGGTGGTTTAGTACAGAACTGACATACGGAGTGACTCAAAAAGAAAATAAACAAAAAATGTCCACAGATGAACTGCTTCAGGGGTGAAACAGACCAGGCTGGTGTAGGCGCCAGACCGGTGGCTCGCCGCCCATAAATTTTGCTTTACACTGGCACAAGAGGCACTGCCTGCTGAAGGCAGCTACGTCGCGGCGTGGGTAGTGCCTACTGAACTAACGTGTAGCAAAATTTATGGACGGCATGCAATCGGTCTGGCGGCCGCGCCGGCCTTGGTCTGTTTTACCCTTGATTTTGTTCCTTTGTAACTGTTCAAATGCTTTGTCATCAGTGCCTGACCCAGAACGACCATCAGTCTGAACACATACCATATAACTCAAGCCATTACACGTCTCATGTCCTCTTTAATTTGAATTATAAATCGTGGACATATCTTAATTGACATTGTATTAAGAACTTTTTCTTTTTTTATTGAGACACCCTGAATTTATCTCTGATTTATATAGATGAACAAGGATTCCCTATTACATGATTATTTTACACTGATCTTATAAACGGGCAACCTATGCATGCGCGATAAACTTACTTACTTCGATCTGATCTTCATGCACGACAAACGTACATAGTTTATTCCCATCTTTATGCACAGTAAACATATATAGTGTGCTCCCATCTTTATGCAGAATAAACAGACATAGTTTATTCCCATCTTTATGCACAATAAACATATATAATTTACTCCCACCTTTATGCACAAGAAACATACATAGTTTACTCTCATCTTTATGCACAAGAAACATGCATAGTTTACTCTCATCTTTATGCACAAGAAACATGCATAGTTTACTCTCATCTTTATGCACAAGAAACATACATAGTTTACTCTCATCTTTATGCACAAGAAACATGCATAGTTTACTCTCATCTTTATGCACAAGAAACATACATAGTTTACTCTCATCTTTGCGCACACTAAACAGCCATGGTTTACTCATTTCTTTATGCACGATAAACATACATGGTTCCTCTTATCTGCATACACGACAAGCCTACACAATTTACTCTGATCTTTCTACGTGATCAACTTACATAGTTTACTCGGATCTCCGTACAAGATAAATTTATCTATTATACTCTTATCTTCATATGCACTAAAATTACTCACTTTACTTTGCTGATCTTCATAATTGATCAGTTTACACTGATCTCCAGCCACAAGAGACATACATAATCGTTCACTCTGACCTTCACATACGTTTAACCTACATAGTTTAATCTGATCTTTCAACACGATAGATAGTTTACTCTGATCTCCATACACGATATATTTACATTGTTTACTTGGGTATTCAGTAACGATGAACTTACATAGTTTATTTTGATCTTCATACACGATAAATAGTTCAATCTGATCTTCATGCAATAAACTGACATACTTTATGTTACTCTGCTCTCGATAGGCTGTAAACTTGCATAGTTTACTCTGATATTCATAGGCGATAAACTTGTACAGCGTATTCTGATCTTCATGCAGGGTTAATAGTTTACTCTTATCTTCATATATGTGGCGTAGTCTTATTTCATTTATATATTATTTCACCTTATATAGGCTATATATAGCCTTAATAATCAAACTATATAAGGTCACTCAATATAAAAGGGAGTGTTTATTGGGGCTACATGTAGCCGTCATAACCAAACCTCACCCCTGAAACATTATTTGCGCTACCCGTTTCTCGCTACGGTAATATTGATCATGTAGCCCCAATAAACACTCGCTTCATTTATTCACATGAATTTTTAAAAATCTTTGCACAAGTATTTTACCTACCATAATTACAATGGGTGTTGTCGTTACTAACCCATCCGCTTTCACAGACATATGTTTCCCAGTAATGAGTCCTGCGGGATGGACAGTACACGGATAGAGGTTAATTTACGTCACTGGTAGATCAGACGTTTGATAAGGTGTAATGAAAAGCGTAGAAAGTGATAATAGGATTAAAGCAAAGCAAAAGTCCCCTGTAAATAAATGAACTATGTTTTGTTTTGTTTTTTCAAGATAGCAGTGCGAAATAATCACGAAGTTTGATCAGAGGATCTGGCGAATACCCAAAAGGTAACAAGGGCATGACCAAAGGAAAATGGTGAATTCTCCACACTAAAACGTCTTTGCTGTTGAATGGGTCCTAAATGATGACATAGATTATTAATGTTGATGATGCCTTGCTTTCATTCTCGTGTGCTGCTAAAACTCCCAGTATACGCAACTCATATATTATAACCGATTCTAATATAAGGTTACGAAGCAATCTTCTAGTATATTCTTGCAATTTAAATGAGATAACATTTTTTGGTTAGGACTAAATAGTTTGAAATGCTATACCAAATTTGGATACACGGATTTACCAAGGGGCGCTTCTTATCTTTTTTAAAAAAAAAAAACAGCGTAGTTCATTTATTTCCGCAGGGATTGTAGGATACGTTAGGCTAGGCAGGGCAAGGTTGCATGTTGCAAAGCTCCTTGTTACAAAAGCAAAAACGAAAAATTATCCAATGATTTCCTAACTTGAAAAAAAAAACAGGAAAAAAAACAGCAACGCGCTTTTCGACACCAACACGTTTCTCAGATCAAAAGCAAAAACAGGGATCTGTGACAAGTAAGACAAAATCTGAAAATGAATGAAACAAACTCAGAACGGTTAGTTACCTGTGGCTGCTGCCGGTTCCGCAGGATTAAAATATAAAATGTGTGCGGGGAATATAAAGACCATTTTCCATGAAATAAATTTTTTTAACGTATATATTTTCTTTCATCCATGCGTCTTGCAAACATAGTGCGGTCCATGGCATATTTTTCTACAGGTCCCAAGAAAATGCCCACAAAGAAATAACAAGATGGGTATTTTAAACTGCGGACGTCTTCGGTAGTTTCGGTCCATAACACGCAGGCAAAATCAGT
The DNA here is from genome assembly GCA_963931925.1 of Onchidella celtica. Lineage (NCBI taxonomy): Eukaryota > Metazoa > Mollusca > Gastropoda > Systellommatophora > Onchidiidae > Onchidella > Onchidella celtica. The sequence continues at coordinate 49,414,499 of OZ007573.1, read as the reverse complement.
GACGGACCTACATACTTTGGGACCTTGAAGCTTGAACTGTTATAGACCTCTTCGCAACCGCCAATAACAGGGCAACATCCAAAATTCATTCATTAAAAGGTTAGGGGCCCTGAAGCTTAAGCTTCATTAGTCTCATAGTAAAGCCGCCACTGGTCAAAACGCATCCGAACTACAGACCATGGAAAAGGGTTTTAAGCTGTAACACAATAGCTCAGTATCTTACCTGGATTTCAGTGAACAGATGATGAGCCAGTTGCATGACCAGTAATAAGAGATTCTCGTGTGCGGAACGGTGACGACATGGTTGCTGGGAAAACAAAGGTGGGGAAACAACACATCCTGTGCGTCATGATCATCAATACTATTATGTTTTAGGATTTTGTCACAGCAAGGTTTGAAGTAAAGACAAAATATGGCGAAAAAGAAAAGTAGTAGGTAGCAAAACCTTGCGTAAGAAATAATACAGAAACGATATAATGAAACGTGAAGGAAAAGGAGAGATAAATCAAGCTTTCGAAATGATAACCTTCTTCGGACAATATATATATACAAGAGGATAGAACGTTAAGCAAATAACAAAATCAGACATGTAAAAACCTGAACCTGAGGAAAATTTAAGGGACAATTCCTGACACACAAACAGGAAAGCAGCATTATTTTTGCCCCTTCCGGTTCTTTCATGAGGTTAAGATTTCGGAAACATAACATCTACTGAGTGACAATTTACTGAAAATACTTTGATTATTGTCAAGGACATTGATATTAGGCAAACAAATAAATAGACAGAGATAGAAACCCGGACAGATAGACAAACAGACAGAAGGCAGAGACAGACAGACAGACACAGACAGACAGATAGATACACTCGCAGATGGATAGATAGATATAGATAGATAGATAGACAGATGGGTGGGTGGGTGGGTAATGGATGGATGGATGGATGGATGGATGGATGGATGGATGGATGGATGGATGGATGGATGGATGGATGGGTGGGTGGATGGATGGATAGATGGATGGATGGATGGATGGATGGATGGACGGATCAATGGATGAACTGATGGATAGATATAGACATAACTCACCCGCCCTTAACAAGAGCTTCTATGTCATGAACCGTGCACAACAGAACAAAGAACCACAGAACAATTGCTGCAAATGATGAACTCCTCAGGTTATTCATTCATCCTCTTGCCTGTGTGAACAAAACACAAATAATAACTTCATAAACACTAGAGTGGGTAGATAAAGCCAGTACTACAAGCACTATCAGGAAAAACTGACCTATTGAACAACGGATGGGCCACATTCAGCCACTCTACCACCCTCATATTAAACTCTGGCTGCGCCACTGTTTGTTTGCTTGTTTAAACCGTAGAAAACAAATTAGATAGTATGCTTTACACTTTAAGCTGTGTTTTCATGTGTGCTGAAACGGAAACGGAAACGGCGAGGGAAACGTCAAAAATCCGTCAAATACTAAAACGAAAGAATGTTCCCATTTTTGTGCGGAAACGGCATTTCGGTACACATGAAAACCACCTATTTCACTACCAAAGGATTGGATATTCTATGCTCCCGCTGCCTTTTTTCCGTTTCCGTACACATCAAAACCCAGCTTTAAAGTTCAACTTTACAGTGTGGTAAAGAACAAATGGACGGTTGGCAACCAGAATGTTTTATGTCCAAAACAGTCATACTGGAGAAAACAAGTTTGAAATTAATTTGTAACCGTAATGAAACTTTAAATAATTGCAATAACTTCAATATGGACACATGAATAGTTTTGTTGGGTTAGGAAATAAAGTCACACACTTTGCGCCTTGGATATCTACAGGCATTTAAAAGCAATGAGTAAAATTGGACTTAACACATTCTGGTTGATAACCCTCGAATTCACTATTGCTTTAGACTGCTTATTCTGGTGTACACAAAAGACAGTATTTGTTGTTATAAATTCAAGAAATTTGTTATGAATTCTTGGCTATATCCGTGTAAAACACTTCTGCTTTCTACCATATCAAACCTTGAAAACCTCAAACACTTCGAATAATGACTTAAAATTACTCAAATCTTACCCAACTTTAATCAAAAATTCAAGAATAATATCATCAGTCAGTTACTTCTTAAGAAATTCAAAAGACATATTTGAAAGTACTACCTTCCATTAAATAGAGAAATGATGCTGAAAGCTGATTCGTCGTAAGTTAATAAAATATTTTTTTCCCGTGGTCACGTCAGAGACATCGGTAAACCATGCAGTTGTTACATCGCAATGGTAATCCTGATCTTCTCCATGGACATTTTGTGGTGTGCACGTTACACTATCTCGAACCACGACTGAACACTCGACGCACTTCCAGTCGCAGAACCCAAACTGCAGCATTGCATGTTGCCAGATTTTTGTCTTTTCTCAAGTGAACTATGCCAATACAGCGATATCTTTGTAAGCTGATTGTTCAGTTATGTTTGTTTTGCATGCTGAAAATCGTGCCCTGGATTTAGAGGTCATGAGACTGGATTACCGGGCAAAGATTAAGACGTAACGGAGGTTTGCGTGGAGGGAAAGGGGTGGGTGAGGTTAGCCAGGAGAAATTAAAAAGAAAGCAGAGACAGCTCCCCCCCCCCCCTTCCCTTTTCTTTACCCCATAATTGACATTACTGGTTAACCCATGGAGCTATTAATAACACTGGAGTCCGTACCAGCTGATTTCATGCGTGCGCATTAGAAGACAATAGTCGCCATCTTGTTTAGGGCGAGCACGGACTGCGCCTCAGTGTTTACACATCCGTTGCACTACAGCTAACGAAAGCAGAGAGAGGGATTTTCAACTTTGTTTGAACTGCTAGTAGACTACCGGTATACAAATCATGGTTCAGAACTGCTGTGTTGTGAACTGCAACAACAGATGCACCAAGGAAACTCCAGTTTCATTTCACAGGTAAGAAGAATGTTGATTTTTAATGATTAATTTTTAATCGGGACGCGCTCGGTAACCACGAGGAAGGGTAGGCTCGATTTAGAACTCGAGACTAGCATAAAAGAATGGTGGCATGTATAATGAAATGATATAGCCTACACCTTGGGCTTGTCTTTGACTATGATACAGAACTAGACTACACATGTAGTCGATCTGTAGAGGCAGAAGGATCTTTATAAAAAAAACAACAGAGATCTAGATCTAGATCTTATCAATATCATATCTGTGGTCGATGCACTATGTGCGGTCACGAGGCAGTAAATGGCAAATGTCCAAAAGAAGTAAACAATGGGGAGGACTTCCGAATGCGTTCCTTAGCTCGACAAGTGCATAGGCATTGTCAGATTGATATGTAACGTCGTGAGGGTCTAGTCAGCCGCCGGGGTAGCTATGTATTGTTTTCACTCGGGCTATGGAACACATTCGGAAGTCCTTCCAAATTCTCTCTCAGTTAATCTGTGCTAGTCAGAACACTTTTCATGTCTAAGCATCAACTGCATGTCTGTGCGGTCACCTGTTGGTGGTGCAGTCACAAGCTGCTGGTCGTGCAGTCACCTGCGTAAGTGCCATCAGTGCATGCTCTTTGTGCGACCAATATCAAAATAGATATCTGATAAACAACTTACAACCTTCCCATTCTCCTTTTTTCTAATTCTATGTCTTCCCACTCTTTCTCATCCTCATGCTGGTATTTTGCCTTATTTTTGTGGGCTGCTCTTCATCACTACACCACACACACATTTTTTCTTCCTACCTTCCCTTTCCTTTTCCGCTGCTAACTCATTCTTTCTTTTCCTCTGCTCCTGTAGCTTCTGTTTCTTCTCTAATCTCTGCCTTCTTTCTTTCCTGCTTTAAAAGGAGGGAGAACTGTTCTCATACAATTTAAGTCACTGAATTTACTATAATAATACTAGGCCTATTCTTTGATCAAGTTGCAAAATGCCTTAAAATATAGCCAATGTATTTGGATTTTACCACTATATTATATTGACCGCATTGATGTCCTGACTGCACCCAGTGCATTGACTATAGATCTAGAATCTAGATTCACTAGCCGTAGGAATTTATACATTTTTGTTTGGAAAAGCTCTGGAATGCACAGTCCAGCTGTGCTCAAACCTTTGAACAACTAGGCTAAGGCTCTCCTGATTTCTAGATACTTGATTGAGATATTTATAGGGTTAATATCAATAGATGAAACGAGATGTATGATTGATAACACTTGAGTGTTGAGCCTGAAATGTTGGTGTAGTAGTCTAATTACTACGGAAAATAAAATATTGGTGTTGTTTAATTAACTTAAGATGTTTGAGGTTTCCGGTGCAATCAGGAGTCCCCCTGAATAATCACTTAAACAGCCACTGATCAGTGGTTTTAGACACTGCCGTCACTTGGGGGCACAACTGAGCCTGAGAGTGTCTTTAAATGGTCCAAGCCGAAATTGAAGTTGGATGGCAGAAAATGTGCACTGCACACCTTGTCAAATTGGATGGGTACCAACCCATCCGACTTCAAATTTGGCTTAGATCATAAGACAGGCTCAGCTGTATGTGGTATGGTGGCCTGGATAAGAAGTACTGACAAGTAAAGCTTGGACCAGTCTTTGTGTCTACTTTTGCTACTTAGACACTAATGGCAGTAGTGAAATATTTTCAGACACAGGTAGCTGCAGGGCTAACTCTATTGTGAGTACAACCAAGCTTGTGGTTTAAGATGTTTTTCTTCTTGGCTATTCAGATCATTTACTACATCTAGGCCTATGATTTATTATTATGACTTTTCCTCTCTCTCACACACACACACGTGCACCAGCTGCCTGGATCTTAATGGGTCTATGGCAAAACCAACTTTCCCTCAGTTCTTTAGCATGTATTTTTTGTTTTTGTTTTTTTTTAATGATTGTTATGAACACCCTCTTACTGTTGGTTATCTGAGAGAAACTGACTTGTAAAGTTTCCTCTGTCCGCACAGTGATTTTTTTTTTTTTAAACATGGCTCGTCATGAGCTAAAATAGCATGCGGTAAAAAGAGTACTACATAGCTCCCTTCCCTAGTTTTACTTGTAATTTTACTTCCAAACGATTGACCAATCAATAAAAATAACAATATAAAAACAGCATAAATCATAGATTTAATTATTATCAAACACTTAAATAATATATGATAATCCGTAAATAAAATAAATGTTATTATTTCTGCTTGTTATCTTTTAATTTTTATCACATCCGTGAAAAGATAGACAGAACAGCGCTGGCTAGGCCCTATCTATTACATGTACAATACTGTACGGAGCGGCCTTGCGCTGCCGTGCCTTGCCCTACTTGTTCCGCCATCTTGGGGTTTCAATTGTTCGCGGCTCGCGGGGCAAGCGAAGAGGGCTGTGCGGACTCCAGTTTAATAGTACCTCCATGGGTTAACCAGAAAAAGAAGGCTGTTGAGCTTTACGTGATCTGAAGTCATGACAAGCTGACAGGTTCAAGGAGAAGAATGTCAGGGGTCAACTATAGGTGTCTTTCAGATTATGACAGAATTATATCATTAATTGCACTGATATTTTGGGAATCATAATGCGGACACGGTGGTCTAGAGGCAATGTGCTCGCCTCTCATGTCGAAGATGCCGGGTTCGAATCCCGGTTTGTACAGGAATTTTGTTTGTCACATTTTCCTGTCCCTGATCCTATGGGAGGAAGGATCTTTCACCTAGTCTTCTCGGATAAGAACAAAAAAACTCGGAGGGCCAGTGTGCACCTTGTCCACGTTAAAGATACCTTAGCAGTTGGAAATCGATAAGAGCAGGCCGAACGGGCAACTCCCCGGGCAAAATTAAATAAAATTTACCCCTACTAGTGCCACTCGCTCCCCCTCCCCCTCATCTCTCCCCCCCCCCAAAAAAAAACCCCACCGCCGACCGGCACTGGACTATGGCGACGACGTGTCTGCTCCAGTTGTAACTGAGCTGCAATGACATTAAGACAAATTTCGCAAATGGGATTAAGTACAAATTTACAACAACAACAAAATTAATGAAACACATGATCTGAAGCAATGCCCGCTTGAATTTCGTAGATATCACCGCCTAATACTGTGATGTACTTATCCATCAATAATTCATATAAGATTGAAAGTGGCTGCCTATTTTGTTGATGTTGTTTTTAATCAGGATATCAATCATTCTCTGCCAGTGAACAAACAATAACGAATTTAAATTCCAAGACCTAGAATGCTTACACTCAGTTGATGCACTGGTTACCCACCAATATAACTGTCGCGATGTGGGTTACATGGGGATATTTCGACTGACACTCTTTCGAGGTCCGCTCCCACAATCGACGAACACACAAAAATAAATACTTGCACTCTAGAAACTAAATAAATCAATTGCTTTCAATTTTAGCAGAACTGTAGAGCAGTTTAATTACAGGAATTAATGTAACAAATATAATTATAAATATATATATCAATTCAAAGGCAACTGAATCTAACTAATGGAACTACAGCTTTTATAAAGACTAACGAATTCAATCTAACTACTTGCAGGTCATATGAGTTATATGGCAAATAGAATCCGCGCACGTGGCGACAGATTTAACAGTTTAAATTCTATTAATTCAATGAGACATGTTATGATGTGGACATTTCCTCTAGACACGCCATGGAGAATGCTTGTACAACCATGCGTTGTCTGGCGGTAGCTCTGAAACTGTCTTCAAAAGTAAGTAGAACGGTTCACTTTCATCATTACAAATTAGTATAGATTCTCACCATGCGGCTCTCACTGGGAGTGAGAGCGCTGGATGTAAACGCTGTGGGTTTATATCAAACCAAGTAGCTTAGGCTCTGGAGCTTTAAATTAGGCCCCTCACAATGGACTGCTCAACTGCGTCTCCATGTCCCTCATCTGGCTGAGGACTATCGCCGTCCACCTCGTAAATGGATTTTCTACATGTGGCCCAGAACTAAGTTCTGTATGGCCTTAAATACTGGACTGCATCTGCAGCTTACCGTCTAATTCCTGGATTGTGATTGGTGCAACCACTTCTAGCTCAGCTGCCGAACTGAGTTATTTTAAGTAACAGCCCTACGCAACGACCTTGGGTCGACATCAAAGGTCGAATTACTTCAATACAATATAATATAAATTTTATAGCAATAAATTCTTAACATGTTCAAAACCCCGAGCTTTTACTCTGGATCACGGTTTTTCTGTACGTCAACAGACGTCTCAATAACATTTAATTCCTACTCACCCCTTCCCTCTTTACTACCCCTAGTTCAAAACACGAGATACAACAAGTGCTCAGTCATGCACACCTACGCTGTCCCTCTATCCTTCCCCACCTTCTGTCTATCTATCAGGGAAAAAACTGTTCAAAACACATTGTTTACGAGACCAGCTCAAGGCCAAGTTATGCTGGCTCGTACAATAATTACGTTTCTAAAAATTACTTACTGCTCTCGCAAAAATTTACTCTTATGAACTAAATCTGCTCTTGACACATCCCCCACCCCAGTGAAAACTTAGGGTTTGAACGACACAATGTGTACTAAAGTCATTAAGTCAGAATACATTTGGAAGCCATATGGAAAAACTATAGCGTTAACTGAAAGTCATGAAAAAAATTGTTGAGAACGTGCATTCTGAAGGACATATGCGACGTTCTATAATATATGTGGTAATTGTGTATAGTGTAATATATGTAATGTAACAATATCGTTACAATTAAAGTGATAACCTATTTCACAAAGACATACTGTAAAGACTTAAAATATTGAGCATCTAGCTCATAGCTTCACTGAGCGTAATTATGACATATATAACATGTACAAACAATGGTTAATCTAACGTAATGGTATCCTGGCAGCAGTAGGTCTGGTCCCTTGGTTTGCCATTTCCTCATCTCATTGACCCGCAGACAAAGGCGTCAAGGTTGTCTGGAACTCAGGTCTTGGTCAGAATGGACGCTAGTGGATAAAGGAATCACATAAATTTTGAGAAAGTATGCCCATAACTTGTAGGACAAATAATGTGAAACCATCCACGGTCTCCGAATAAGGTGAAAAATGCTCAACCTCAATGTTTACAGACTATATAATGATACTAAATTAACCGGGACAACACATCGGCTTGTAGATTATCATTCCCAGGTATAGCTCTAATGGTAAATTTGTATTCCTGGAGCGCAAGGCTCCATCGGGTAAGTCGCGCATTTCTCGCTCTGTTCGACTTGAGGAATAGTAATGGACGATGATCCGTTTCAATTATAAATTCGGACATTAATAAGTATCGAGAAAATGCATCGACCGCGTAAACAATCGCGAGACACTCACGTTCGATAATCGCATATCGAGTCTCTCTATCAAGTAGCTTCCGGCTTGCGTAAAAGCACGGACGTAAGGAACCTTCATGCTCTTGGAGCAACACGGCGCCGATACCTTTATCCGACGCATCTGTACGGACGACGAAGGTCTGGCGAATATCTGGTAAAACAAGCAGGGGGAAAGTAGAAAATAAATTCTGAATAGTCTGAAGGGCATCAGCGCACTGAGGCGTCCAGACGACTTTATTTGGAAAATTCTTCCTCGTTAGATCAGATAACGGGGCTGAAAGGGAAGAAAAGTTTGGTATGAACTTCCTGTAGTAATTCAAAAGTCCCAACAAGCTACGGACTTGTTTTTTAGTTTTAGGGGGTTGAAGTTTCAAAATAGTGGATATTTTGCGATTGTCTGGAGTCTGAACCCCGCGGGTTATGGTATGACCCAAGAAGTTTATGTGGGAATAGCCCAAGAAGACCTTACTGGGCCTCGCGGTAAGGCCAGCTCGGCGAAGAGTGGCAAAGACTTCACGAAGGGCCATCAAGTGGCCAGCCCAATCGGTCTGAAAAATACATATATCATCAAAGTAGGATAACACGCAGCGCAGTTCATTTAATAAGATGTTCATCATGCGCGCGAAAGTTGCTGGTGCAGTAACCAGTCCAAAAGGCATATAATTCCATTGCATTAAACCCAAAGGGGTTTGAAAGGCTGTATACTGTTTACTATCCTCTTCGAGAGGAATCTGCCAATATCCTTTGGATAAGTCTATTTTAGAGAAGATAGTGGCGTTAGATAACCGCGCGAAAAGGTCCTCCTGATTGGGAATGGGTTCCGCATCATAGATGGTAATAGCATTGAGCTTTCTATAGTCAATGCAGAAGCGCACGGTATCGTCTTTCTTCTTGACTAACACAATGGGCGAGCAATAAGGGCTTGTAGACCGCTCTATTACGCCTAATTGTAACATTGCACGTACCTCGGTGATTATTGTTTCGTGAGCGTGCAGCGGGTACGGGTACGGTTTTACAAAAACAGGCACGTCTGTCTGGAGACGGATTACATGTTGGACTAAAGACGTAGAACCGGGCAGGTCAGTGAACACTGTCGCAAATTCTTGGAGCAGGTCCGTAAGGTCCTGTTTTTGAGACGGCGTAAGCTCATCACTGATATTAATATCACTGATGCTCTCGGAGGCTTGTAATATGGGCAAGGATCTGTCGATACTTAACGGGTCCTCGTCGTCGACAGTAACTAAAGCCGCGTTGGCCCTTGCGATGATATGAACGGAGTCGCCTCGACGACGATCATCGCTAGGCAGGTACTTTTTGAGCATATTAATATGGAATACTTTTTGCTGCCCGCGGATGTCTATCAAGTAATTGACTCTGGAGAGTCTCTTTTGGACTCTATATGGTCCCTTCCACGTTAGAAGGAGTTTATTTTGCGTTTGAGGCAAAAGTACAAGTGTCAGATCTCCGACGGTTAAGGCGCGCATTTGGGCGCCCTGATCGCGATAAAATTTTGAAGAACTCGCTCTAGCGCATGCAAATTGCAGAGCGGTTTTGCATGCATTAATAATTCGTTGTCGGAGATCGACAACATATTGATACGCGGAGCGCGTATCATAATCATCGGTTTCCGAACCGGTGAACAATTGACTAAGAATGGCCATCGGGCCACGTGGTTTACGTCCGTATAATAGTTCAAATGGGGAGAAACCCGTGGACGCGTGCGGGAGTTCCCTATAGGCGAAAAGAATAGCGGGGAGCTGACGGTCCCAGTCTCCTGGTCTATCGGCAGATACGCGGGCTAACATTGTCTTCATGCTCGCGTTCCACCGCTCGCAACAACCGTTTGATTGCGGATGATAGGGGGACGTTAATTTCTGCCTAATGCCCGCTAACTCCAGCACCTTTTTGTATAGTTCAGAGGTGAATTGTGGACCTCTGTCGGAAAGAATCTCGCCGGGAAATCCGACTCGCGAGAAAATAGTCATAAGCGCTTCAGCGATATGGTCAGCCGTAATGTCTTTCAAGGGAATAGCCTCAGGCCAGCGCGTCGCGTAGTCGATGACCGAAAGAATAAAACGGTGGCCCCTATCTGATTTAGTAAGAGGGCCCACCAAGTCAATCGCGACCCGCTGAAATGGGATTGAGACTGGAGGCATTTCCTGTAGGGGCGCGCGCGATGCCTTACCTTTGGGTGTACGTTTTTGACACACATCGCAGCGCGCCACAAAACGGTTGACGTCCGCGTGTACTCCAGGCCAAAAAAAATGTGCCAATATTCGTGACTTGGTTCTGGCTGAACCTTGGTGGCCTGCAAAGGAAGTGTCGTGCGCGAGACGCAAAATATCACGACGGAACGACTTAGGAACTACCAGCTGTTCGACGGCGTCGCGTTTATTTCTGAAATTTCTATAAAGTAATTTATTCTTAATAAGGAATGGAGAGGCATTTCCATTCTGAGGTTGAACCCTCGCGAACAGCGGTTGAAGTGAAGAGTCGTTTTGTTGTTCTCTGTAAAAAATGGAAGGCGTGACATTGAAATCAAAAACGGGGGTCGCTAAATTACTATCCGGTGGACGCTTTGACTGTTGTCGGGTGATTACACACGCAACTTCTTCTGTCCAGATGTTCAAGTCGCCGTCAGGTGTATCGTTCACCTGTGGTAAGTTACCAATTATTAAATCGGCAACCGGATTCGGTAAAACACACGCCGTTACGACACCGGTAATAAATGGCGTGGCGACGTAGACCTCCGCGAGTCGGAAACGCTCGACGGAGCCCCCAAAAGTAATACATGTTGCCTCTTGTTCAATAAGTTGGGTCGGTCGAACCAAAGACTCCCGGACACCTATGGTGGTGCATCCTGTATCCCGTAACACGGACGCGGGTATGGCATTTACATGACCTTTATATAATGTCAATGACCCGTGCTGATGAAGGGCCGACATCACCGGGACGGCGCCCGTCATGGGCGACGTGAGTTCGACGGGGCTGACATTCTGTGCAGCCGGAACTACGACAGTGCAAGCATTCGCAGCCTCGAATTTTACTTTACAATCCTTTGATATATGCCCAGGTCTATTGCACCGATAGCACCTGATAATATTCACGTTACGTTGGGGTGGCATTGGAGGCGCGTTATATGGAGTAGTAAAATATGCCCAAGGAGGTGGGCATGGTGGGCCTTGATACTGGAAGCCCTTGTAATTATCCCGACGCGGTGGACCAGAAAAATTTTGCGCTTGTGGTCCAGTGGGTGGTCCAGCACGTCGCGGAAAACCGCGCGATCGATTCGGTGGCGGTTGGGAGTATGCCCTCGGAGACGGTGTCTGGCGATTAGTAGGACGGGAATTTCTACTTCCCGCAGGTGGAGCACCACTGACTCCGGCATAAAAGGGTTCGCTTGTTTTTGGTTTCGCCAGCGAACGATTGGGATGGGCAGAAGCGTACTGCTCCGCCAACGACGTGGTTTCTTTTAATGTTTTCGGTGCCCACTCTTTAAGGTGGGACACCAGATCAGGGTGACACGCGTTATAAATTTGGTCCTTTAATATTAGCTCGTACAGCCCTTGAAAGCTACCGTCAGCGATGCCGGCTAACTGAATCCAGCGGTCGAGGTAGTGCTTTAATCGATCAACGTACGTAGAGAAGTTTTCGGATGGGTCCGGTTTACACGTCCGGAATCGTTGGTGAAACCCGTCCTCTGTATGTTGAAATCTTTTGAGAAGAGCCTTTTTAAGGACATCATAGTTTTTAGAATCTTCAATATTGAGGCCATGAAATACCTCAAGCGCACGACCAGTCAATAAATTTGCAAGGCACGAAGTCCATTCCGTGCGGTCCCAACCGGCGGCTACAGCGTGGAGCTCAAAGCGATGGATGTAAGAATCGATGTGGTCGATCTTATCATTGTAGGTCGGTAGCTTCGGCTTAGTTTTAACATTATTCGCGGATGCTAGCGGAGCCGCGGTGGGCTGGATGGCCTGCAATTCTAGTTTCTTTAGAAAAATTTCATGCTCTCTTTGAGCCGCGTTCTCAGCTCTTTTTCGTTCTTCTTTTTCTCTTTCTCGTTCTTCTTTTTCTCTTTCTCGTTCTTCTTTTTCTCTTTCGTGTCGTTCTTTTTCTCTTTCTCGTTCGCGTTCCTCGGCCTTCTCGGCTCGTTCTGCGGCGCGCTCCTCTCGAGCCAGCTCTTGGTCTTCCTTTTGTTTCCTTTCGCACCAAGCGGGTAGCTGATCATCGGGGACGCCCAACAGCTTCGCCGCGTTAATATAGGCAGAGTAATCAGTCATTATGGTTAAGACTCCGAATAAGTCTCTATATGAGATCTAGTATTGATAAAGGTCAGGTATCCGGATCCTTCACGCGATAACCTGCGTACAGTGAACTATGTTAGCACTGTATTCTTTACGATTATCCGATTAAAATAACAATCTTAATTATTAACCTGAAGTTATCAATTATCCCTGAGGCCAATTGACCTCGTCGGGTGGCCGCTACTAAGAACGACGAATTACCAACACTGTTCCTTCGTTATACAACTTGCAGTGTCCTTACTGTTATCACTGCGTAACTAATGTTTATGACGTATAAATCAACGACAATTTTATTTCGTTGATTTAAAATTACAGCTATCTTTATATAGCTATCGTATATTTTAAATTCCGAGGTAAATTCTATTACCTGAAGTTCTTTTTAAGAACTACTATTTCAGTACTTAGTTACTGAAGATTCAAGGCAGGTGCACAACTGCGCTTGAATGGGGAATCTCTATTCCCAACAATATATTTAACTTCCGGCCTATGAGCCTTACTCGTCACAACAACCAGAGAATATAATCAATGCGTCAACATTGACGCATGATTCACACAGGCAATATATTTAAGAAAAGGAATGTATAATTACAATGTACGTAAGGTGTAATAAAAAAAAAAAAAACACGAAACTCGACGCTAGACTAACAAGAAAAGACGGACAATAACAAACTCTACAGTCTGAACATATTTACAGATAGGATTAAGAAGAGGACAAGAGAGACGTCTTCCTAAAACAACGAGGAAGATAGAAACGCTACAATCTAAACAAAATGTACAGATCCCTATCAAAGTCTATTCTCACGAATGCGAATCCTCACTGTTTTAATCACCACTGGTTGTTGCGAGACCGCAGACGTTGTCGTCGAAACGGCAAAATCGGCGACCAAGCCACCACTTTGGCACAGAGGACACGCACACGTAAGAACGCCCTCGCCACCGCCCGTGGGTTCCTAAACACAGAGAAAAAGTAAAATGAGCCTGTAAAACAGAAGGAGGAACACTCAACTCCTTAACGCAGACGATATTAAGGATGGAATCACTTAACTCAAGGAACTGGTGGAGATTCCTTTAGCCCTTGCGTACACCACAGTTAGTACGTTTGTCTTTCTTCGTTTAGTTATGTTGAAGTCTCCTTGGCCTCGATCCTCGGGTCAATGGGAGAGCCGGAAATATGTGGAACAAATAATGAAAAAGCAGTATACAAAACTAAATACAATGAAGTAATTAAAGTAGCTCAACGTGAAGACCACGTGAGCACTGAAACTGAAAAAAAAACAAAAGTTAATCAAAGAGAAAAACGATATACTCTAATCTAAATAAACTATAAACTAAACAATGGTGTGTAGTGTCCCCTCCAGTGTCGCGATGTGGGTTACATGGGGATATTTCGACTGACACTCTTTCGAGGTCCGCTCCCACAATCGACGAACACACAAAAATAAATACTTGCACTCTAGAAACTAAATAAATCAATTGCTTTCAATTTTAGCAGAACTGTAGAGCAGTTTAATTACAGGAATTAATGTAACAAATATAATTATAAATATATATATCAATTCAAAGGCAACTGAATCTAACTAATGGAACTACAGCTTTTATAAAGACTAACGAATTCAATCTAACTACTTGCAGGTCATATGAGTTATATGGCAAATAGAATCCGCGCACGTGGCGACAGATTTAACAGTTTAAATTCTATTAATTCAATGAGACATGTTATGATGTGGACATTTCCTCTAGACACGCCATGGAGAATGCTTGTACAACCATGCGTTGTCTGGCGGTAGCTCTGAAACTGTCTTCAAAAGTAAGTAGAACGGTTCACTTTCATCATTACAAATTAGTATAGATTCTCACCATGCGGCTCTCACTGGGAGTGAGAGCGCTGGATGTAAACGCTGTGGGTTTATATCAAACCAAGTAGCTTAGGCTCTGGAGCTTTAAATTAGGCCCCTCACAATGGACTGCTCAACTGCGTCTCCATGTCCCTCATCTGGCTGAGGACTATCGCCGTCCACCTCGTAAATGGATTTTCTACATGTGGCCCAGAACTAAGTTCTGTATGGCCTTAAATACTGGACTGCATCTGCAGCTTACCGTCTAATTCCTGGATTGTGATTGGTGCAACCACTTCTAGCTCAGCTGCCGAACTGAGTTATTTTAAGTAACAGCCCTACGCAACGACCTTGGGTCGACATCAAAGGTCGAATTACTTCAATACAATATAATATAAATTTTATAGCAATAAATTCTTAACATGTTCAAAACCCCGAGCTTTTACTCTGGATCACGGTTTTTCTGTACGTCAACAGACGTCTCAATAACATTTAATTCCTACTCACCCCTTCCCTCTTTACTACCCCTAGTTCAAAACACGAGATACAACAAGTGCTCAGTCATGCACACCTACGCTGTCCCTCTATCCTTCCCCACCTTCTGTCTATCTATCAGGGAAAAAACTGTTCAAAACACATTGTTTACGAGACCAGCTCAAGGCCAAGTTATGCTGGCTCGTACAATAATTACGTTTCTAAAAATTACTTACTGCTCTCGCAAAAATTTACTCTTATGAACTAAATCTGCTCTTGACAATAACCAGAAAAGTTAAGTTTTAGCTTGGATGAGAGGTCATATTTTGTGAGCCTGTGCAATTCCGTGGCTTTTCCTTTTGTTTCAAAATTTCTCTGTATTTTAAACACCATGTACATGTACAGACATTTGAAGCTAACTCATTTGTTGTATTTCTCACAAATTTGTTGTATTTTGCCAATTTCAGTTTTAGATTCATTGTAACTTAAACACTGCATGTACACATTGTCATGATTATAGAAATAAGTATGCATCAATGAAAACAAGCAAAAAAAATATATATGTAAACAGAATGTGATCAAGCTAGTTAGTGTAGTAAGTCTTTTCCTTAGTGAAATCTTCGCCAATGAGGACAAACCGTGAAGACACATGCAAATTAAATTACATGAATTTTGCTATTGCTCTCAAAGACAGAGTCTTTAGATGGCAGATACTAAGTTCAAATGTCTCGTGAGCCCGAGCTTCGCAAAATATCTGGCATATTATCATCTGATATCAGGCTGAAATCGGTTCATTTTATCTTCACTTCGCGCTTCTCAGTGGCCTCTGTTTAATCAGTGGTTGGTTTCACTGTTTTGTCTAATCACAAATATACGTTTTTTGTTGTTGTTTTTGTTTTTCCTCCCTAAATCGTCATTTTCTGGTTTCTAGCATTGCCACTCGCTTAATGTCACGTGCACATAGTGATTATACCTGCCGCAGCGGACATTTCTTAGCTTAATCTGAAAAGTGATGGTTATTCGTCCGTATGACTTTGTTCTACACTTGCAAAATTTTGAAATTAGTTGCTTAAGTTTTAATTTCACATGACCATAATATTAGAACATTGAATTTCTAGATTTCTTTCAGTGAACGCTTTCATAGAAAGCTGCCACAGTGGCGGCCCTTTTTCGTGGATTAAGGCTACACCTTTGCCAAAATTAACGGACTAGAGTCAGTAGTGAAGAAAAACCACCCGCAGGTTTCGGCCCGGACCTAGGGATTATCGCTCTTTGTAACGATAGAAGCGGATTAGCGGTTCTTTTTCAGTGCCTGCTCGATCAAGTGTACCCAAGCTCAGCTATGCAAAATGTAAAACACAATTCAGGTCTGATTTCGGATTAATTCGAATCCGGCACACTAACCGACTTCCTTTTTCTCTTACTCAGACATTTCTTATGTGTGCAAGTATCGCATTGTTCAGGATTCACTCTTTAAAGACCATCGATACTGTAGAGTTGTGATTCCTCCCTTGAGTCAAATCGATCGATATACTCAAGCAAACATTTTGCTGAAATTGGTGCCCACTGCAAATGTTCGAACTTAACCTATAAGTTACGGTTTCATAACAATGGTCATGATGTAAGCTACTACATTGACATTCTGTGCAGTTGTACAAGAAATACTGCTTTAGTCATTGGTCAACGAAGTACACATGTGTTACCACAACGGTCCACACGAAGCATATTGGACTATAAATGAATATCGCATTATATTGTGCTTTGCTGAGAGTTTATGTCTAATCTGTGCACATTTGGTTGCATGTTAGGATGGGGGGGTAAGGTTTGGGGGGGGGGGGGGGCGGTGACAGAAAATTTTGGGCCCAATGATGCGATTGACTGAAAAAGGTTGAGAGCCTCTGAGTTAACATTTTAGTTTTGATTTGCAACACATCGTGGAAGACCAACTCCTGCGAAACACGTTAAATTTCGCAGAAGATATTCTGGTACGATACAAAGTAATTTTTGACAAAACATGCTAAATCAATATTTGCCAATGTTTCTATACTACATTTGCCTATGTTTAGGTCAGTTTGCTTTACATACTTTTAACAATGCTGGAAAGAAAAGTTATGTTTCTGAACATTATTTTTCCTTCTGATAACAGTTAGAACAGTAATCATCGTTCAGATCAGCTGACTCGAGTAGATGTGGTATTGGGAAGCTTGACATCTGGATGGCATTTGTTTGAGTTTCTTATCTCTCTCGAGCATCATCTGAGAGAAGTCATTTTCAGTCATCCCAAAAAATGCGTCATCTGAAACTATACAGCTGTCTCATTTGTAAACTGGCCAGTTATGCAAAGCTGTCAGCATGCCTTTTCCAATCTCTATTTTAGGTCTGTGATTTTTTTTCTCTCCAGTTTTATCCCCACCAAGAAAATTTAATTCCAAGGCCATGTTTCCTAATTTGGCTTCAATTATTACCTTAAAAAAAGCTTAAACTATCAATTATCTCCTCGGTAACTCGTGATTTTTTTTCCCTTTCCGAAGTTATTGATAAAGAGCAAATAGTTGCAAGGCCGCAGCTGACTTGCAGAATGCAGCAGTAGTAATAAATTATTCTGCAGGATGAGCTCTCATGGCTGAGCCAATCATATCCAGAAATCTCGACGGTAGTTTGCAGGATGTTATATAAGTGGGCTCAAGACCCCTGTAATTGGCCACATGTAGATTTGTATCCATTTACGAGGTGACCGGCGAGACGCAGATGAGCAGTCTGAAAATACTCAATGTACGAGGAGCGAATGACAGAGATAGCTCCAGAGCCATAGCGTATCGGACCCTAGTCCACCAAAGCGGTACTCTGAAACCACACTCACAATTTCCGTGAGTGTGCCAGTGGTAAAGTATTTTGACTCATTGTTTTGTCTACCAGGAATTCAGCAGAAGTTCTCAGCATTGTAGAAAGTGTTCCAAGAGCAACCGCCGAGCAGCGCCGTTGTTGCATATAAAATGTCTGATTGTAATTGAATTGGCGTGTGCTTAAGAAGTGAAGAAATGTAACATCTGTATCTATTAGTTAAGAAGTCAGTAAAGTAGAAGCTGTACATTATAAATTAGCATTGTGAATTGTGAATTAACTTTTATAGGTCCTTGGACGGCGAGACTTGTGACTTGTAACAGTTGAAAGGATAGCGACTGCATTCCACTTGTGGAATACTTTCAAGTGAACATTAATATTGTCGTTGGAGACCCTTACTCCAACAGTTCAACTTTGTTATTGCAGTTGCCTTGAATTACATTATCCATCTTATTTGTAATTATTTTGAATATATTGTTGTGGCCCTGCAGGCCTGACGAAAACGAATCCTTTATTGTTTCTTTAGTATTTTAAGTGTGAACGTTAGTGTGTCCGTCCGAGTGTGGGTTTGACCTCTCGCAGTGCAGTCGAATGCCATAACCCACCTTGTGTCACGATATTTTCTGGGCCTATCGACGGAATTGGAAAGTTATGATGTTGCCGCCTTCTGATGGGTAAATGCCAAATAGGGATCCTTGGGAAATGGGCAGACAAAACTCCGTTCCACAGCTATTTTCCTGGCCTCACCTGTGGATAGCCATGAAATAGCCCGAGGGATTAACCTGCTCATTCCTGAAGATCTCCTTCAGCACACTCCAGCTGGCGCTAATGCTCAGTTAAAGAGCGATAATCCGACACTCGTACGATTGAGATACGCCAAGGCCGGTAGAGGACAATCTTTGACATCTCCGCCTCAGAACTGCTTTGATTTTGAACAATTTCTATACCCGTTCATAGTCTGAAATCTGACTGTGACATGTACAGTGTATTTGTTCTGTGCCATTATACGCCTCGCTGAACAAACTGGTACTACGGCATGGAAATTAGAGATGTAAAAACGCCCATCTTTCATTAACTAAATAAAGAATCCGTAAGTTCGTGGATCAAAGACGAGGAGAGGTTCTTAGGTCCCAACCGCCCTTCCAGACCACCCTATCCCTAACACTGAAGCTATCCCTATCCCTGCCCGTAACCTTAACCCTTACCTAATCGTATCCCTACACCCCTTTCGTTATCGTTTTAACAAGAAAGTACCAGTAAAATTTCAGGCAAATGCGAGTTGGGTGAGTGGCGGTAGGTCTTATTAAAAATCCCCCGTTTTTTGTTTGTTTTTGTTTTGTTTATTATTATTACGGTATATAGATATACACAGGGCTGTCTTCTCCATCCTCCCCATTGCGTGCCTTAACAATTTAACAGGTTTGAAATAAATGGCATAGAAAGTGCACGTGTCTAAGCGATTACATGTCACAGTCTAAGCGATCAGCAAATTTATGTCGTAACTGTTCAAACTCGGTTCGCCTCCGTCCTGATATCCTACAAGGCTATTTTTAGTAGTTCTGTCTCGCTTTCATAATACAGGCGTTACATGACAAAAGCAGTAATCATAGAGCATGATTAGGGCAATTTGCCAGGCACTTTTTGACGCTGGAATGCCAAATTTCGTTTTTGGCCCCCAGTCAAGACACAAACAAGGATTATCGAAACAGTTTCACACCAGGCTAGGTTAATCTGTCAGAGGTTTGAATAGCCAATTGGGTCCGTGTGATTGGTGGCGCTTGTGGACATTCGCTGTTTGCCGTGTGCTGTT